>NKZR01001556.1:0-13760 GCA_002370795.1 Metschnikowia sp. 03-147.1
TCGGAACAACAGAAAGCCGAGCAGGATTCCCAAAAGGAAAAAGGTGAACTGGCTTATGATGAACTTGTTGGACAGTTGCTGGACTATAGTGCTAGCTCCTCAAGCCCAAGTCCTGATAATACAGAACCCAATAATCCGGTTATAGATGACTATAACAAGAGCGACGAGTCTATATCGCAGGCTAATAAAGTGGATTTTAAGGCAGCCTTTTCAACAATCCAATACCCAAGTCCTGCCCAGTCATCCAACCAGAAAGATACTTCGCAAGCTGGCTGTTTCCGAATTCTACACAATGCAAATGCTACAACCCTGTGCTCTATAAATGAACACAGTGTCGACGAAAATGTTTCACCTCCCCAAGAATCTTCCCAAAAATTCATGCAAATTCTTCTGGAACGTCAAGAAACACCCAAGGCGGTGGTCAAATTCATTGAGAAATCCATCTACAAGGAGATCTTCTTTGGCAAATTGAACATTAAGAAGAAACCCCATGCGAACATCATTCTGAAAGGGCTTATGTATGAGAATGAAAATGTGCTTTTTGATCACGTCAACCTTTTTTTACACTACCCACCCTGTGTTGAACTTGTGAGTTCTCGACTCAAAGCAAGAACAAGGAAGTCGTATGGTTACGTCATTGCAAAGTATGTTATCTACATGGCTGGAAAAAATTTCGACAACACAAATTTCGAGGTTGATGGAGTTTACATGTTTTCTTTTTTAAGAGATTGGGTGAAGAGTCAGGACAAAGTTGATAAAATGGAAAAACTGGATTACCACGCCTCATTATCTAGATTTCTGGCAGTTTTGAAATTCTTGCATGAGCTAATGGGTTTAGAGTCTTTACGCGACTGTCATGATGAAGATGGGTTTCACGATAAGTTTTAAAAGTTTGCAAACTTGCAGATAATGCATCTTTCGAGAGTTGAAATCCTACACCGTGCAATTTGCACTACACCACTGGAATACGCGCAACAAAGTAAATGAAACTAAATCCTAACCATCACCCCTGCAATAAGAGCGCCATCTTGATGAAGCGTCTTTGACAGAAGCAAGGCTTGAAACCGAAAAGAATTTTGTGCATAATGCATCGTTTATTTGTTGATTTTTGTAAGTGGACGTGCTTGCGCAAGGGCGGCCAAGTAGTGAGACAAAAAAGTGGCATCGTGTGTACTGCACAAAGAATTGTTTCAAAAGACACTGCAACATAGAAAACACAATATCACAAATTACTCAATTACTAGGAGAGATCATCTTGTTTTCGAAGATCAAATTTTTAAGAATCATCTGCAATTCACTATGGCTATGTGCGATTGTCAGCAAAGCAAGCCAAGATTATGTTTGATTGGTACTAAGCATGCGTCTGTGCCCGTTTCAGATATGCGCCTCATCCTGCGACTTGACCGTTCTCTAACAACTAACGTCCAAAAAACCTAAAACGCAGATCCTCCTCCCTGCATAAATTACAATTGGTCCTTGACCATATATATTTGGCCATAAATCGGTCAAAATCTGAAGCTACCAGTGGCTATGTCTCAAAACAAAAAAGTTGTATTCAATATCAGCAGATCGTATGAAGCAAAGCAAATTTTAGGTGAGGGTGCTTATGGAGTTGTTGCTTCTGCAGTCCACAAACCTACAGGTTTGACAGTGGCAATCAAAAAAATAAAGTTCCTTACAAAACCCTTAGTTTGTCTTCGTACCATACGAGAGCTAAAATTATTGAACTTTTTCCGGAATCACGAAAATATTATTGGATTCTATGATGTTCAGAGACCCGGAGACATCTCCACATTCAACGAAGTGTACATTATCCAGGAGTATATGCCAACAGACCTTCATCGTCTCAATCACTCACTGGAGCTCCTGGACCAACATATACAATACTTTGCATACCAGATCTTTCGTGGCTTGAAATCAATACATAGCGCAAACGTTATTCACAGAGACCTCAAACCCTCGAACATTTTGGTTAATTATAACTGTGATGTGAAAATTTGCGATTTTGGTTTGGCGAGAATAATTGGCTCGAAAAATTCCCAGGTAGAATCCAAACTAACTGAGTATGTCGCTACGAGATGGTACCGAGCGCCCGAAATAATGCTCCTGCTGCTGCTGTATTCCACCGCAGTAGACATTTGGGCCATTGGTTGCATTTTGGCGGAACTCTTCTTAGGCTATCCACTCTTTCCGGGTCGAGACTACAAGCATCAGCTCTATTTGATTTTGCAGTATTTAGGATCTCCGAGTCAAAATGATTTGGCTAGTGTTAAACTGCTGCGTGCGAGAGAGTACATTAATTCTTTGCCTCCAACTCGTGCCGTGAACGTCCCTGCATTTTTCAATAATCATCCACGCCGCGTACAGCGTTTTGGGAAAAATCCAATTAATCCGTTGGGTTTGGATTTGATGAGCATGCTACTAACATTTAACCCGGAAAAACGCATTACAGCATCGGATGCGATGAAACACAAATATTTGGAGCAGTATCATGATCCAACAGATGAGCCTGAAGCAAATGTTAAACTTCAGGAAGACTACTTCGATTTAAAAGATAAGTCAGATTTGAGCATGGACTCTTTGAAAGAGTACTTGTATGAAGAAATATTAGGGATGACTGCTGCGCAAAGATAGAGTGCAGATTCTCTGGAGTATCTTCTACTTCTTAATAACACCTTTTATTCGTGTATATCAATTTATTTCAAGAATCTGAAGTCTTCCTTGACGCAGGAACCATCATTCCCTTTACCTAATTCACGCTCCCAGTTCATAGTTCCGTTGTCAATGGCTTTATTCAAGACTGCGAGTCTCCATCTCAATGCACAGGCACATAACATAGCGAGCGCAAGGAACACAATGTTACAAATGAAGGCCACTGTGTAACGGGGGCCAGATGAGGATGGATATAAGTATGCATTCCAGATGGAAGCAGAATTGGATAAGCAGTTCATTAAAGAGAGAGCGATGGCCCTTTTCAATGGTGGACGTGGACAAGAGTTGGACATCCATGACAAAATTGTAGTAAACGAACAGTAAAGGGATGGAATCATAATCACCATGGAGAAGTAACGTGCTCCAGTATTCAAAGTGGATACAGCGATGATGAATGACACCATAGAAACAAACAATGGACCTACCACATGCCAAAACCTCTCTCCTGTTTTGTCGGCATGACGAGCCCACAAGAAAGTAGAAGCCACCGCCAAAATATATGGTGGTGCAGTCAAACATAAAGTGATGACACGGCTGTAGTTCAAGGTCCCGACAATGGATGGGAAGAAGTTTGTGACACCACACGCAGCGACCAACCATGATAGGATACCACAGCATGCCCAAACTTTCATGTCACTAATGCACAATTTAAAAGCACCCCAGTAGCTCTCCTCGTTGATGTTGTCGCTATCGTCTTCACCTGTTTCACAACGGATCTTGTACAAGAGAACTTCCTTTTCGAGATCACTAAGCATCTTAGAGTTATGAGGCATATCAGGAAGCACGAAGTATGCAATAGGAGCAATTCCGACGGTGATGGCACCCTCTATAATAAACAACCATCTCCATGATCTCAAATTTCTAACGTTATCCATGTTGTCAACAATTCCAGCGGCAATCAAACCAGAGAATGCACCTGAGAGCAATGATCCTGAGTATAACATAGAATTCCTGAGACCTAACTGATTACGTGTGTACCAGCAGGACAAAATGTAAAGACAACTTCCGAAGAAACCAGCCTCCACGAAACCCAAGATGAGGCGAGCAGCAAGCAAACCGCCGTATCCTTGAACTGCACCAGTGCATGTAGAAATTGTACCCCAGGCAACCATAATACCGGTGATGAACAACGATGGCCTTTTGAACTTGTTCAAAAACATATTGGCAGGAATTTGCATGAGAATGTAACCGACAAAAAGAATGGAGATACACGTTTGATACTGGTTTCCGTGCAACTTCAAGTCGCTCTCCAAACCACCAAGACGCGCACTGGCAATATTATTTCTGTCCAAGTAGTTTAAAATGTATAATAACACCAACATAGGAAGTAATCGCATGTCGACTTTTCTCGTCACCTTCTTATGCATGACATCAATCTCTTCGTCAGTGAATTGAGCCAAAGATTCTGGTTTCTCGACCTTCTTTTGCGTAGAATTCAGTGTAGACTCTACATGAATATAATCTGCTTTTTCCATTTGTTCACTAGTGGGTTTATCCGACATTATGTTATATGCTTCACGTAAATATTAGGACCTTGTTATTCAAACCAGTTGTACAACGGATCTTTTTTAATTTGGCCTTTTTCAAGCTCAAATTCTATGTCAGAAGAAGTAAAAGTGATGGAAATTGAAATATTAAAGGATAATGAGTTGCCATTTATAGTTGAATTTACCCCATTATATGTGGGGATGTACATGAATGTTGCATTTATATGCCGTAATTGCGGGGCACTACCAATGGGTTTAAAATGATCTTGAAGAACTGAAAAGTAGCACTTTTATTGCATTCATACGAAGCAATTTCACTTCCAAGATTGAGGTGATTACACTGTTCGGGACTTTCCAATGATTCATATAAAGAAGGGGACTATTATTTAGCAGACCAAGAGCAAAAACTTCTATGTAACGTGGTGGGGGACGCGGGGCGCATGATTATTTTTCCGTGATTATGCCAAGCAAGCAGATGCTCTCCCGAGTAATTATGCATGAGGTGTTAAGATCGCAATATAGTCGGGCATTATTCTTCTCAACTCCTGTATTTAGTGCGTATGATGCGCATTCCCCCAAGTAGATTTACATCTTTCTGCCGGAATCTTGTGAGGCTACATTGCTGTAGTGCCCGCGAGGCTAGTCCCCCACTCTTCGAAAATCATCCAATGATCATAAAAAAGAATTAAAGGTACGACTTCGCTGGGTCATGGATTGTAGACTTATGCTCCTTATAGGGAATACTTCTACTGAGAAAGCTTATCATTACTTGGACCTCCTAAATTACACTACACCGGAACCCATACATACCAATAGAGGCCACGAATGGCCGTTAAAAAAAATAAAAAAAAAAAAAATAGATAAAACTTCATTCATTCACTTTTTAGAAAACCTAGAATCAGAAACTTTTAGTGGTCCCAGTCAANTCACTTTTTAGAAAACCTAGAATCAGAAACTTTTAGTGGTCCCAGTCAATAAATGAGTTTGCTAAACATCATATCATCACATTTCAATAGCAACAAAACATTTCACATCAAGTGATTAAAATCAAGGTCGTCACAAGGCAATAATTTGAATTCCAGATTAAGCCAGATTTTTTGATCGACAGTACTTTCGATTGACGTTACCTTTTTGAAAAGTATTGAAATTTTTAAACTTTTCTTGAGAAGTCATTCACGATTGCATACAAAATAAGGATCTGAATAAATCAAGGATCCATAAAGAACATTCAAGAACGATAATTGATACACTTAAATGCTTAAATTTGTATTCAGACAGAATAATGATAATATCATAATTTCTGTTAAATTCTTTAGTAACGTCTGATGTTAAACAAGTGTTTATTCGTTGATGGTCCTGCCATTGAAGGCGAGGATCGGGGTTTATATAATCGTTTGGACAGCCCCTTCCGCTGGTGCGGCAGGGGCTTTCCCACCGGGTGGACTGATATCCCGAGTCTCGAATGGGGCGAGCCGGTTAATCGGGTTTAAAACGGTGGCTGTGTCTAATCGACTAGGGAAGGTATTCTGATAGCCATGGGTCGTGTACTACCCATGTCGGATCTAAATTTCTTCCGAACAATTCAATTTGTAAGTTTGTAAGAAGGATTAATCTCGAGGTTAGGATTCTAGACATTTAAAATTGAAATCATTAAGAGTGTCCACTACAATTCATAACACGTGGCAGGAAGTGAAAGGCTGCTTTATCTATTAGCATATGTGTGTGTGTCTTCGCGTCCAACAATCGTTCGAATAATCATTGGAAGATACTATATGCTGTGTTAGATTTGCACTGGGTAACACAATACCCATGAGGACACTAGTAGCTTCGCCATTCGATTGATCGTGCATACTTAACACAGCGTCTTAACCACCGAGCCAACCCGCAATACGGCTCCTATTCGGGTCCCTATATAACCCCGGCAATTAAATAAGGTTGGTTGAAAAAAAAGGTTTTAATTCTCAATTATGGCCATCAACGAATACACACTTTATAGATACCAGACGTTACTAAAGAATCTAAATTCGCAGTCATCTATCATAAATCCTGAAGAATGTCATGAGATTGATTACGCTAAAAGTAATTGGGAGAAATTTTGCGATCTGAAAGATGCTCGCAGTCGGATGATTCGGGCGTCGTCAACTCACTTCCAGAATCATATTGATCACTGGGGCCAAAAAGTTTGCCTAAATCCTCTACTTTAATATTATCTGTTGTTTTTTTTGCTTGGTTCTTTTCCCCTGTTTGACCATCTATCAGGTTTTCGAAGGTTGCCAGGCTTCGAAGGCTTTGTACTTTGTGCTTATCTCCCTTTAGGTTGTTCAAAGTATTTGCGCAGTCTTGTAAGCATTCTACGACAATATCCAACAAATCATCTCTGTTTTTAACAATTGCCACTGTGGTACCTATGATAGCACCTACAGTTAAAGCAGTTTTAGTTGAAATTGCTAAGAAAAGCATCGGTTTATAAGTTGAAGGAGACACTTGAGGCGCGGTGCGATTGTTGGCGGAAAGAGTATGAAATATCCTGCATATGTTTATTTACAAACCATCCGTACATCCTTTGTTCTGTGCTGGAACATTCTGTTGAAGTTAACACTCCGAATTCGAGTTAAATTTCATGATCTTCTATAGCTACTAAGAACAATTGGTGGGTCTGGTAGCGGGAGACATCTTTTTCAACCCTATAGATAAACTTGATTAATAGTAAACGTGGGCGGCAGCCCTCATTTTTATATTGGAGTGGACCTTCACCCGTTTCATACCACAATGTGGTAGGGGTGTGAGTACACCCGTTTCATAGCTCAATCTGAAGTTCAAACTTTCTCTTTGAAACAGCGTAAGTCCAGCGCTGTGGGTAAATCGCGCACTCTTAGACTTTGACCTCCAACACATTCAGGTACTGTATTTTTACGTGATTGCGTACAAATGAAACAATGTTGGGTATTAATGAAGAGAGTCCATGGTGGAGGTGAGGCTCTAGGCTCTCGTCTAGCACTCTCCAAATACTTTCGAAGCACTCGTCTAACTCTAGTCATTCTCTTGGAGAAGACTTGGAGAAGACAATGACCGAGAAGGATGAATAGAGACTAACTGTATGAGTGTCCGACTCAGGCTTGAGTGGCACCAGCCAGGAACAGAGGTGATTAAATCGCCAGTATACATAAACAGACTTAGAAGTCTAATGTCAAGTATAATTACTCAAGTCCCTCACTTGTTAGAGTTACTGAAGTCCAATCATGTATAAGTTCCTCTGTACAGAAGGTAACGGGCAACAAAGGCTAGCATACTCCATTATGGCTTGTAGAGAAAAAGATAGCCTTTTATGCTACGGATTCCTAGCTATGGAGCCAACACGCGTAATCAGAAGATACATCATGAGTCGGAGAAAAGATTTAGCATGTTTCATCTAGTACTAGTCGGCATTTCATCAAGACTCTTCTGCGAGATTCTTAGAGGCGCGAGAAGATTTTGCCTTTTTACTCTGTCAGGCCTTATCGAGGTGTAGACTCCCCTGCAGGACAGACTCGCTAAAGTTGCACTATAACTCCAAGCTTCACCTTTCACTTCACCTTTAACGCCACCACCCATAGCATGATCAATCCATTCGAATCAACCACATTCGCGAACTCCCTTTCGCTTCGAGTGGATGATGCTATTGGTGCCATGTCGCTTTCGCCGAACGGACGTGATGCAGTCTTGGCGGGAAGAAAGGGCCTTTTCATTATAGACTTGGATGACCCATTCACCACACCTCGCTGGCTTCACCATTTGACATCTTGGGAAGTTGCTGATGTGCAGTGGTCACCTCACCACCAAAAACCACTGTGGTGTATATCAACCTCAAACCAGAAAGCTTTGCTCTGGGACTTGGCTCGACCTTCCAACAATGCCATCCAGAATGTTTTGCATCGCCACACTCGTGCCATAACAGACATAAACTTTCATCCTTCTGACCCCGAATTGTTGGCGACTTGCTCCATTGATACATTTCTGTTTGTCTGGGACATGCGGACTCCCCGAAGGCCCATAAACAAGTACGCAGAATGGCGAGCTGGTGCGACGCAGGTGAAATGGAATCACAGCAACTCATACCAATTGGCATCCAGCCACCACCACAGCTTTTACGTTTGGGACCTGAGGCAGGGTGCATTGCCTCTTTTGAAGATTGAAAATGCCCACAATGGTAAAATTAACGGCTTGGATTTCAGCAGCGACAGCAACAGGCTTATATCTTGCTCTAATGATAAGACGGTTAAGTTTTGGGACACCAATAAAGAATCATCGGACTTGAAGCCCACCATAGTGATCTCCACAGACTATCCCGTTTCTCGAGCACGTGCCCTACCATTTGGCACAGACAAATGTTGTGGTATTATGCCTGTTCGGGGTGGGGAGGATGCTATTCATATCGTCAACTACAACTGTGAATACGAGAGAGCCCGGGCTTTTGGAGAGACCGTCTTTATGGACGCAATATCAGATTTATCCTTCAAGGGCCACGATGGCCCGCTCAAGGATTTTCTTTGGCGGCAACAGCATGAAAGTTACGAAGGCATAGACACTAAAAGGCCCTGGAAGGAGTATCAATTAGTTACCTGGTCACCACTGGATTTTGATCTCAAGCTCTGGCCGCATCAAAAGAAACTTTATGATGTGGCCAATTATAACCCACTGCACCACCGAATTTTTGATCTCATGGTTGAAAATAATGATCTGAGTACTCAACATTCAATGTCGGGAAGTCCGGAGCCAATTTTACCTGAAGATGTGGCTACAAACACCAACAACGCTACGAAATATATCTCTTACATCACCGAACCCGAGCTATCCTTAGTTGATATAGCCAAGGATGTCACTGGCGATCTCCTCTCACGCCTAACATTGTTTAAGATTAGAAAATCGCAAGAAAGCCAAGGCAGATCATCTCAATCAAATCATTTGAGCTGGATCTCTGGGGTTCGTATTGGCAGCCACATCAGAAAGGGATCGGACGCCTTGGAGGGTGCTGATGATGAAGGTCCTTCAAACCTAGGAGAGGAAGTTAGTATAGTGGGGCACAAATTCCCTAAGGTCCGTTTCGAGAAGATTTCCGTATCAACAGGCCATTTAGTCATGTCTTTAAGAGGAGTCTTGCCAGCTTTAATTGAGCTGGAAAAGCGAAGGCACGATAGTGTTTCAGAGGCTACATCTGCTTCCTTAGCCGATGAAGATACTATTTCGAGCCCCAATCAAGTTGAAATCACTAATCCAAATAATGTTTCAATGTCGGGAGATCTCAATCCCGAGTCCAAGCTTGTCTTTATCCGACTCGTTGTGAAGTTCCCAAAACTGTATCCATTTCTTGATCTGGTAGAAACATTAGACCGAAGAAACAGGAGAAATGGAAAGTATAAAAACTTGAACTCTATCAAATTTGAAATCGAAGAGACTCACGAACTTAATTCAGCGGTCAAGAAGGATATGATCTGCAACTTAGATAAGATCGCACATTTCTTCGCCAATAAGCATAACAAGTTTTGTCTTGAACCTTGTTTGCGATACCTTATGGGAGACCGTATTAACCTTGAAGATTCTATAAAGCTCGAGAAAGAAAATGATGACAGTATAGAGGCCCTGGACGGCCCTATTGAGATTGGAAACGAGGCTTGGGTTGATGATTTAATTGACCAGCACGAGGCTGCAGCTGCCTTTGTCAAAGCCAGAGGTGGCGACGATGATGACGATGATGACGATGCGGACCTCATTCCGGGCACTAACGACCAACTTACATCAAGCACTGATCTCAGAAGGCCAAGCCTTGAGCGGAACGACGGCTTTAGTCCAACAGACAGAATTAAGCATGATTCAACACCCTTGCCAAAAGGATGTGGAGCCATTTGGACGCATACGGGGCAGCTTGTGTGCTTTTTTATTCCCAAATCAACAGACCAAGATATGGAGCATAAGCCGCCGCAAAAATTCAACATTCTCAAATTTACAGAGAATGGATTTGGTCTAAAGTCATCTGAGAACACCATGGAGAGAATGCACTATACTGACTCTAACCCAGCTTTATCAGCTGATGAGTCTGATTCAGAAGATAATGGTTCTGTTAACTCGATACAGTCATACTCATCACTTTCTTCCAATGATAGCTTTTCAAATGATTGGGACGAAATGTTACAAGACGATATGCCTTCACGAGGCATTCTTTCTGGTGCTTTCCGCGGCACAGTTGCTATTGGAAAACAAATTGGTTTGAACAACAACAACTCGATCCAAAGAACTGCAAGTGGGAAAAATTCTATTTTTAAATCATCGACAGTCGATGACTTTGCTCTGCGCTCTACCAAAAAAGCCAAGCATCAGCCTAAAGTAGGGAAATCAGTTGTAACCATCTTGGACTTCAAGCATCTCATTCCCGACAAGTTTGAACTAGCTTGCAACTACAGGGTGCTTGGAGATTCTCCAGAAAGGATTGCCCGCCATAATAGTGATGTTGCACAGCATTTCGGCTATAAGGAACTCGCTCAGGTGTGGAGAATTTTGGAAATGATACTAGTCAAGAGGGTCAAATTCAGTGAATTGACTGATATTGGCAGGGATATATTTCCACCAGAAAACGAGGAATATGGCCAGTTTTACTGGGGCAACCATCCCTTGGGTTATTCTTGGTTCATCAAAAAGTTGTTCGCCTATTTCGAGAAAAAGCAAAATGTTCAAATGCTTGCAATGCTTTCATGTATTCTTTTCGAGAACATTGCCAACATTAGATCCAAAACTAATTTCTCACTAGATGTCCCAATTCACACGCCATATTCGTCGTTACCACAACGACCATCCATTGTATCAATGCGAGAGCATGGATTTCTTTCTTCGTCTGAAGATATCACAGGAGCTGAAACTTCACTGCAAGCGGATTATGTGGATCGAAAAACGATTTCCCGAAAACCATCAAATATGAGTGTACGAGAGGTGCAATTATCTCGATCTAAGTCCTTTGAAAGAAGCAACTCGCCTAGCCGGCTTCTCAAACAGTACAGCAACGCAATAGTAAACTCTTCTCCAATTTCTGAAAGTCACGACAAATTTACTAGTCAAGGTGACAAAGACCGCCCCAAAACTTTTGATAACCTGAATAAATTACGTGTCCCAAATGTGAGAAGAGGCAGCAAAGGCATTCAAAGCAGAAATCGCAAATTCAGCCATGTTGTTTTGAACAGGGGGAAGTATAGACCCCCGCCCTCCTATATCGTTGAAATGAAAAATGTGGATGAATTCGACTTGTACGAAGACATCTACACATCATCTCTACTCAGTGGAATCGACGCTCAGAAGATAATTGCTTACAGACTCCAGTACGCTGACATGCTATACTACTGGGGGTTGCCATTTCACAGAATCAAGCTTCTCAAATTCAACCACCCAGATGATGATATGATGAACGAGTCCGGGGAGTTCGAGATTCATAAGTGTCATTTTGGCTATCGAAAGAGAAAGGCTTTCTCGCCAACCCAGGCAGTGCTTACACCAATCACTCCTATTCAAACCGCAAGAAAAAACAAGTGGAACACTTTAAAAAATCAAGTTCAGTACTGCGGTTTCTGTAGATTGATTGTATCCAGGAGGGTTGTTGTGTGCAACAAGTGCGAGCACTTGCTTCATTCTCATTGCGCTGCTGAATGGGTTTCCCCCGATCATTCGGGGAAGACTAATGACGAGTGTCCTACGGGTTGCGGATGTATTTGTTTCAATGACTTCAATTGAATTGAATGCGGTAGCTTTAGCTCGAGGCGCTGCGGTCCATCTTTTACTCTGACGGCCATTGTATAGTGACGGAAACGGCCGGTACCTTTCAGGTTAATCAGTAACTAAGGATTTCTCTCCTTAGTGAATCATAGCGAACTACTAGTAATCTAAGTAATTAACGCTACTGGAGAAAAGTTAAGATATCTGTAATTAATTTCTCTCCCTGGCAACAATTTTCCGTTTGTAGAATCAAAGCGGCGACATAATGTGTGAGCGTCACCTAAATTTTAATTCTATGGAACTCGGGTCGGTGTAATTTGGTCTTTAAGCTTTTCATCCCAATAATCTGCAAGCTCTTCCAAGTACGCTACCACATCTTCAGCACCTGTGGTATCAATCTCTACCGTATCGATGAACTCTTTTCCCCAGCGGTCACATGAGGAAGCATGCTTTAGCAGTTGGACCCTGCTACCTAGAGCCACATCTACAGGCGCATTCGCTGCAGTGTAACCGGAGATATTGTGGATTGTGGAGCCAAAAAATCTAGCAATGTAGAATAGAAACATCATACCATAGTACGTCACAAAATTTAAGTATTGGAAAAAGGAAAAACTGGTGAAAATTCCAGGATGCACGACATACGATCTGATGTCATGCCTCTGTTTCAAGTCAGAGAAAGTACCGCTGTGTACCAAGTCTACCAAGCGTTTTGAGCCCTCATATGGTTCGGGTGACCTCATAAGCTGAAGATCATTAAAGGATAGATATTTCGGGTCCGACATTATTGACAGGATCCAAACAATGCGCCCCCCACCTCTGAGTAAACTCTTCAATTTGCGCAAGAAATAAAAAGGCCCAAACACATTTCCTTGAAATACTAGTCCCATTTCGTCTGCAGATTTGACGCCTACTCTTTGAATTTTATACTTTGGGAAAGTAACAGCATCTAAAAGATTGCACGCAATATCTTTGAAGGCGTGGGCCCAGTTGATTCCGCTGTAGCATCCCTGTGCAGCATTAATGAACACGTAGTCAATGTGAGTAAACTTCTTATTTAGATCGTAGAAGGCACCGATAATCGAGACCATATTAGTGAAATCAACCAAGAGATAATCGAACTCCAAGGACCCTGTGCGGCCTTTTTTTTGTGCATAGTCTTTGATGTCAATAATTACTTCTTTTATTCGAGGAAGTGTGCGGGAGGTAACCACGATGGTCATGTTTTGAGAAGCTGGGGTTTTGTCAAGGAGGCGAAACGCGATGTTAATGCCTAAGTTTGAGTTTGTGCCTGTTATAACGGCAACTTTTCCTTCTCTCATCTGAACTTATGGAACTATTAATTAGAGTATCGAGTTTTGGTGGGAACTACGCGTAGCGCGAAGTACGAGTGTACGATGCGCCTCTTTCGTTCTCGTGAGGGACATAAACAAACCCATACATCCCTATGATGAGATTCGAAGATAAAAAAACTCCCCTGAGTTTACAGCACTGCAGTAAGGTATTTAGGGAATAAGCACAGAAAAAGTTGTGCCAACCATGGAAGATTTGAGTAATGCGTTGAGCGAATATGGCTTAAACGCTTCTAGGCCTGATTTCTAGCAGTAAATAATTAGCTGAATAGACACTATGCTAAATTCCAAACTGGAATTTGTGCGTTTTAAATATTAGTAACCTTTCAAAATGGCAGTTGGTTCAGAGTAGGACTCGAACCTGCGCGGGCAGAGCTCAAAAAAAAATCAACATATGCAGGACTAGAACATGCGCGGGTAAAGCCCCAAAAAATCGACAAATGCACCCGCGCGCGTAAAGCCAAAAAAAACGACAACTGCA
>NKZR01001557.1:0-300908 GCA_002370795.1 Metschnikowia sp. 03-147.1
GATGAATTTGTATGGTCTGGAAGGGGGGATGAATTTGTATGATCTGGAAGGGGGGATGAATTTGTATGGTCTGGAAGGGGGGTTGGATTTGTATGGTCTGGAAGGGGGGATGAATTTGTATGGTCTGGAAGGGGGGTTGGATTTGTATGGTCTGAAACATCCTGGGTCCTCCCCCCCGCCCTCATCTGCTCGAGCGCCTTGAGACGGTCGATCTCCACATGGTGCCAGAAGATGCTTGGCCCCGCAGAAGTGAGCACCACCTGGCGTAGCACCGACACAATGAGCCCCATGATGAGCACGCCCACAAACGAAAACGCCAACGCGTAGACCTTGGCGCCCGCCGTCCGCGGCACCACATCGCCGAGCCCAATGGTCAACATCGACACCGTGCAGTAGTAGAGAGAGCTGCCGTAGGGAAGACCCGCGATGAGCTTGGACATGACAATGGTACTGACCGCCTGCCACACGCAGAACGAGATGGTGAACGACATGAGCAGGCGCTGTTTGCGCGTCAAGTTGAGCGTGGCCGGGTACTTCTGGAGCCAGTAGCCGATGTAGTTGAGCAGCATGATCACCAGGCACAAGTAGTACATGCCCACGGTGAACACCGCAAGCCAGAAGCCCTCGGTGAGGACCACATGCGGCGTCGGGTCGAGCGCCGTCACAACCACCGCGGCCATCAAGAGAGACGCAGCCAACACCCAGCACGTAATGGAGACGCACTGCGTGAACGAGTAGCGGAAGAGGCCCAGGAAGTTCAACACTAGCGACACGTTGCCGAAAATGCCCACCACGAATGCTATGATGTTCAACGGCAACACGGGGTGCGTTTCGGGGTGGTCCTGCTGCAGCACCGGGTCGTAGCGCCAGTTCTGGAGGAGCCCTATGAACGACACCAAGTTAGCGAGCGGCGCAAGGCACGCGGAGATCAACGGGAAGTACGCCGACACCATGAGCCACATGACGAACTGCCGGTCTCCGGGTTGCACGGAGAGGTTGGTCACGGTGACCACGGGGATGTGGAGCGAGTGCTGGAGGAAGAAGTGGGTCCTGCGCACATCGAACGGCTCGTCGTTCATCAAAGCCGCGTGGCGCTCCATGGCCTCGACGTGGCTGGGGATGAGGATGCACTTGAACTTGTCCTTGTACTTGAGAAGCGAGTCGGAACGGAGCACCAGGATGGTGTTGTGGTGCAGGAAGCCGATGAGCTCCTTGGCTTCGGTGAGCCTTCGTCGGAGCACGGACGAGGGGGGATTTTTCATGAGTGGTGAGCGGCTGCTTTGAATTGGCCAATGTGTGGAGGGGGACTGACTGCAGGTGTGGTTGTGAGGAGTCTGGGGAAGGTGTTTGGGAAGTTGGCTATAGCATCGCGAGCGCGACGGGGCTCGTAACGGTAGATGGTGCTACATGACCATTCCTACTCCCATTCCTACTCCCATTCCTACTCCCATGCCCTACTCCCCTTCATACTCGACTCCTCTACTCCAATCCTCTACTCGAATCCTCTACTCGAATCCTCTACTCCCATACTGCTACCTGCCCTTATCTATATACATTTAGAGTGTCAATGGAAGCGTGTTGCGTGCGTCCAACACGTACTTCCGCAAGAGGTTCTTCTGCGTGCTCTTCGCAAGCCCGTTGATGTCCCCGTACTTCCCCCGCGTGGTCTGCTCCAACATCTGCTGTCTCTGCTGCGCGTACTCCGGCGACATGAGCTTGTCCAAGATGTCCTTGATGTGCTGCACCCGGTTCTCCAACACCGCCAAGTCCTTCTCGCTCTGGTTGATGTCGGCGTTGACCACGGGCTCGGTGGACGGCCAGTTTTCGATGTTGTAGCGCTGCTTGATGTCGTTGACCTGCTGCAAAATGGCCTCCTTGTCGGCGCCGGGATTGCTGACGAACGCCTTGGTGATGCGGTCCAACGTCTTCAAGTCGTCCACTTTCTTGATCACCTGCTCGTACTCTTCTCGCCGGCTCAAAAACGCCTGCAAGCGCTCTTCGTGCTCGGCCGCCACCTTCGCCTTGGCCAAGCTCTGGTACTCGGCGAACTTTTGACCCTTGTTGACCTTCATTTCCGCCACTGCGAAGAACTTGCGGGCGGAGATCTTGGGGATGCTCTCGATCCTCACCACGTCGCCCTCTTTGCAGATGTTGCCTTCGTCGTGGACGAGGTAGTCCTTTCTCTTCAACACCTCCTTGTGCACGACCTTGTCGTAGGCCTTTGTCTGCACACGCACCTTGACGGTTTTGTTCATTTTGCCTTGGGAGACCACTAGGCCCACGAAGTTCTGCTTGGCCATGATGTGTTGATGGGAGAGAGCGTTTGAGGTGATAAAATTTGAGGGTGTGCGCGCACCACACTGGGAATGAGTGATAGTCTGTATGTTATCTTTATCTATCTATATATTTATATTTATATCTATATATATATATTTATATCTATATATATATATATATATTTATATTTATATTTATATTTATCTCTCTCTATCTCTCTCTCTCTCTATCTCTTCCTACCTTTTCTGCTCATGACATCATCACCTGAATCATCGCCCATCCACCCTCTCATCTCAGATACCCTTCATTACGTATCTTCATACCCTCTTTACTGCCCATTCTTCATTACGTCTATCTTGCCGCCGGCTCTGCCAATTTTCAGTGTCCTCTCAGTGTCTTCCCACTGTCAATTCCCACCAATTCCACGATTCCCACTGTCCCCACTCACTCAGTCAGCCTGAACTTTCTCAACGCCCCCTCGAGCCTTTCAAGCATGATGCTATTCTCCTCCTCGGTTCCAACCGAAATTCGTAACGCTCCGGTGCAGTTCAATTCACTTCCCCGGAACCGAACCACCACAGAGTCCGACGTCGCCAAGTGATTGTACACACTCTTGGCCGTCTCGTTCGACGGCACGCCGTTCTTGTCCAAGATCTCCACAAGAAGAAAGTTCGCGTCCAAGCCGCCAATGTTCTTGCCTATGCCCTCCATCTGGGCTAGCTTCTTGGCCACCACCTCCCGCTGCGCCCGGATCAGTTCCACGTGGCCAGCCATCACGGCAAGCCCGCTGTTCTCCGTGCTCCGCGTGGCCACGGCCGACGTCAACAGCGAGATGTTGTACGGGTACTTCATGGCATTCAAGATCAGCGCAAGCTCCTCGCTGCAGAAGGTGATTCCTAGGCGGATGCCTGCAAGCCCGAAAGACTTGGAGAGCGTCTGCAACACCACGAGGTTGCTGTATTGGTTCACCAAGGTTGCCATGGACTGCGACCTCCCGTTCACCGGCTCGGTGAAGTCAATGTACGCCTCGTCCACCACCACGAGCCCGTTCCACAGCACACGGGCCCGCTCCACGAGGTCCACTAGGTCCCGCACAGCCACCAACTTGGCCGTGGGGTTTCCTGGCGACGTCACGTAGATTAGCTTGATGGAGGGGTCGTCCTGGATGGTTTTGAGCACGGCCTCCGTGTTCACCTGGAAATCCGGCACCGCCAACGGCACCTTGACCAACTCCACGTCGTTGACACACGCGCAGATGGAGTACATGCCGTATGTGGGCGGACACACCAACAACTTGTCTTTTCCGGGAACACACACGCATCTCAAGAGCATGTCGATGCTCTCGTCCAGGCCCACGCCCAAACACAAGTTTTTCGGCGAGATTTGCGGGCCGTCCTTCAAGAAGGCGTTTGGCTGCTGGTTGCGGAAGTCCACAATCTGCTGCTTCAACTCAACCTGGTGGGGGTCGGGGTACCTGTTGAGCTGCAAGGCATCCTCCCAGGACGCGATGGTTTTGAGAGCCGGCCCGTGGGTGTTTTCGTTGGCGTCGAGGAGAATGCCCTCCTTGAAGTCGTCACGTGCGCACCGGTACGGCTCGAGCTTGGCGATGTTAGGTCTTACCAAGGTGTTTAAGTTGTACATTAGATATGGAGTAGTGGAGGAGAGCGATAGCGCGGTGACTCACGCAGATAAGCGGTGCGCGTGCAGGAGCGAGAGGGTAGCATGGGTCGCCTAGGGCTGGAGGGAGCTGGGCTGGAGGGAGCTGGGCTGGAGGGAGCTGGGCTGAGTAGGAGGCAGTCTGGGTAGATTTTACTGCTGTTCCAGACTAGTGCTTGGGCTCAGCGGTTTTTGACTTCAGTCTCGTGCCATGGGGACGTCTGAGCTAAGGGTGTACCACTAAGTCTGATGGTGCGTACCAGTATGGTAGTACCAGTATGGTGGTGCCACTCCAGTCTGGTCATTGGATCAGATGGTGCTAGCCCAACGGCAATTTGGAGTTCGACAATTTGAAGTTACGACGATAGCCTTTTCAAATAATGCCACGCTTCGTGGTACCGGCACCATGCAAGCCTAGGGCTTCAGTGCCGTTTCGGGCTTCTTTTTTGACAACTTCTTCTTGGCTTTGACCTCGGAGCTCTTGCCAATTGGCTTGGGGGTGCTCCTTGATGTTTGCTTTGTCTTGGGCTCTGCGGTGGGTCCCGACTTGGCTTTGGTGTCGCTGAGACGTGCCTTTTTGGGCTCAGAAATGCCTAAAATGGCAAAGTTGCGGTTGCTGGTTGCTGTTCCAGAGACGGTTTTGCTGGTGGCACTGGACTTGGGGGTGGTGCTCTTGCCATTGGATTTGCCGGGCCTGGCGCCGCTCAAGGGCGCTTCATTGTTGTTTTCGGCCCTGGGCTTTGTCCTGGGGTCTGCCCTGGTTTCGGCCCTGGGGTCTGCCCTGAGGTCGGCTTTTGCACCGCCTTTCCCGTCCGCCTTGGCGTTGACGCCCGCCTTGGCGTCACGCCGCCCCGGCCGCAACAGCTTCTCCCAGTCAATGCCCTTTTTCTTCAAGTTCAAAACTGGTGCACTGGTGCAGAAAGGCTCCTCTTTCACCTTGGAGCTCCGGCGGCCCCAGCCAAAGCGCCCCTGGATCAACTTCCGCCAGTACACACGCTTGCCGTGATCGGTTCCGTCCGGAACGCTCCTCCTGGGCTCTATGTCGTGCTGCAAGAGCTCGGCCGCCGAAACCGTGTTGCAGTCTTCACTTGCACGCGGGAGAAAAGTGGCGCTTTCGTTGACGTGGCTGCTGTGGCTGCCAAGCAAATTGGACCACCGCTGGAACGGCGGAAGCGTGTTGGCACCGTCGCGGGTGAGCAGCGGGAAGAGACTGGACGCTGACTTGCGCATCCACGTGGTGCCCGGGTGGGCGTCCTTGAACTTGGCTTCGAGCTCGGACTTGGTGGGCACAAGCGGAATGTCGTGCACCGTGCTTTTGCCGGGATCGAGCGACTTCAACGCAGCATTTCGGGACTTGTGCTTGTCTGGTGCACTGTCACCGTCGCCAGCCTTGTCCGTTTGCGGCGCACCTGCCGTGTTTCCGGGAGCTGTCACGGCTGGGCTCTTTTCTGCGCTGTCCGGCTTCTTGGCTGGGCTCTTTTCTGCGCTGTCCGGCTTCTTGGCTGGGCCCTTTTCTGTGCTGCTCGGCTTCTTGGCCTGGCTGTCTGCCTTTGCGCTGCTCTCGTCGCCAGGCCTCTCCGTCTTGTCCAAAGGGGCTTTACGGGTGGGTTTCTTTCCCTCGAAGGGACTGAACACCTCCATGATCTCCTCCTCCAAAAGCAGCTTGGGCTCCCCGGCCACCTGCAAGGTGTCGGTGCTCTCGTCAGGGCCCGTGGCGCCATGGTCGGGCATTTCTCTTCTGGCCTTGGGGGACGCCAGAGAAGACTCGGAGGCCTTTCTGGGGCGCGGCTCAACGGCCGCTGGACGCCCACGCATGGAAAGCCTGTGTTTTCGGGACTCTGTGTTTGGTCTCGAGTCGTCGTCTCTTCCTCTCTGGGACGCAAAGAACCCAACGAGGTTCTGGTTCGAGAGCCTGCTCCGAAGCCCGCCGACATTGGGGCCCAATCTCCTTCGCTGCAGGCCTCCCGAGTAGTTGTGGCTGGGCACGGGAATGAGGCCTTCCTGGTCGGCGTCGTCGTCGCTGTCCAGGGCCGGGTCGGCGTCTGCGGCGAAAGGGTCGAAGGAGGCGCCGTTCAAGTCTCGCACCAAGTCGATCATCGACAGATCCGAGAAGGTGTATCTGGACTCTGCGGAGCCCGCGGAGCCTTTGCTGGGTCTACATGTCATCTCGAGCATCGTGGCAAAGAGGAGGTGTAGTGGGAAGTATTTGTGGGCGAAATGGGTGCAAAATGCGGCCTCGCTGTGCGCGTGTGCAGGCTTCGATGCAGCGTGATAGTCATTGAGTCTAGACAGTAGTGCGGTGGGGATAGAGGGGGATGGATGATAGAGGGGTGGCGGTGATTTGTGGGGTCAAGATTAGTGTTTTGGCGGTAGTTTGCTTTTTGGTGGAATTCTATAAACGCCCGCTTGGCTCTTCATTTTCTAGCATGCTTAGACACTGTTGAATCTGCATTTTAGAAACACAGCTCTGCTCTGCTACTTACTGCTGGGCATTTACTTCTTGATTCACTCAGCAGTACCATTGGGCCAACTTCTACAAAGTATCTATTCACAGTAGCGAAGAGCGTTATCCAGCTGTAGTCAATAAAGCGGTGTTGAAGCCTAGCATGGAGCCAAGTCTCTGAAGATATCAAAACGACTTTCAGGCATGTTTGGTGTTAAATAGCGGCCTCGAACAGTGACCTGGTTCGTGAAATTGAGACTCAGGGTACTGCTGAAAACACTCGGAAAAGGCCCAAAGGTTGGAAGCTCAACGCTCTGAAGCTCGGTGGCAGTCCTTCAAGAAGCACGTCGGATTCGGTTTCTTGACCAAGCGAATACGGAGCCGAGGGGGAGACATAAGCAACTTACCACTTCAGGGGAAGTATATCTCGACACGGTACTGGGTTAAATGAGTCGGACGTGAGGCCCTTCGAGAAAAGAGAACGGAAATAGCACGTTGTTTGCATCTAGGTGCAGAAGATGATGAGATAAATTGGATCTGGACTCTCGCTAAGCAGCGGTGAGTCGGAAAAACAGTATACGCTAGAAGAAGCGTGTAAAGGAAATGAGTGCTCATGAAACCAACGGAAACTTTGAGTTGGTCGAACTACGGAAGGCGGAAACCGATAGCCAAATGGGTATTCGCATTAAAGATAATGGATTATACAAGGCAAGACCAGTTGTGTAACTTCCAGAAGAAGGTATTGACTATCAGGAAATTCTCACTGGTCATAAGATATGAAAGTTGAGAAGGTGTTAGCTATTGCCGTGAGCAAGGTTTGGAAGTCCAACAAATGGATGACAACATTCTTGAACGGTGTTGAAGGAGTTCTATATGAGACAACCGGAAGGACATGTTCAGAGATAAGGAACACTTGGTGCTCAGATTAAGAAGTCCTTGTGGGTGAAACAGGCACCGAGTGTGGCATGAAGTGATACATAGGTGATCATGAAGTTTGGATTAAGAGATGTTTGGATTTAAGAGATGGCAGAACCTTGCGTCTACTTCAAACCTGTGGGAAGAATAACTTATGATCGCCTTGTATGTGATATTAATTCTAGGCCAAATCATGTGTTCAGGATGTCGGACTAAGCTCTCCAAGTGCTTCGAAGAAAGACCTAGGAACACCAACAATTGAATAAACTGGAGGCTGGTCCAAATAAGATTTGCTTGAAGTGTACTACATCTACAAGTTGGAAGACTAGACAGGAGGGAACACGTCATACGAACTTGCAGAAGAAGAAGAGAACACAACTGCAATGAACCTGACTATAGAAGAATTGTGGGAAAGCTTATGTTTGCTGCAAAGACAGCAGACCGGATATAGCGTGTCAAGCGCTGACTTGGCAAGGTATTATGAACCCAAATCTAAACTATGAAAGCAGCCAACATGACTGTTCACTACTGATACTACGAAGGGAATCGTGTCCAGAGATCTTAAGCCAAGGTCCATAAATAAGTACACGGGCAGTGAAAACCGCAAAAAATCATTCTCGTAAACAGACATGAACGGCTGGTCTGGCCTTCCACGCCTTGATTCCCAGAGTTAGACCATCTACGTTCTTTAATACCTTTATTTGACGTTACAGTCTGTTAAAGAGGTATCACCACCGTAAGTGAATTCACTAAACAATAATCGCTATGTTACAGAAAACGTGTATAAATCCTAGAATACTACAACTTGATACTGAACTGTACTTAATTCACTGTACACTTACTACAAGTGTCACCTAACCAAACGCTGCACTATAAATTGAAACCTTTTCACATACTACAACGATACTTTCTTGTTCACTGAGTTCACTGTTACTGTACCTACAAAGCTACTCTACAGTATTTTGCAGTCTATACCACTAATGCAATTCACCCACAAGTAAGCAAACTCTAACCTGTCTAGTCTGCCGCAGATATCGGCGTCTCTTTTGAAGGGTGGAGCTATCAACCAGCATACACTTCTATATGCCCGTATAAATACAGCAGATGGATATGCATCTGCCACCTAGTACTTGTGCACGTTGTCTGCTAGGTCAGGTAGAACATATGTAGTGGTGAGGACTTTGCTTGTATGGAAGTGGTGATTTACACGGTCATTGTATGTCAAGTAATATGATATGCAATGACTATGGCACTATCCCCGCTGAGCTTTCATCAAGACTGCATGACATAGTGTAACATTGGACCATGAATTAGCAGTTGGTCCTTTTAGAATAGGCAGTGACAGTGTCGATGTATAAGTACTATAGGTTAAATTACTATTGACGATCACAGCGTGCTTGAATGGAGACAGTGTATGGGGAATGCAACGCAGAACTCCGGTCTAGAAGAGGCGTGCTCTACGTGAAAGATTTAATTGTGAGTGAACGAAAGATCTTGTGGAATTGTGCCTGTTGGAGTCTCCCCATGTGAGCCGTTATCCTCTGTCAAAGCTGCTCTACTGTGCTAATAACGTCATGACACCTCCTACTCTTCGGCAGTTGGTACGTGATCCCGGCTCATCCAAGTCACTAGCGTCTCATGACAAATGCCAGGGTTACGATTATTAGCAGTTACATAAGTGACAGTTACGTCAATGCAAACACGTCAATGCAAACCCTTGGCCGCTACGATCTCGAAACTTCGGGGCAGTTGGCTTGGGCTGGTGCCGTGTAAGATTCCGGGCTATTAAGGCCTAAATATTTGATCACAGATACCTGCTATGTATTCATACTGCTATCGCCTGAATGTTTTGCGGTACATTACCACTTTATAGGCTTACTGTTTAGCATACATCCATAGAAGCTGATTAGCACTTCAGCTCAAACTTCTTGTGGTAGTAGATGGTAGAGATGGTGTATATGTATAGCTGTTAGATTCTGGTTACGTCCAGTATTTCTGTTTGTGTTTAGCATGATTATTCGCAGATAATTCCTCAAGGAGGAACAATCACTCCTATGGAACAACCACTCCTTATATAGACTATTCGGCATAGGGAATGGTCGTTCGGATCGACCAACGTCAACATCCATATGGGTAGTGCACTACTCATGATGGGTCCAAACTTTTAGATTCTTTAGTAACGTCTGGTACCTATCAGGTGTGTATTTGTTGATGGCCCGAAGAGAGGAGCATGGGATCATATAGGGTCTTATATCTGAATAATTGGCCCACGTGTTACCTAGTAAAAAACGATCAGTTGTGGCACTGTGCCAGGTCGTGTACGTCTAATCAAACTGCGGTACTAGTGACCTAAGGGTGATGTAAGCACGGTAGATCTAGCAGTAGTAGATAGTAGTAGGTAGTATAGATAGTAGTAGGTAGTATAGATAGTAGTAGGTAGTATAGATAGTAGTAGGTAGTATAGATAGTAGTAGGTAGTATAGATAGTAGTAGATAGTATAGATGGTAATAGATGGTATATATGGTAGTAGCTAGTAATAGTAGTAGGTAGTATAGATAGTAGTAGATAGTAGTAGATGGTAATATATGGTAGTAGCTAGTAATAGTAGTAGATAGTAGTAGGTAGTATAGATAGTAGTAGATAAGCACGGTAGATCTAGCAGTAGTAGATAGTAGTAGATAGAAGTAGGTAGTATAGATAGTAGTAGATAGTAGTGGGAGCATGCTGTAGTAGTAGACTGTAGCAAGTAGTGCACTAGTAAGTAGACAATAGAAAGTAGACAATAGAAAGTAATGCACCAGTAAGTAGAATGTTGTATAACAGTAGACAGTAGTAGTGGACATTGGTAAGTAAATAGTAGCAGTAGCATTAATATATAATGGTATTATTGTTAGATTCCGGTTACTTCCAGTACTTCTGTTAGCGTGTGTTTAGTATGTTTATTCGTCGATGTTTCCTCAAGGAGGAACAATCTCTTCTTATATATACTAATCTGGCATAGAGAAATGCAGGTCGTTCTGATCGACCACTGTAGGCTTTAACATCCGTGTGGGTAGTACACTACCCATGATGGGTCTAACAATTATTATATAGTGGTAGTATTATATAGTGGTAGTATTATATAGTGGTAGTATTATATAGTGGTAGTATTATATAGTGGTAGTATTATATAGTAGTAGTAGTATAGTATAGTAGTAGTAGAGTAGTAGTACAGTAGTAGTATAGTATAGTAGTAGTACAGTAGTAGTATAGTATAGTAGTAGTAGAGTAGTAGTATAGTATAGTAGTAGTAGAGTAGTAGTAGTAGTAGTACACAGTAGTAGTGGTAGATACTTGAAGTAGTACTAGTTGAGAGTACTTCAGTAGTACAGTAATAAGTAATAAATAGTAGTAGTATTAGTAGTACATACTAGTAGATAGTGTTAGTGGTAGTAGTGTTAGTGGTAGTAGTGGTAACGGTAGATAAGAGTACCCTAGTATAGCACTTTGGTATGTAGTAGTATACAGTAGGTATAGACAGTAAATAAAGAACGTGATGCTATGAACAGAAAATAGTCGACCTCGTCATATACAGGAGTAGAGATGTCTCGGGACTTCAACATTCTGTTTAGGTACGGCGGTACCACACTGTTTCTAGTCATATCAAGATCCTATTCTAATACTTGTGTTGGCTTGCGATCAGTATTATACTCGATAATAATGCGTCACAACAGGTTATGAGCCCTGTCACATGTATCGTTTGGTCCAACTATCAAGATATCATCAACGTATCATGCAATCATTAGTAGCTTTCCTTGCACTGGTTTGTAGTAAACACACGATTCAGCATTACATCTCTTGAATCCGCTGTGTGAAGTATAGACTGTACAAGTGTAGAATGGTGCTATTAATCCACATCATCTCCTACACCATTACCTGCCTACCAACCGTGGATGGTTCTGCTGCTGTGACCGGGCTTTTGACGCCTGCTAAAGCTCCCTTTCGGTTAATGACTTCCTATAGCTAGCCAACTGGCTAGCAGAACTGCCTGTTGCTTCCCCTTCGCCTCACTGCATCCTATCCTCTCGAAACTGCTAGTGGGCTAACCCGTAACCCATTGGTCTCGCACACAAAGCCTCAGCACCACCTGGAACTGAACCCATCCACGACCTAATCCACCTAATCCACCATGTCGCCTCCCAGGAAGTTCACCGGTGGGCTTCTTGGGTTCAGACCTCTTCCTGCATGTGCGGTGCACCGGTGTCGCGGCCTACTCGTGGCCAACACGTCACCTCCAGCGCACAACACGTAATGGACTTCGACTTGAGATACGACGCCAAGGTCAAGGGCATGGCCCTCCAGCATACCCCGGAGCCCGTGGACCCCAAGCTCCAGCTCGAGCTAGACCAGATGAACACGCTCATCACAGAGGTCATGGGCCTCAATGAGCAGCACCCTCCCAGGCCCACACCAGAAAACTTCAACAAGGACATGTCCAAGATGATCCGCAAGCTCTACGAAGGAGGAGTGCAGTCCTTCAAGCAGGGCAAGTTCACCGAGTCGGCCAAGCAGTTCACCATTGCGATCGAGGTGATCAACCGCAGAAACAAGTTCGAGGCGTTCCAGGGTACGCTCCAGGAGCTCAATCTCTTGCTCATGAGCCGCACAGATGCTTACTTGAAGTGCAACGAGTACTTGAAGGCGTTCAACGATGCCGACATGCTTATCAACATGATGATGTGCAGCCCCGACAACTTCTTGAGGCGCGGCGTGGCCAACTACTTGTTGGGCAACTACGAGGAGGCACGTGCAGACTACCAGCGGGGCTTGGCGTTTGACGAGAACAACGAGCGCTTGATCCGCGAGTTGAACATTTGCTTGGATAAGATTTTGGAGGAGAACGGCGACTACTTGGGCGCTAGTCAAGAAGCAGCAGCTTCTGATCAAACACTGGAAAAGAAATGAGTGACGATTAACATCTGAGGAGACTCGGGCTGAGGTTCTTTAACCGGGTATCTTTCTACGAACCCCAACGGTCGAGCTGGAATGTTAGAGTCTGATCAAGGGACAGAACTCTGACACTGCAAACCATTTCGTCACGGCGGCCATCACGCAGCCGAGCCTCCTAATGCCAGGCAGAAGCCGAACATCAGTTTTAATGCTTGCGGCCTCATCTGGATCTCAGACCGCGTGTGGTCCGGTATACGCGGGAAGATGCTTTCAAGACTACTGCTTTTCCAGGAACAGCTCTCACAGTATCAGGTTCCCGCGGCATCGCATACTCTCGCCGTCGTGCCCAAGCCTCCCATAGGCACATGCGCCAATGCAATAGCCCCACTAGGCCAGGGTGCCCCATAGTAGTGTCCTGTATACAGCGCGCCATACAGGCGCGTCGACACTAGCGTAGCTCCGCCCTTCACCACCACCCACCAGTATGCTGGCGCTACGAGGCGAGACCTTCATTGTCTTGTCGGACGAAGAGGACCATGTACCGGCCCAGGGCTCGACACACTCTTCCGGCCATGGGGACCATGCTACCCCGGGGCACGCGTCCCAACACGCCACAAAGCCCCACCACAGACAAGGCTCTGAAACCAGGGATCCACAACTCCCACGTCCGGCCTCAGCGGCTCTCTACGACGATCTTCGAGGCAACAGCGGGCGGGATCAGTCCGACGACTCCATAGTGGTGATCAGCGACGACGAAAGAGATGAACAACCCCAGCATCTGCGGGGCAGAAGCATGCAAACGGGCAGCAAGACTGGTGGCATTTCCGAAAACGAAAGTGATGAGGACCTCATCATTGACTCGGGTTCCGAGAACTTGGACCCCGGCCCCGCCACACAGGCCAGCGACACACCGGATCCGGCCGCATGGGGTCAGAGACTCTCCGGCCTCGGCGATTTCCCCAGACCAGGAAACAACTCCTCCGCATACCCAATCCCCGCTTCCAGCGAACATGACGCTCCGGAGACTATGGCGCAACAGCTGTTGGAAGTGGACGATCCTATGGATGTGGACGATCCTATGGATGTGGACTCGGACGACGAGATTGCAGTTCTCTCCAAAGAAGAGGCAGAAAGAATAGGCACTTTCAAAAAGACCTCGTTTGAGGCAGACTCAGCCACGCACGACCTACACCCCCAGCCCGGGTTCAACCAGCCGGCTCCTGTCTACCATGCAGGCGAACATGCCAACACCGGGGGGGATGGAGAAACCACGGCGCAAGACCTCTCGATCCGGAAATACTTCGAGCCTTTTTCGCTTCCCGTGCTCCAGCAGCACGAAAACAACCTCGGCAGACAGTTATCGGGGCTCACGGCCGCTCGAGACACGGTGCTCAATGATATCACCGAACTACGCAACCAAGTGCTGACGTTGGGCTCCCGAAACGACTCCAAGCGGGGCCAGTTGATGAGGGCCATCAGCGAAAAGCTCGACCAGGCAGAGGACGCCATCCAGCGCTCCAAAAAGGTCAGGAAGTACTTGTCTATCTTGGCCAGCGTCAAGGACATCAAGATGTACCCACAGCAATACAGTCAGCAGTACAGTCAGCAGAACTTTTACGCCAATATCGGCGCTAGTCAAGGCTTTGCCCAAATGCCTGGCGCCTTTCCTACGCAGGGCACCCAAGCCCACGGACAAGCGACTGGCGTCTTCTCTCTGTTGGCAGGGGCAGCTGCCCATGCCCGACATCTTGGTCACAGCGCCAACTCTCCCGGTGTGGGGGCCTACGCAAACGCTGGGCAGAACCTCAACCCGTACATGAACGTCGGGGCTCCTAACGCGGATCAAGTGCATCTCGAGCAGCTCTTCAACGACATCTACAAAGAGGAGGATGTCAAGGGTATGGCCCCCACGCCGGACACGCTCCTGTGCCAGCTTTTCGACCACCAAAGACAAGGGCTCAGCTGGCTTCTCAAGAAGGAACAGTCCAACTCTGGATGTATTCTTGCGGACGATATGGGTTTGGGAAAGACGGTGCAAACAATAGCGCTAATGGAGTCCAACAAGTCCATTGAGGATAAATGCAAGACCACGCTCATAGTGGGCCCTGTTTCTTTGTTATTGCAGTGGAAGGCGGAACTCGGGAAGAAGATCAAGCCGGACCACGCCTTGAAGGTGTGCTCATACATCGGAAAGGAACGTAAACGCTACAGCACGTTCCAGCTTCTCCGAAAATCTGATGTGGTGTTGGTTTCGTACTCCACCTTGGCGTCGGAATTCAAACAGCATTTTGCCCAAGCTCTCGAGGAGGCCCAGGTCACTAGGCACCAGAACTTGCTTCCCGACTTGAATAGTGGGGGCCAGAAGTACAAGTCGCCGTTTTTCTCCAAAGACGCGGTTTTTTTCCGAATAGTCTTGGACGAAGCCCAATCGATCAAGAACAAGTTGTCATTGACATCCAAGTCCGTGGCCTGTCTCAAGGGGACCCACCGTTTGTGCTTGACTGGTACTCCCATGCAAAACAACATCGACGAGCTCTACCCTATTCTTCGGTTTCTCCGCTCAAAGCCATATGACGACGAGAAGAAGTTTAAGATGGATATTCTGGTGCCTCTCAAAAGCAACAACGAAAACGTGGACGACTATGAGATTAACCAGCTGATGCGCAAACTCCGTGCGGTTTTGCTGGCAATTATGCTCCGGCGGACGAAAAACTCTCAGGTCGATGGAAAGCCCTTGTTGCAGCTCCCCAAGAAAGAAGTGGAGCTTGTCTATGTGACCATGGAAAGCGAGGAGAGGACATTCTACAAAAACTTGGAGATGGGAATCCAGAACGAGGCACGAAAATTGATGGAGAACTCTGGCCAGTCGGGAAATTTCTTGGTATTGCTTCTCCGACTCCGCCAAGCCTGTATTCACCAGATCTTGGTGCAGGTGGGGGAGTTCAGTTATGAAGAGAAACGAAGAGCCTCGGATTGGGAACACATGTATCACTTGATTGAGGGCATGGCTGCGGGAGCTAAGAGGAATGTTGCATCAGTTTTGGATACAGGGCCCCCAAGCGTTGCGTCAGCGGACCAGGTGAAGATTGTGAAGGACGAGGAGGAAGTGGTCCAAGTCAAAGGAGCTCAGCTCACGTGCCCAATGTGCTTCGATGTGGTGAGTGAAAGCTCCATTGTCGTGTTCTCCAGTTGCGGCCATACGATATGTGATGGATGCGTGGAGGTCTTTTTTGCGCAGAGTGAAGACGAAGGCAACACGGCGCCGTGTGTAACGTGCAAGGCCCGGGTGCTGAGGCTGCACTTGGTGGACTACGCTGTGTTTTCCAAAGTCGTGTACGAAGGCTGGGACTATTCAAGAATGTCTCAAGTGTACGGGACCCCGGCCAAGAAGCTCAGCGCCAGCCAGAAGTTTGCAGCGATAGTGGGGCCGGAGAAAAAGTTCCCGTTATCGGCCAAGTTGGGCAAGGTTGTGGAGTTGGTGGAGAAGATCACCAGCGATACGCCCGACGAGAAAATCATTATCTTCTCGCATTTCGTGGTGACGTTTGACTTGCTTCAGCTCCTTTTCAAGCGCAAGCAAATCAGGCACTTGCGCTACGATGGGTCCATGAACATCGAGGAGAAAAACGCCGCCATCAGCGAATTCTACGATGGCCCTGCGCGAGTCCTCTTGATTTCGCTCAAGGCCGGAAACGTGGGGTTGACGTTGACATGTGCCAACCACGTCGTTTTGATGGACCCCTTCTGGAACCCCTATGTGGAGGAGCAGGCCATGGACAGAGCTCACCGGCTTGGCCAGGAGCGGCCCGTTAAGATTTACCGCTTGCTTATCAAGAACAGTGTGGAGGACAGAATCACCGACTTGCAGCAGAGGAAGAAGGATTTGATTGGTTCTGCCATGGACGAAAATGCCTTGAAGAGCAGCAGCTCGTTGGGAAGACGCGAGCTTGGTTACTTGTTTGGTTTGAACTCCTTGCAGTAAGCACGCTGCTGGCAAACGAGATGAGGTATTTCAATTGACTATACGACCACAGTCGGGTGGACGGCCGGGAGCCTTTTGCCCCTGGCCATGTTAGCTATTCCCCCCTAATCACTTCGCCTAATACATAGCTACGCCCGGAACTTCTTCGCCTACATAGCTACGCCCGGAACTTCTTCACCTTCAGGAGATTCCTGGTCCAGTCGTCCTGACTGACCAAGCCGTCCTGCACACAGAGCTCCCACGCCAAGATGGGCTCAAAGTTGAAGCCGTACTTCTCCAACGACTTGCAGAGGTATATCAGCTGCAAGAGCACGCCGTCCCGCTGGCCACGCAAATCGCCTTCGTCGTCGTCGGCGAACTCTGCGGGCAAATGGGCCTTCATCTCCTGCACCAAGAGCTCCACCAAGTTCCGGAGGTACAGGTGGATGAGAAAGCGGTCACTCTTGGCACCCTCGGCATCCACCCCCGCCGACCGGAAGATGGCGTAGTACATCGAGAGCGAGTTGAAGAGGTACTCCCTGTACACCTCGATATACCGCTTCAAGTATGTGAGCTTTTTGAGCTTCAAGAGCGGCTTCAAGCTGGCGGTCTCCGCCGTGATAAAGCGAAACCGGGAGTTGAGGTAGAGCATCTGGAGGGACCTCTCCCGCACTGCAGGCAGGTGCGTGGCATCCGAGCCAAGATCAACCAAGTCGGGCCGGTTCAAGATCTGGAAGATCTTGAGGATGTTGGACTGCTTCAAGTTCGTGTTCAAGAGCTTGACGAGGCCCCGGAACATGAGCTGGAGCTCGGCCCGGACCCGGAGCTCGATGTGCAGGAACGTGTGCTGGTGGGGGAACTTGATGCACAACATCTTGACGAGCGTGTGGATCTCGAGCGCCTCCTGGTAGTTGCCCTGGAGCACGCAGATCTTGCAGAGCGTCGGAAGCTCGAGCACGTCCACCACGGCGTCGATGCCGAAAAACATCTGGTCACGTGCGCGGTCACGTGCCGCGGCCCTCCGCCCCGGCCGCCCGTCCCAGCGTAGCGCCAGCACCTGGGCCGAGATCTCGGCGAGCCGGGCGTCCAAGTCTGCCGAGATGTGCTTGGTCGCCGAGCTCAAGCACTGGCTGGCGTCGATCACCAAGTCTCGCTTGGAGTTGGCGAGGGCAGCAAGCTTCTGGTCGATCTGCCGCAGCCGCAGCTCTAGCTCGGCAATCTCCTCGGTGATGGTGACCTTTCCGCCAGCGGCCGAGTTGCTGGTGAAGGTGTCGGTGGAGAGGAGCTGGTCGTTAACAAACAAGTCGGCAAAGTACTTGGACACGTCACGTGCGAGGCCGGCGTTAGACTGTAGGTGCGCAAGGGCGGCGGGATCTAGCCCATCCTTGAGGGTTTCGATGATGAGATCGGACATGGCGCTGGCGCAGGTGTGTGGCAGGGAGTGTGGGCAGGCGAGGCAGTTGGGAGCGGCGGTGTGGTGTACGGGTGTGTGGTGTGCGGGTGTGTGGTGTACGGGTGCGCGTCCCGTAAGTGTGTGCACGTGCCCGCACACCTGACCCGCGGCCGCGCCCAAGTCTCCTCCACCCCTAGCATCACCCACTAATGGAGGGCTTGTTTTTCAACATCGACTACGGCTTCGTGGAGGGCGTTGTCCGCGGCTACAGGAACGGCTTGTTGACAGGAAACCAGTATGCAAACTTGTCCCAGTGCGACACGCTCCAGGACTTGAAGTTACAGTTGTCCGCCACCGACTACGGCAACTTCTTATCTTCCCAGGGCACCTTGTCCACGTCCATCATCCAGGACCGGCTCTCCAAGCGCTTGTACTCGGAGTTCCAGTACTTGCGGAGCCAGGCCTCTGGAAAGTTGGCCAAGTTCTTGGACTACATCTCTTACGGGTACATGATCGACAACGTGTCCTTGATGATCACCGGAAGCTTGCACGACCGGGACTTGGCAGACATCTTGCCCAAATGCCACCCGCTCGGATGGTTTGACACGTTGCCCACGTTGTCCACGGCCACGGACATCGATACCTTGTACAACGTGGTGTTGGTGGATACCCCCTTGGCGCCCTTTTTCAAGGAGTGTCTCTCGCTCAAGGACTTGGACGATTTGAACATTGAGATCATCCGGAACAAGCTCTACAAAAACTACTTGGAGGCGTTCATTTCGTTTGTGCAAGCGGAGTTCAGCGGCCCTGACTTGGAGATCATGACCAAGTTGTTGAACTTCGAGGCCGACAAGAGAGTCATCAACATCGCACTCAACTCGTTGAACAATGACGAGTTGACGGCCGCAGACAAGCTTGCATTGTTCCCCGAGTTCGGCCAGTTGTACCCCGTGTACCACCGAGACTTGGCCGAGGCCGAGGAGGTGGAGCAGATCAAGGGCGTGGTGGAGTCTGTGGGCGAGTTCAGCGACATCTTCAGCGACATGCAAGGCAGCGGCCAGAAAAACATCGAGGACTGGTTCTACTTGTTGGAGATGAAGTACAACAAAAACGCCTTCACGCAGCAGTTCACGTTGTCGAGCGTGTGGGCGTGGTTGCGGTCCAAAGAGCAGGAGGTGCGCAACATTACGTGGATTGCTGAGTGTATTGCGCAGAACCAGAAGAACAGAATCGACAATTACATTTCCGTCTACTAGTTCCCGGCGAATGAGGCGAGACTAACAGTGAGAAGGTGCTATAGTGAATTATAGTCAATCTAAGTCAATGACTGATAGTACGATAGTCAATGACTGATAGTACGATAGTCAATGACTGATAGTACGATAGTCAAACTAATGTACTAATAGTCAAACTAATGTACTAATAGTCAAACTAATGTACTAATAGTCAAACTAATGTACTAATAGTCAAACTAATGTACTAATAGTCAATGGACTTATAGTCAATGACTAATTACTATCTCAATACTTCCATCTAGTTCCACTGCAGCACTACCATGGCTCACGGTATGCGAGTGTTCCTGCATACACCCGTACTTCCCATCCCAACGCGTAACTGGCACCGTGATGCCCCTCTTCGTCCCGTCGTCCCCCCAATCCCCGGCCGTCTGCGTTAACGACGCCCTCAGTCATGGGCTCCTGCACCCCAGCGTTCCCCGCGTGCTGTTTGCAGCCTCGACCATCCACGTGGCGCATTTGGCGGAGGTGCTAGCCTCCATCACCGCCGTGGGCCGCCACGCCCTCATGATCGTGTCCCAAAGCGGCATCACCTTCTATGCCGAGTACAACCACATCGTCAACTGCCACGTCACGCTCGACGTGGCGTTGTTTTCGGCTTTCCGCTACCAGAACACCGACCCCGACGACTCCGCCAGCCAGCGCACGGAGATCGGCATAGACGCCCAGCTCGTGAGCGACTCGTTTGCTGCTGCAGCTTCGGCGGCGCCCGCCAGGAGCAAGGGCGCCAGTCCGGGAGACCTGGTCACGTGCTTCTTGAGATACGAGGGCGACGGAACGCCGCTCGTGGTGGAGTTCGAGGACCGGCTCATGAACGAGCTGATTGAGTTCTCCACGTTCTGCCTCGAGCTCGAGTACCCCTATGGCGCGGAGGATGCGGACGACCGTGGGCTTGTTCTAGACCACTCGTCATTGCACTATGAGGTGATCTTGCAGAGCGACATTTTGGTCAACTTGCTCCAGGATTTGCAGAGCCTTGACACCCAGGACCTCTACTTGGTCATCAGCAACTGCGGCGAGGACGGCGACGAAAACGCCGTGGATTTCGTGTCGAAAGGCGCCATTGGCTACCTGAAGTTGGAGTACCCACGAGCGCGCACACTGCTCCAGAAGTTGGAGGTGTACCGGGATGCTGGCGGCGAGAGTGAGCCGGTCAAAGACACGGTGCTCTGCGTGTTGGCGTTCTCGCCGTTCATGCGGATTTTCCGGGCAGTCAAACTACTGTCCAAGTGCAAGATCATGGAGGACTTTGCGGGGGTTCTCTCCATCCAGTTGCTATGCAAGACCACGCTCTCCACCTACCCGGGCACGTTGATCACGTTCAACATGTTGGAAAAGACCGACTTGGACGACGGCGCCATTCCCACAACGGCCGACCTCAGCGAGCTCTTCCACGAGTCGGTGTATAAAAACGCCAGGGAACACCTTGACAAGGAGAAGACGCCGGTTGCGCCGTCCGTGCCGTTTTCGTACCGGTCATTTCAGCGGGCGCCGGACCTGGCAGCTGGTGAGGTTCCATTTTTCCTATAGGATGCTACCTGTGCATCTGACGCCGACGCTCCCGCTCACAAGTACGTCACCTTGAACGCCATGGCCATGGTCTCCTTGAACTTCTCCCTTATGTTATAGTTCCGCGATCTGAGGAACTTGCTGGCAACAAAAAAACTCACGAGCATCAAGAGGATCATCGGCGAGTTCGCCCCAATGGACCGCTTCGCGAGCTCATAATAGTACTGCGCCTTCTGGAGCAAGGCGGCCGTTTGGTCCTTCTTGGGAGCTTCCCTCTCTGCGGTGTCGGCGTGCTTGCTCCGAATTTGCTTGATGGACATGTACTTCAAGCTCTTCTCCTGGGCCTGCTGCTGCTCGTGTGCCTTCTGCTGAGCGAGCCGATCGGCCTCGGCCTTCTTGGCCTTGTCTCTGTTCTCCTGTGCCAATCTCGCCTCGTCGGCTTTCCGGCTCTCGATTTGCCGGAGCTTGGTTTTGGAGCTGGCGTTGTTGGGGAACACATTGTCGAGAATAGCGTGGGCCATCTCGAAGTCGCCTGCGTCTGGAAGAACATTTAGGATGAACAAGTCCACCCACTGCTGGAGATAGGCACTCTGCTCCTTCTCGAGGTCGTCGATCTCCGCCTGGAGGTTGTGGAACGTGAGCTTGAACTTGTCCACGACAGACCCCAAAATCCCCAGACAGGTGTAATACACCAAAAAGATCTGGTAGAGGAGCTCGTGGGGAATGCTGGCGGTGTTGCCGTAAAAGGTGTGCAATTTCCGGAGCAACACGTCGTTCTTGAGGCCCAGCTCGATGTCAGCCCGTGCATGGGCCAACACGGAGCTGTGTGACGGCAAGAGAATTCCGATTTGCGTGAGGTACAAGCTGACGATCTTGATGAAAGTTTTTTCACGAAGCTGGCCTTTTTCAAAGCTGCGGACGGCTGCGTTGTAGACTTTGCTGGCAATGACAAAGGACTTTTCGAAGTCCTTGTTGATGAAGTGCTTGAGGGCCAACTTGTAGTCGCCGTACAAGAGCGACTCTGTGCCTGAGCTGCCTGAGTTCATGGTATGAGTTGTGAGTTGTGAGTTGTGAGTTGGTGTGTTGGTGTGTTGAGATGTGTTGATAGTGTTGGTGTGTTGGTGTGTTGGTGTGTTGATAGTGTTGATAGTGTTTATAGTGTTGATAGTGTTGAAATGATTCAGTGGGGTAGTCTCGCTCGTTTCCTGCATATAGGCCGCCCCGCCATAGTGCCATACCGAGGTCAGCACCTCAGCCCAAGAAGGGCTCCCCGTAGAACGGCTCCTGCCCCCTCGACCTGCCGTAGTGCCCTCTTGTGTAGAAAAACACCGCCCCTGCTAGCAAGCAGCCCGTGCCCACCACCGGAAAGCACCAGTACGGTATAGAGCCGTGGGTGTACAAGGTTGGAGGGGGGACAAAGGGAAACACCGCCAAGAACAAGTTGGCCGCGAGAAAGAGCGTGATGCAGACCCACGGAGCGGAGAATCGGGTGGTTCTGCCGGACGTCTGCGAAAGAAGCAGGTCGAACTCGATGTAACTGTCAGCCTCGTCCTCGGATAGCTGGGCCGCCTCCGCCAGGTTGGACTCGAAGATTTTGGAGGCATCTGTGGATTTGGTGAGCACCACCCTAGGGTTGGAATCCGGGGCTTTGGGGGTGGGCTCCGAGATGCGGTGGTTGGAGACGTCCCCGGAGTTGCCTGTGAAGAGAAGGCGGGAGCTCTCGTTGGCCGTGCCTTGGCTTTGGGACGTGATGCTGGGAGCTGCGCTGGGACCGGCCACGCTGGGAACCCACTGGGGATGGACCCAGTTCTCTGCCGGGTTCAATTTCAAGTACACGAGACCGCCCGTCAACAACAAATTGATCCAGGTGCCCGGATATATGTATAGGTTCACCACAAACTCATATATCTCGGAGCTGGGAGGAGCCACGAGGACAACCACCGTGATGGCCCAGTGGAGAATAAGCGAGTGGTTGAGGTTGCGGAAGTAGCGGGAAAACGGCAAGTAGTTTTCGTTGGCCAACTCCTGGTTGACCCGCGAGTGTGCGTACGACACCACCATCACATTGCCGAGCGTCAGCAAAGAGATGAACACCGGCAACACGCGGGACGTGAGCGACTCGCCAAACACCTTGTTGAAGAAGACGCCTGCCACCAAGACGCCGCTGGACAGAAACTCGCTGCGCGGAATGACCACCAAGTAGCTGACCACCACCAAGAAGTAGAGCACCGTCACCAAGAGCACGGCCAACGGCGCCGTCACGGTGAGCGCCTGGTAGGGGTCCTTGAGCTCGGAGAGCACGTAGTTGGCGTTCTCCCAGCCCTTGAACGAGTAGATCACCTGGAGGAGAGCCACCGACACCGCATACGGGTCCACGGGCACGTCGGCCACCTCAGCCAGCAAGTCCAGGGCCGGCACGTGCACACAGCCGACGGCCACCAAGAAGCCGATGGCCACGATCAAGAACAAGATGACGATCTTGAACATGCCCAAGAAGTTGAACAAGGCCGTGCCCCGATTGGGGTAGTGGATGTGGAGCCAGATGCAGAAGCTGATGCAGGCCACGCCAATGGCCTTCAGCGGCCAGGCGTCGTCGTCGGCAGCGGAGCCGGTTGCGGCGAACCAGATGTACTTGCCGAAGGCAAACGAGTTGCCGGAGCTGAAGCCCAAAAAGACCATCTGAAACAGGTAGATGCAGCCCATGAGCCCGGTGGGGCGGCGGAACACGCGGAGCAAGTAGTTTTTCTCGCCGCCGTTCTTGAACGGTAGGTTTAGCGCGTACTCCAAGTAGATGAGAAGGCCGGAGAGGATGATCACGGCGCCTAGGAGCCATAATGCCAAGAACACGGCCACGTTGCCGCTGCAGTACTTGAAGATGATGGCGGGGGTGCTGAAGAGGCCGGTTCCGATCATCTTGTTGGTGATGAGTGAGATGCACGCGAGGGTGCCTAGTTTTTGGGACATCAAATAATCAGGTATAGGTGGTGTAGGTATAGGTGGTGTAGGTATAGGTGGTGTAGGTATAGGTGGTGTAGGTATAGGGGATGGTGTAGGTATAGGGGTAATAGGAAATGCTAATGAGCGTATTGTGACCACAAGTACCAGTAATGATCGAGAATGCTCAGCTAGTCAATCCTCGTAAAGTAGTCCGCAAATCAGGTACCGGTGGCAATGTGCGTCGCAGTGTCGACAGCGGTCGGAAGTTTGGGCTTGCCGGGGAGCAGCGTTGGCTTGCGTCGGTCTGCGGGCAGGAAGTCTGTAGGCTGTAGCCGGAAAGCGTACTGTGGTGGATGGTGCAGGCGCGGATTGTTATCGGTCACGTGACTCTGCAACATTGCAGGCGGCTGCGACTACGCACTGCACATACACACTACTAAAGTATACACTAGACTACTAAAGTATACTACACTACACTACTAAAGTATACACTAGACTACACTCTATACTACACTCTCCACTCTACACTATACCCCAATCTTTTCAAAATAGCCATTTATAAATTTTCACACAAACATACATGACAAATGCTTAAAGCAAAAAACCCGTACCACCTGGGTATAGAGCAAAGCTTTCAAGTATTCAGAAAATAAAGTAGTATCAGTCATGTGTATATCTTACTAAAAGCGTCCCATACATTTTCCCACAGTCTGATCTAATAGCGTCTTCACCGCTAACAAAAAAGGCTGTATAGTAGCAACCTTTAAGAGTAATAAACCAGCTAATTCATCCACCATCAAAAAACTCACTAGAATTAAAACACATTTAATCATAATCAACATTTATCGTAATCAACATTTATCGTAATTAACATTTATCATAATCAACATTTATCGTAATCAACATTAATCACATCAACATTTATCATAATCAACATTAATCATAATCAACATTAATCACATCAACATTTATCGTAATCAACATTAATCACATCAACATGTATGTAGAGCGTTCCTCCCATAAGTTCTTTGATTTTATTTTCACTTCTTTTCAAAAGCGGACTTTAAAGTCCTATCTTATTTACACTGCCTTTGGCTTGAGCGTTCTGGAGAGAACCCCAATTACCACCTCTAAAAAGGAGATGTATTTAATTGTTGCTGTCATAACAAATTATGATGGATCGTCACTCATTCTCAAATATGAATACACAGATTAGCAGCATGTGGATTGCCAGAAACCTAGGCCATAGTTGATGGAACGCTCGTAGCTAAGAAGGTTTCCCTCTAGCACCTCGCCGCCGCCTATCTAGTCTGGTACAACGCAGGCTGCGCCAAGTTATTACCCTGTGTTATGTCACACACCGAAACTGCTATCTCGCAGCGCTCCAAGGCCCGCGCCTCTGCAACATTGCTGATGTCCTCGCCGTGCTCGCCAGGAAACTTGGCGTCCGAAAGCGACTCCTCGAACAACGGCAGGAGCCGCATCACCTCCACCTCCAGGATCTCCTGCGCGCTGGCCATGGCGTCCGACGTCTTCCAGTGCCGCGAGCCAAGGTAGCTGAGCCGGTCGCTGGTGATGGAGAACTGCGGCACGGAAAACACCTTGCCTAGGAGCGTGGACTCGGCGGCCTTCTGCTTGACCACCTGCACAAAGTCCGGCCCCTGCGTGCCCTTGGAGACGCAGTTCGACTGCGGGTGGTTCAAGGATGGAAAGTTGACATTCAACGCCAAGTTCGGCGTCAACTGCGCCGCCACTGCGTCCACCAACGCCAACACACGGTGGTTGACGAACTCGATGTTCTTGGACACGGCGTTGCGTTTGAACAAGCGCTCGTACGTGTCCTCCACGTTGAACACGTCCTCGTTCTCGAAGTACACGTGGTCGCGGTCCTCCGTGGACACCGACACCACGGGGAGGTTGTGGAACTGCGCCAAAAGACGCATGGCGTGCAAGCAGTCGGCCAGCGCCATCAAGTCCTCGGCCTTGAAGCCCGCCGACCGCAGCATATCGTCGGGCGTGAGGTGCAAGCCCTCGTTGGGGCCGACAAGCACCAAGTCCGGCAAGAAGTCCTCGTAGTGCGTTGGCAAGATGTAGTCAAAGGCCACGGCCAAGGCCACGAGCGGGTTGGCGTCCACGTACCAGAACTGGGGGTTCAACGGGTCCTGCCCGTACGAGTAGTTGAGAACGAGGCTCTCCTTCTGCGCCGCGTGCAGCTCGTCGAACGCCTGCGAGTCTCTCTTGGAAATGGCGTTCTTGGCTCCACGAGGCACCACGTTGCGCTTGCGGATGTTGCGGTAGTACTCCTGGTTTGGCTGAGACAAGTGGTTGAAGTCGCCGGCGCGGTGCAGGTCCAGCCTCTTCTGGGCACCAGGCTCGTCGTCCTCGTACTCAAAGTCGTCCTCGTAAGTGTCAGGATCTAGGTAGTTAAGGGGGCCCACGTACACGACGTCGTGGCCGGCGGCAGTAAGGGCGGGGTATAAGTAACGCACGTTGCTGGATACCCAGGAGTCTGTTGAGGACAATAGGATGTTCAAGGCGGAGACCACGGGTATAAGGGGGAGGATTCTCATGGGGATATAGAACAGTTCAGTATTAGCAGTATTATTATTAGATCAGAATTAGATCAGTAATAGTCAGTATCAGTATTAGAGTATCAGTTCAGTATTATCAGTATTAGGGTATCAGTTCAGTATCAGTATTAAAGTATCAGTTCAGTATCAGTATTAAAGTATCAGTTCAGTATTATCAGATTAGCAGTATCAGTATTAGTTCACTATTCGTCACTTAATAGCTCAGTTAGTCAGCGTATCAATGTGTATAACAGGTACATAAGAAACTGATCCCTAATCCTATGGCTGTAATTAAGTAACGCAGGATAGCCGAGCGCCTTTTATATAAGTGCCCTCGACTATAATTAGTCTGTATTAGTGTGATGCCACGCGTGGGCCATGTGGGCAGGTGCGCATCGGCTTATTAGACCACGAGGTACACGTGCGTCCGAGGTGACGTCGATGTGTGCAGGTGTGCAGTTCGGCGAAGGTGCGTCGACAACGCAGGGAGACGGATGGACCGGGAAAGGAACGCGGTGATGATGCTTTCTTGTGTATTGTTATTGGGTCTGTTATTGGGTCTGTTATTGGGTCTGTTATTGGGTCTGCTGCTGTGTCGTTGTAGGGCTCTAACGTTTTGTGCACATGCAGGCGGAATGTGTGGGAATGAGATGATTAAGGCGGTCCTTGATCAGATTTAGATTACTGCCCCCGGCGGAACTGTCTGAAGTACCCTCATAGTACTATAGCTCGTCTCCTGCTGTACCCATAACCTCTTGCCGTACCCGCCTCCTGCACTACTCACCCACCTCCTGCCGTATACTCTAACTGTTTTTCCTGCACCAATGCTGCAGTAATGGCTCGTTCTGCAGGTAGGCGAGCCGCTTGCAGGGCGTCTGGCGACCGCCCCGGCCACCGACCACGGCACCCGGGCATCGGCATGCCCCCGTGCGTGGATCGGCGCTCTTGGGCGGGTGCCGGCTTCTGCACCATAGGCTCTGGGGCGGCTATTGCCTATTCCGGAAGTGAGCATTCGCGTGCAAATGTCACTGCTTGAGGGACATCACAGGTGCAGACGCGCGGCAAGTGGATTGAGTCGACGTGGCAGCCTTGCTCGTAGCACTCGGAGACCTCCGGCCCCCGGTTGGGCGCCAGAAGGAGCCAAGTGCCCTGTGTTTCTCCCCAAAACTGCTACCACCACCTCCGGAATTCCAGCATCCCGCCCAGCCCAACTTCGTAGCCACACCGCCAGAAACACGTGGCTTGCGTTGGGCCTTTTTGTGCTGGGGTAGCCGGGTGCACGGGTGTTTGTGCCGCGCCACTCGGCCTTTCGGTATTCCGGTCCATGGCTCCGTGCCGCGCCGTCAATTGCCAAGGTCATCGTGTACTGAAGTACCCGGTGGGAGCTCTACGTAACGTGCGTGTTTCATGTTTATGCAGGTGCATCCCCCCAGTGTATAAAGCAGCGACGTTTTCCACATCAGCCAGAGCTCCTTGTCTATTTTGGGTTCATGCGATAGACGTTCATCTTGCCCACAGCCGGGACTCTTTCTAAAACCAAGTTGTTTATGTTTCTGCCAGCGCAGGATATGCCAGTGGCACGCTGCGGCTGATTTTCTGCGCTTTACAGAGATCTTATCGTCCGAGTGCCTGGTAGGGACTAACGTGTGGAGTAGGAGCCGTGGCTGCAGGACGTGGGCCTCAAACTTAGCCTGTTAGCAGGCGTCATTTACACACTTCTGCAAAGGTACCAAGATAATAGGCTGGTGCAACTATCAGTGCAAGCTGATCTAGATGTGATATCGGTACTCAGACTAATGTGCATCATCCCATGATACGATTCTTGGTGATCCTCAATCAAGTACGAGCTGACTCCTGAATAGTCCTGCCTATGGCACGAGAAGACGGTTACTCGGCTGTCACGGGCACCAAAGTAGAAGGGCAGAAAGCCAAAAGATCGCGAACTCACTATCACGGGCTTGTTCTACAGCTACTTCCACTTATCCGTGCAGCTACATGCTCACCTGCTTATCTATGTAACCTACGCGGACACAGCCCTGCCTGAGGAAACTGCAGGAAAGCCTGAAGTGAAGCCAAGTATGACAGTGCCAGAAGCCATTCCGTGAATGAGTCATTTAGACATTGAAAGCTCGATGATATCACCTATTACTTGATGATTGTGATGTTCTGACTTATTCTGACCACGGGTGTACTTACTAGCTTATTAGTGAATACAGAGTTTCTTTTACTAGAGTTTCTTTTTACTAGAGTTCCTTACTAAGGGTACTTTTGTTACTTGGATGGTGTTTCTGGTATTTTCAGCTAGAAAGTGCTGCTTATTGCTTATATTTTACTGATACTTTATACTTATACTTAATAATTACATACTGATTATATCTCTCTTCACTCTTACTTCATCGACGTACCCATTGAAATACTACCTCGCTGCTCCTTAACTCAGACAGTATAGGAAGCTTGGACAACAGATATCAGAAGTGATAGTGTGTGGACCGAAAAAGTATGGCTACAGGTACCTAGACTCCGAAACACAAAAAAAGTCTACAAAGGTGTCCCTAAGTCCATATCAATAGAGTACCTAAGATTGATCATAGAAGAAACCAAAAACGCCCAGTACTCCTTCACGATGCTTAAAAGGGTTATTAACATGAAAGAAAGGGATATAGAATATAGTAAAGGAACCATAAAATTAACTCACTGTGTCTGGAGATCGCTCCAATATGAATCCCGGTTTTGTACTAAAATCCATTTACATAAAACAATCTATGCTCATTACTTTTTATTCTGTCTATTCTCTTTACCCTTATTATCCCTATCTTAATTACCTTACCAATTAACACTTCAAAAACCCCATCTCCCCTTATTACCTCATCACCCTTCATTCACCATACCCAACATCCAAGAGTATTCCATAAAAGTATGCTTTTACACAGACCTCTAGAACCTATTAGTCGTTAGTCTGCTGCTCTGTAGACGACTAATTGCTCAGTGCGGCTGGTTTGTTAGCACAGACGAGATGAACCTCCTCCCTGGGAGACCAACACTTGAAAAACACGAACCGAGAGCCTAGAACCACTTTACCAATTTGAATAGATTCCCTATAACCAGTTTCTTCCGAATATTTAACTTGGTTTATTGGAGAAGATGGTTTTTATTAATGCTAAAGAGGGAATATACGTTATATAAGTCAATCTCCTAGTGATATATAATAAAAACATTAAATATTGGAACTACAATTATACAATCAAGAAGTATATAGATGAGCAGTAAATAATAGATATTATAATGGATTTTTAGTAATTTAGTTTACCTGTCGTGAAATTTAATTGTTTTAGCTATTTTTAATAATAGACTATAAAATTATAGCAATAGTACCTTTTGGTGAAAGTTACCTACTTTATCTGATGCTTGAATACCAGGTTTACAGATGAAGGTTGTTTAGTATGCTTTTTAAATAAAGTAATGCTTATCGTGTTCGTTATAGAGCTCTAGAAGATGTAATAAAGAAAATCTCAGAATATTATTTTTATTTAAATTTACTACTTATTATACTACTTATTACTTCTCTTATACTAATTACTTCTCTTACACTACTCATTACTTCACTTATGATTCTACACCACCTACTAATTACTACTTAAGATTCTTACACTACTTATTACCTACACAATTATAACCTTACACTCTTACCACTTTTACTACTTCTACATGTTAGGTCCGCCCAGAATTACACCTTACCCATTAGAAAATAGTAGCTTCCCTAATCATGTGATGTAATGGGACCTGATGAGCCACACTGGTCTTTCTTACCAGGTACCGGAAAGCGAAGTCAGCGAGCCCATTCAGTGCCCTAATCCCAGTTCTCTCCCTTCGAGCCATTGATGATACACTAGATTAGAGTTACTAAGAATCCAACAACTTATTGCCATTACTAATTACTGCTTAATACTACTACTTAATATTACTACTACTACGTATTACTCTACTTATTACTACTAAACTTCTTACACTTCTTATACTACTCATACTACTTATTAGGTTAGAGCACTGCGTACTAATACCAGGAACAATAGCAGCTTCGCTGGATGAGACTACTGAACTGGCGTCTTGACTACCGAGCCCGCCATACACTGTCCTGGTCCTGACCGGTTTCTTTTCTGCAATACAGCTGATAAGACAGACGTCTAGACTGTAAATACTAATTAATACCTTACTGCTTACTACATACTACTTATTATACTACTTACTACTTACTACCATTAATACTACTTACTACTTACTACCATTATTACTACTTACTACATACTACCATTATTACTACTTATTATTACTACTTATTATTACTACTTAATATTACTACCATTATTACTACTTACCACTTACTACCATTATTACTACTTAATATTACTACTTAATATTACTACTTATTAATACTACTTATTATTATATTATTACTACTTATTATTACTACTTAATATTACTACTTATTATTACTACTTATTATTACTACTTATTATTACTACTTATTAATACTACTTATTATTATATTATTACTACTTATTAATACTACTTATTATTATATTATTACTACTTATGTTCGATTCTGGCACGTCCAGTACTTCTGTTTGTGTGTTTAGTATGTTTATTCGTCGATGCTTCTCAAGCAGAACAATCACTTCTTATATAGACTACTCCGACATAGAGGAATGCAGGTCGTTCTGATCGACCAGTGTAGGCTTCAACATCATGTGGGTAGTACATACCCATGATGGGTCTCACAACTTTTTAACTACTTATTATTACCTAATACTTGTTACTGATTACACTTATTACTACTTAATACTTATTACTTACTACTAATTATTATTACTTATTATTACTACTTATGTTAGATCCGCAGGGCGTATCAATACCCTTGAGGACAATGGTAGCATCTCGATTAGACGTGTACATCGTCGATCTAAACACCAGCCACCCACCGGCTCCTACTCTGGTAATTATAACCCGGGTCTCGCCTTGGGAAGAGCCATCAATGAATACACACCTGATAGGGACGAGACGTTTACAGAAACTAACAACTTACTACTTATTACTGATTACTACTTATTACTGATTACTACTTATTACTACTTAATACTTATTACTGATTACTACTTATTACTACTTAATACTTATTACTGATTACTACTTATTACTACTTAATACTTATTACTACTTAATACTTATTACTACTTAATACTTATTACTTATTACTGATTACTACTTATTACTTAATACTTACCCTTATGAAAGTTGTAATATACACTTCCGTAATCTGAACCGTTATCAGGTTGTCCTCTAACAACTGGTTTAGTTGAGAAACTTCTCATCTCTGCACCCTTGTATTCCTGAATATACCAAGTGTTCTTGAGCTCTTATTCCATTCGCCCTTACACTCCACATCATGACATTGTCCACATATCCACAGTAGTTTTCCAACGGGTACCCACCCGTGAATTCGAGGTAATTCTTTGGTTGATACTGATGGTAGCAACTGTCCTAATGGGTAGTGGTTAGCCAAGGCGGATCTAACTTATTAGTGCTACTAGTGATACTAGTGTTACTACTCTAATACTTATTACTCATTACTTATTACTTATTACTCATTACTTATTACTCATTACTTATTACTCATTACTCTTTACTCTTTACTCTTTACTACTACTGTAATCCTGTACTCTCAGCTTGCCATACATCTCATACTACATCTCGCCACATTTGCAGTGCTCAGGCCACAATTTCCGTCTTCGTTCTTTTATCTCACTCAAAAGCCTGCCTTTCTAGCGCGCTTGCCCATTCGCAGCCACGTCTGGTGCCGCCTGCACACAGCGCTTGGCCCACAATACACCAAGTCGCACCCAGCCACGCCTCCTTCTTCTGTATCTATGAGTTCTCGTGGAACATACTCCAGGGTGGACACAGACCCAGGCCTCCTGGATGCGGAGCGCGAGTCTTTGAGCCACTCCGATGACTTTCTCCTGTCCTCCGAGCACATCCCAGGCACCCCGGCCAGCCTCGCTGAGCCACGCCACAATCTGCCTGCTCTGCTCCATACCGCCCGTTTCCCGGACACCTTCAACGAGGGCACGTCGTCCACGCTTCTTTCCGGCGACGTGGATGGCTCAGGCGCCCCTGACTTGGAGGGCCAGGACGCTGCGGCGCCGGCAAGAATATCCACCAAACAGCGAGTGCTAAACGCGGTGAACCACCTCATCCCCTTCAAACAGACATACGAGTTGCTCCATAACGGGCTAGACCCGGCGCGGCGCCTGGCGCTTCCCACCGGTCGGCTCGTGGGCCAGGGAACGGATGGCGTGTTCCGGAACCTCACGGCAAAGCCTGATACTGAGGCCACAAGAGCAGGCGACGAGCAGTTTCCGCCCACCTACGAGGAGGCCGCCACCGACTCCTCGCCTGAGTACTGGGAGGCCACCATGATCAGCCCCATGTATGAGGACGAGGTTTTTGTCAAGGGCTTGCCTGTGGGGAACTTTGCCAACTTCATCTGGAACATCTTGGTGACCGTCGCCTTCCAGTTGGTGGGGTTCATCCTCTGCTACTTGCTACACACATCCCATGCGGCCAAGCAGGGTACCAGAATCGGTCTTGGAATCACCTTGATTATGTATGGTTGGAGCCTTGTGCCTTCCAACTTCGGCCGGCCGGACCTCATACCGCCACGATACCAGCCCAATAATGCAAACCTGTTCGATATTCTGAAGTCGCTGTCCATCAACTCCGGCAATAAGGTGGATTCATACCTGCTGGGCTTCATCCAGAACCTGAACGAGCTCAGTGTTGAAAATGACGCTCCGTATGTGGCATACGGCTTGATTTTATTTGGCACTTTCATCATCATAAAATCTTTGGTGGACTTCTACAATATCAAGCGGGAAGAGAAGAAGATGTTGGCTCCGCAGGCTGAGCAGACCACCTATTCCACGACCGAGGTTGTCGACGACACCCCGCCATGAATTCTTGATATGGATACTGGGATTATAGAGGAGTACACAGAGGGACCACTGACTGTGTTGACACAACCGGACAGGGAGCAGAGATCTGAGGATTGTTTAACGAGACGGAATGTTGGGAGGGTTCTGGTGGAACAAAGCCATAGAAGCCATGGAGAAGCCATGAAGAAGCCATGGAGGACAGGGATCCGTGGTCCTAGAGCATCTCGCACTACAGAATAGGGAACCTGCGATAAGTCAAGTGACATTACTATGGAAGATGTTTCACATGCATTCACGAATCTGTTAATGGACAATGCAATGTCACATGGTGGCAGGCATATCTAAATGAATTGTCTCCTGTCTGAAGACTAGGTAGACCCAGATGCCAGAACACGAACATCTGGATGGTTCTGGCAGTCATTAACCAAGAAGAACAAGCATCTTCTCATATATGGTGAAGACTATACCACCACTCAAAACCAAACGCCCGAGTCTGGGCGTGGCACCCTTCCAGAAGGTCAATAAGCCTTCTTCCCTGAAAATCTTCGCAAAGCAGTTGATCGTGGATGAATACACTTTCTCTGCGCCAAGCGCCTGCATTCTGGTCTTCACGGTGTCAATTGGCATTGTCGAGTAAACGGTGATTGTGCCGGCCAAAGCTCCCACCGCGAAAGTAGCCGTGGAGGACAACGGGTCCTTGGGCTTGGTGTTGGTAGCCTGTTGCACCAACGTCTTGATGGAGTTGTAAGCACCCAAGCGGACTGCAGAATTCGATGCTTGTCTCAAAGACACGGGCACCACGCCGGCATACAAACCACGGACACCCAAATCACGCACCAACTTGACTGTTCCCGAGGCAAGCCCGTTCTGGTACTTCGGTTTGGCGCTCTGCTTGTCGTCAATGAGGGCTGTTTTGATGGCTTCGGAGGGGGTCACGGCCACAACTGATTCGAGGAGGCCTGCACCTAGCCCGGCCAACACACCTCTGGGGCCCGATAATTTTCCGTTACGGTCGGCCAAGAGGTTTTTGAAGGATTCAAATCCAAAGAACCGCACAGACGCTTTGGCTGTGTTGCCTATAACGAATGCAGGACATCCAACATACAACGCGGAGACACCCTGCGTTTTGGCAACATTGAAGATAAGTACGAGTGGGTTTCGGGACGCGCCGGATGTCTTGAGCTGGAGCCTTGTCTTGGCGAATTCAAACGGGTAGGTCACCACGCCCTCTATGGCACCAGCAGTTCCTCCGGCAATGAAAGATTTAAGCGGATCAGTCTAATGTTAGTATGCAGGCGGGGCCTAAGAATGGATGACGGAGAGCATGGGGCCGGAAATTTGGGTTTGTCCATCGGGATCGGAGTTTGCTGAAATTCCGATTGATTGATCCTCCAGGTGAGATTCAGCCCTTTATGGAGCCAGCCCTTTATGGAGCCAGCCCTTTATGGAGCCAGCCCTTTATGGAACTCATTACATGCTGCAGACATGAAACAAGAAGGTCTCCAATGATACGAAACGATTCACATTGCATTGGCGGGCTGCTTACGCACGGGCCCGAATACGTGCTCAACGTACATTTTTGTCTGGCATGTGGAGATAACGAACAGTGAAAAAAGTCAATTCAGGCGTACCGGGCCGCGCACGGCGATGTGGCATGACACCCGTACACCCCGAGTTATCCGTAAGACAAGCAAAAGTATGAGTTGGTAGCCCAGAATGTCTGTAAGATATAGTCGAGCCGCTTGGAGTGTCGGTAGATCCTAATGCTGCTGGTTTTAGATATTGTTTTTCTATAAGTACCGTTAAGCGGAAAGTCGTTACTTGATCACATCACGATCTTGTCATTGAAACGGTATGACGCCGTAGCCTGTATTCGAGAGGTTTGAAGAAGCCCCACATCCCAGCTTATCCATGCTCAGCTGCAGTGACTATATATCCTCGAAATCATCGAAATCGTCGTCGTCTTCGTCGTCCTCGTCTTCCTGTGCCTCTCGTTCCGCCAAGTCAGCATAGTACGTAGCGAGCACATCCTGCTGTTCCTTCTCCTTGCGCTCTGCCTCAGTGAGGGTTGAAGGTTGTGCAAATGCTGTATCTTTCTCCTCTGTCTTGACCTCAGTGTCCCCTGGCACGTCGTCCACCATGTCGGCTTCGGCGTCCTGGGCCTCGGTATTCTGGCCAATAGTGGATGCCGAGTGCCACGATGGCAAGGCATTCTGCTCCAATTTCTGGCGCCTCTCCTCTTTTTCTTGCTGCTCTCTCTCGTAGTTTTCGTCGGATGCTGTGATAGAGACATGCAAGGTGGCGTTCGACTTGGAGGCTGCATTCTGCAAGGACTGGGACATTTGAGACTTGGATTTGCCCGAGGTCCGGTTTGAAAGTGTGTAAGAGGCCGATGACCCCGACTGCGCGGGAATGGCTTTGGTCAACGACATCTCAAACGTATTGTCTTCGATCACCGAGTTGTCAATCTTCTTTAAGTACCCGATTATCGGGTCGACCTGCACCATGAGCTTCTCCAATGTCTCCTGTTTGATGGATGCCTGTTTCAGGGAGTCATCTTCCACTAAAACGGCGCCGCAGGTGTCGCAGATGAAGCTAGACCGGTCTTCACTGAGCAAAGATATCGCATCCAACTGGCTGATTTTCTTGCCACACCGCGTACATAAGTACCCGTGGGGGTTACCATAGGAGGACATTTCGTCCTTAATCTGCGACACGATCGAGTGGATGCGCCACTTGACGGAGTCGATCGCCGCCGTGATGTGGATGTAGTAGTATGTCTTATTGGTGAGCCGCTGCTGCGGATTCTCTTCTTTTTGGTTATGACTGGCCATGAGTCTGTCGTCCACTAGCCGATTGCATAGCGACCGCAACTCCTTGCGGCTGATGCCGAGGAGGTAGATGAGGTCGTCCTCCGACAATACTGAGTGGAGGATCACGGCATCTAGGATGAGGATGTAGGGGTGCGAGTAGAATCCACGCACCACAAACCGCAAGAGAGATCGAGTTGTGTCATCCATGTCTGTGCGTATGACCAGCGAGGCAGAGGTGGCGAGGAGCTAGTAAGCGTGAGGTGGTGCTCACTTCGCTATGGGCTCCATGTCGTACTGCAGACAACCACCGCACTCTCCCATGGTATGCTGTTAGGATTAACAGCCAAATCATAGAGTGTACGGCTAGCGATGACGTCTGTCATGGATAAGGCTAGTTCGGGATTGGTTGGGGCATCAGTGTCAAGGGATGAAAAAGGGGGTGTGCGGGACGCCCTCTTTTATACTTACAGGATTGCGGGATTTCATGAAACATGTTTCAGAAGCTGATGCACCACAAAAAGACGTTTGTGGTACAAAAGACGTTTGTGGTGCAGCATGACCCAATATAAAAATCACAGTGCACCTGCAAACTCTCTGGCTCAGTATCAATTTTTGCTTCGAGCGAGGGCCCATAATTACTAGAATGATCTGCATGTTTGCAACCAGGAAGGGATCTTCTGTCGCCCAATGGAACGGGAGCTGTGATCTTGTTTGACAACAATGGCAGAGTCTTCAGCAGATCAGTTCCATATCAACTAGAATCAAGCTTGAGTCCCTAGATCAGCGCATCATCAGGCCGTCACTAATAACAGGTCGCCATGTCAAAAATCACCAAAGCACCAGATCAATCATGAGAATACAACGAACAGTGGTAGCCCACGTGATAGGTCACGCTTGTCTTCGTCAGGGTGCGATTTCTCCCGCCTCAGCCTTCCAGATTGCAACGCGCAAAAATCGCGTTTTGGAAACAATAGCAATACGCATGCATGCATCCAGGCCTGCGGCCACCGGCAAGGAATTAAATTACTTTTCTATGCATGTGCGGCTTGAGTTTGCGAAGCATCCCCTCCACTCCCATTTGCCAATTCCGGGCGCGGGCCGGGCTAAAACTAACGTCTTTACTCTGCTCCTCGACCCTGCAGAACAGCCTACGGAGTATTCACGCCGTTAGCCGTTTTCTGCACCCTGACACCATGATCCCCGCAAACTTGAGCGGATTGCCGCTCTCGTCGAATCTTCTCTCACAGCTTTGCTAACAATGCGGATTCTACGTCCCAAGAAAATAAGGCTCGCCTTATTGTGATCCCACTAGGATAATCAAAGATCTGCCGCCGTTGGAATGTGTTTGTCGGGATGTCAAATCAAACCAATCACCATACAGATATTTCATGCTGCGGTTCGGTCTACTACTGTCTGCGGCGGCATCATTGCTCTGCCGAAACCTTCAAGCCCAAGCAAAGAGAATTTTAAACCCGGACGATTCGTTTTGGCAGCAACAGAGATGAGAACGAGAATGAGCCTCATGTTACATGCACACCGACACGATCCGCGTATTTACATCTCTGGGGCTGTGTGCAGGGAAGAAGGCGCACCGCGTTTCCTCCCCTTCACGTCTTCTTAAAGACCCCCTTATCCTCATTGCTTCCTCTTTTCACCGTGAAAGCTAAGTTTGCATACCTTCATTTTTTTCCTCGCTATATTCGCTACTGCCTTGTTGCTAAACCCGTGACCACCATATTCCCCAAACCGGCCTGCGAACCCCGAATTCTGCTCGAGAAAAAAACCCATCACGGGCTGACTCGATCGAAACAAGACACTTCAATTTCAGAAAGCCCTTCGACTCAAGACTGCGCTCATCCGCTTCCACATTAATCCTCAATAGACCGTTTTCAGCATGTCTGGATTTCTGGCTCGTGCTATCGACACACCCCTTGCCCAGCAGGGACGAATCTCCACGCCTCCGCAATCGGGCTACATGAAGAGATCCCACCAGGACCTCGATTCTCCAACCAGACCTTCGTCTGCTCAAACACTCCTTCTTTCGCCTGCGTTCTCGTCGCCCCAAAGACCACAGCAACTCCAGAAGCCAGTGTTCGGCGCTGGCTTAGTCAATGGGCAGTACATACTGGGGTCCATGGACTCCCCTTTTTTGATGCCGAATTCCGATCCTCTCTCGGGCTTTGGACAAAGTGAAAGCGCATTTAAGGACACCGTGCCAAAGAAGAAGAAACAAAAGAAGGCTCGCCAGGCTCGCGATGCCGGGTTCTCCATCAACTCGTCGGAAAAACCACCATACTCGTATGCCACGCTCATTGGCATGTCCATTCTTTCTCATCCAGACAAGCAGCTAACGCTTTCGCAGATTTACATGTGGATATCCGAGACATTCAAGTATTATCGGCGTGAAGATGTAGGATGGCAGAACCTGATCCGTCACAACCTCTCCCTCAACAAGGCGTTTGTCAAAGGCGCCAAGTCAAAAGACGGCAAGGGGCATTTCTGGTGCATTGAGCAGGATTGTGAAGACCTTTTTCTCAAAGCCAAGAACAACAAGAAGAGCCTGTACCACGAGGTCATGGACCAATTGGCGGTGGCCAAGAAGTCTTCGCTCAATCTGCTTCCGCTGTCGCCCACATCTTTGACGGACGACGACAGCAGGAAGAAAGCCGAGGCCTCTGCTAGCAAGCTTCCGTTGGGCGAGTCACCATGGGTAGACAACAAAGAAAGCGATACCACCAGCGATACCGCGCCCGATGTGGACTCGTCGCTCCTCCGCACACCCTGTCAAATATCGTATGTGGCAGAGAGTCCAAACAAGCCAATGACGGCGAGCAAGAACCTTTCGTTTGCGCTGAGTTTCAGCTGCAGCCTGAACTTTGAATTGCTGCCCATTCCTCCTCTCGACACCGGGCTATTGCTCGAGCCTCTCACGCCCGCACAGAACAGGGCATTGGCATCGGGCGCAGCGGGTGTGCAGGTGCAACTACCCACGATTTCGGTGGGCAAGATGGCGTCACAGCATCTTCCCCAGTTGCAGCCTTCTATGATCAGCAGCGGCACTCCTCGAGTTGCGGGCACAGCTCGAACACCCAAGTCCAGCAGCCGCACGCCCATGCGGCTCCTACGGACGCCCATGAGCGGGAACATGATCAGCAAACTATGGCACTCGCAGTCGTATCTTGAGGAGTTCAACTACTCGCCGTTTGCCGCGGGCAGGGCACTTTTGAAGTCTTATGATGACGATGACATGATTATGCGGGCTTTCGACAGTCCGGCAGTCAACAAGAACGCCAGCCCGGACAAGCATGCCAGCCCGGACAAGCATGCCAGCGCAGACAAGCACGGGCCAATGATCATGAAGTCGTCCAAGGCCAACTTGCTCTGCGAGCTCAAGAAAGCCGATGAAGACAAGGACAGCGCAGGCGCATAAGGTCATGTAGGTGGTGCCCTGCTGCTTCCCTGCTGCTGCCGCCCTGCTATCTTTACTTCTACGGATCCCACGCAAGGAGGACCCGCCTATGTATTATATGTAATATCTAATCTTTACTGGAACAGCCTCTGCAGCCGCACGTGACGCAGCCGTCGTCGTTGGTGCTCCTGGCCTCGCTCTTGGGCACGCGGCAGATGCACGTGGCGCCGTGGTTCTTCTCGTTCTGCACTATGCAGTTGACACAGCACAAGTTCTCGTAGCCCTGTTTCTTCCACTTGGCAATCAAGTCGCCGTTGACCCACTTCTGCCGTAGCAAGTAGTCGTATAGTTCCCTGGAGATAGCCTTGCGCTGGTAGTACATCACGTACACATACCTGGAGATCTGGTGGTTGAGTTTGTAGATGGGCCAGAGAGACGAGTGTCTTGTTTCCACGCCGAGCGACTTCTGCTGGGCGTCCTTGAGGCGGCGCTGGAGCTTTTCCAACGTGGGCCTGACCTTTTCGTAGTCTGCCGGGGGCTTTTTAGACGAGGGGACTCTTGGCATGGTAGTTGAGATGAGCGCGCTGCGACTGTAGTGCACTTAGGTCCAGATTTCCCCAGAGTTCATCACTCTACTGAGGAACTTCAGCTCTGAGGAGTTTCCTCTACTCGCAGTTCATACTGGAGGTGATACTGGAGGTGATACTGAGGTTCATACTGCAGTTGATTCTGCAGCTCATACTGCAGCTCATCTACTGCCTGGCTATACACTAGTTACTCCATGCGACCGGTGATTCCTATCGCTGAGTCGGGCTGCCACGACTGCGCGCCGAAGAGCATTCCGGGCCATTCCGGGGCTTATATCCAGTTCCGACCTATTGACTCAGGTCGTTTCATCGGGCCCACCAAAAAGTGAATTGAGTCGCCTTCAGTGGGTGTTGGTTTTTAGTGGCTCGGGGACCACCCCTCTCCTTGGAAATAATGGATACGGGCGTGTGGCACATGGGAGCGCCGTGAATGGGCCGTGCACGTGAGCCGACACTGCCGGAATTCGAGATCCGGGGATGCCTCACGAATCTTGGAATCTAAGAATATAGCAAGCCAGAGGCCCTGTGGTACATGCCCAGTTGAATATCATCAGGTAGAATGCTAGAATTCACTGGGACGCCAGAGAGCCGCTATTAGCACTTTCTAGTGTTAAAGTGGGTATTCCTGGAACATTGGCGAGGCGTAGCGAGGAGTGATGGAATGACTTGAAAATAGTAGTACGTGAATTGTTGGAGTGGGGCGGTGCTCTTTCACCCTTAGGAGTCGTCAGTACCCAATGAAAAATTTTTGTTATACTACTCATTTTCTAGTCGTTGAACGTTTATAATTCTTTATAAAACTCTTATATTTACTACCGGAGCAGATATGAGAAATATATATGTATAAATATCCATCAAAGGCGGCATTTTTAATTTAAAAATAACCATAAATAAATAAGAAATAATGTTTACTGAATAAGATTTATTATATTCAAGAAATAAATATTCATATATATATATTTATAGATGATTTCTGTCTTATAGTTCAATGGTTAGAACATTACTCTTCTAAAGTAATTATTTGGGTTCGATTATTAAAATATATGGGCTATCAGCAGGAAACGAAAATAAATAAATTTATCACAATACCCGCCTAGGCGGGTTATATAAAATTGATAAAAGGTTATATATAAGAATAATAATCTTTATAAGATTTTGTTTTTGTAATTTTAAACTTCTTTTTTTAAACCACTGTAGACATACTTTTCTTCTTTTAATTTTCTTCTTTTAATTTTCTACATACAGTACATTTATGCCCTCTATTTATTAAAAAAAAATTTCATGTTTTTTATATAGGGTTTTATCACGAATGAACTCGGCAAAATAAATCGTGCGACTGTTTACCAAAAACATAGCTTATTGCATTAAATTCAATAATTATACCGTTATAATCATAAGTTAAATCTAAAGGTATAAGACATACACATAATAAAGTGATTATTAATGGTGATACATTTCCTTGAGGTTGAAATTTTATCCCTTTATTTGCCTCCGGCGATTCATCCCTAAAAAAATAATATTATATCCCCTCCTTTGGAAAGGGAATTATCAGGAAAAAACTAGTGTCTAAGCCCGCTCTGTCCATTTCGTTAGTAGTGAAGGTACTAAATGTGTATACTTTTTCGGCCTAGTGGCAGTATTTGCTAGGTATGGGAGGGGCATCTGAGCGTATATTCTATTTATGACCTCCGCACAATAGAAACCAGATGCTTGTAATCTCTATTTCACCGAAAGCCTGTAATTTTCTATCTGCTATTCAACCTCTAGTCTCACCTATTGTCTCGTACATGTAAGTTAATAAATTTCTCGCATGCATATCTGGGCTAGACCCATAGTACTGTTTGCCCAATTATATGATGTTTTTGGATAGCTATTAGTCTTCATTCTCTCTAACTAGAATTAATCAAATTGATCCATATACGGAAGCCACAGAATCTGGTGCACGGACCTACGGCATTGCTAGTCATCTGTAGGCAAATCAAGACGTCTAGTAGCTTTTGGCGAATAAAAACCAGTACGGTAACTATACGTCAGAAATCCTCGGGCAGTCTTTATATGTAAAAACTAATCCCAAGACAGCTAGCGGGCTTTGGTAAGCCGAACGGGCAATAGATAACCAAGGAGTAAAATGCAGAATGCCATCATATAAATAAATCAGTATCTGTAACTTGAAATCAAAGAACATTGGAGTTGAACCCTAAAGGACTAATTGGATCAGTTCATCCATGTATACAATGTTCTATGTAATGCCTATCTTGTTAGATTCTTGAATACGTCTGGTACTTGGGCTAGTGTTCTTTCGTTGATGGGTTTCCAAAAGTGGGAACCCAGGGGAATATATAGCCCATCGGACCATACCAATGGATGAGGCAATGGCAGGTAAGTGCCATGCTGTAAGCTAGGGCAAAGTGGGAAGCCCCAGTCACGAGTAAGTGTGACTGCCCTAGGGTATTGGCCTTCGTAGGCTCAGTAACACCTCTATGGGTCGTGTGTCTACCCATGGTGGGTCTAACATATTTGTAGTGAATTATTAACCATCTTATAGTGATTTAGGTCCACATGGGTAACATCACCCATTAGGACATAGTATAGGGCCTACGAACGCCAAGGACTCGCCGTGTCACATATCCGTGACCATGCATTACCTTAACACGTGACATTGGGTTTAACAGCTTTGTCCACCACCGATACCTAAGGCGAGCTAGATTCACCGGATTCCACTTACTCTGAACCACGAATACAACCTGGCTATCTCTTAGTAACATATATTTTGATATTCTTCACTTAGTCTGACGATCCTTCTTTTTGATATAAAGCTTCTTTTATTTTAGCTTTCCAGGTTACAGAATTCATTTATAGCACCTTATCATAACCGTTGATCAATCATAAGGATAAGACACTAAAATCATGCAGTCTCTAAATGTATACTGTTGCGAGATAAAAACGAAATGGTCATTCTGTCTGGTTATACCATAAGGGTAGTGTACTACCCATATGGACACTGGGGAGAAATCTTTATTCCTCCATGCCGATTAGTCTATACAAGGAGCGATGGTTCCTTCTTGAGGAATCATTGGCAAATAAACATACTAACACATAAAACAGAGTATTCGAGTTACCAATCTAACATCTAGGGTATTTTTTGTTTTCTTGGGAAACGAGTATTTTTATTATGTATACCTAGACAGCCGCATGGTGGCCATGGAGGTCGGGTCCGTAACAAGTCACCAGATGAAATAGTCCGAAAATCTGTGGACTCATAGTCTGAATATTCTGTTGTTTTGTTTCTGTTTTGTAGTCTACAATAAGTGCCAGGTGAGACGTATTCGCGTTCCTGTAGAGTGGAACAATTCTGGGACATAATGTTGGATACGAAAATTCGAGACTGGCTCTGGAATCTGACCAGCTCCTACCTTAGCACTACCTTGGCAGCGTGGGCTCGTAGCCCAGGGAGACATGTTATGGGGATCACGTGACCACTAACTGACCTCCGTGGCCGCTTTGGAAAGCCAGGGGAATTGAGCCAGGTTACAGATTCAAAAGTCGACTCAAAGATAACTATACAGGCATTATTGGTGACGGTACGTGCTCGATTTGGTGACAGCCATGGAGGTTAGAAATTATTGGGTACCCCAATCGAATATGCTCCCAAGAATAGTGCTACACAAAATGTTCTTGACTGAGCTACCTTATGAAAATTTAAAAAGCTCGCTGTTTCCAAGCAATCGTACGGATTACAGCTTCTCAGCTAGTAAGAATTTGCTGCTCGGAGTGCGAAAAAATATCGACATCAGCAGGATTCGAACCTGCGCGGGAAATCCCAACGCATGAGCTCGAATTAATTCGAGTGCGTCGCCTTAACCACTCGGCCACAATGCCTTTGTTGCAAAAGATATTTTTTTGGTGTATCATCATGAGTAGACATCTTACCACAGATCAGTGGAAGGATAAAGTATTTGGCCATTGCTAGAACAGAAATGGACCTGTTTTTAATTCCCAGACAAATCAACGTTAAGGAACGAATGCGTAGGTTTATTAAGGGTGATTGAGTATCCCAACAAAACCAGCACCACCCGGCACACGTGTTATCTCTAGGGCCAGTTGACTTGTAGGCGAGACATCTTAGCTCGAACACGGCCTGAAACCGCGTCGATAGCAAACCCAGATTCACTCAGAACCCTATTGAAATGGTCTTGTAGAAAGAAACGGGACATCTGGAAGAGCAGGCGCTAAGTGCCGCCAAGTGACTAGTAGCTGCCGAGATAATTACTCCATATGAAGCTTCCAGACTCGGCATCCTCTGGTTTCACCTGCTCAGTCGAGCGACCGCTGTTTCAGGTGGTTTTTAGCTTGAGAGCAGTGGCATACCGCATCGATGCATCAAGCCACCAGGCAGGTGGCACACGCTAAGGCAACCTAGCCAGAATGCCGGGAGAGGAACTCCGTTAGGATTAGGAGCCCAGTCAACCGTGAAGGCGGCGCTTTCGGGCAATGCAGGTTTCGCATTTGCAGCCACACATGCATAACACGCGCCAAACCTTAAACGACCGACGCTATACCATGACTACCAGCTAGCAGGCCAGTAGAGCGAAACTTTGGCACGTTTTTCACGGCACTTCCATGCCAGACTTGGCGGTCTCGTTTTCACGGCACTTCATGCGTTGTAATACATGCGTGCTGTGACACCTATGAAGATTGCCGAAACAATGGGGTTGGCAACGAACCAGAAAGCGCTGGAGTGCGAAGACCTTTGATGTAACTGCCCTGATACAAGCAACTTGTTGGCCATAGGGACAGTGCCTTTCCAGTGCACGCCATTGGAACCAAACCAAGGAAGTTCATGAACAAGAAAATGCCACCACTATGCAATCACGGAGCGAGAATGTATTCCAGAGACTGGTGGCGTCGGATTTGAATTGAATCCTGAGATACGCGGGAGTGCCCGAGAATCTACCTGTTTGACCCAAAACACCGTTCCCTTGGCACCAACAGTTCCCTTGTCAGCAACAGGTTCCTGTCTTCAAGATACCGTTTCCCAGAATAAGCAGCGGTCTATATAGGAACATGCATCAAGGCATATTCACTAACGGCCTGTGCTTTGGAGGGAACACGTTGAGGCGGTGGCGTGACCTGGCTTCAGACAGTCCTGCTTCATGTTAGTAGGTTCAGTGGAAACGAGAGCCCAGAACAGCAGAGAAATGGTGGTCCAGCAGAGAAATGGTGGTCCAGCAGAGAAATGGTGGTCCAGCAGAGAAATGGTGGTCCAGCAGAGTCAGTCCAAGCTTACACAGCTATGCTATTCTACCCTATGGCGTGAATTCACAGGGCAAAACGTGGCCATTGGTGACCCATGGGGCGACCTGCGGGCGGGTTGCGGAAACCGGCATCATGTTTCAAGTCCGTATCCGAGAGCCAACATGACCAATTTGAAACCGGCTCTGGTTTTTTGGGGGTTGTTCGTTTGACCCAAGCACAGCCCGAATTTGCCTTCCCATGCGCTATCACCCCAGCCAATGGCAGCCTTGGTTTATCTGCATGAGATCGACGTTTAACGTTCAACGGTTGATAATAATGCCAAGCCAGCCTAGGTGCATGGCGCTAAACGTGCGTCTCCTGCAGGCCATGTAATAAAGATCGTGGCATACAGCGGAATTTGGACGAAAAAACCGCAACCGGTCCGTTCGAGGCCTTGGCAGAATCTCCGTGACAAACCCGGCTGCCGTTTCTTGGCAGTTGGCGAGTACCGTGACAGAACGGTTGAGGCAGGGTTCATGCGGTTGCATGTAGGGTGAAGCAATAGGACAATGGTCGCGTCAGATCGGGGTGCGCCGGTGCGCGATCCTCGAAACTGCTCATTTTCCGAGCTGATTTCGGACAGCCAGCACCGAGATCAAGTCCTGCGGCTGCATTTGGATCACGTTTTCGCCTGCTTACACCACAGTCTCAGAGGTCCAGAGCAAGCCAGAGACTATTCAGAGATTATTCAGAGACAATTCAGAGACAATTCAGAGACAATTTAGAGACAATTCAGATATTCAGAGACAATTCAGAGACAATGAGACTATTCAGAGACTATTCAGAGACTATTCAGAGACAATCCACACCTCCCCAAGTCAGCCGGAACCCACGTGATCAACTTCATCTTGCTTGAACAAACGTTCGCGGTGCGGAGACTAGCGCATGGCTCGAGCCCAGCATGAATTGCTAGGCCCATGCAGGGCGATAAAGATTGGCCACCGCCACCCCACGACAACGAGCCCAGACACCAGAAGAAACCTGAAACCTCGCCCTGTTGCCCATGCACCGCCTTGCTGCCCCCGGAACTCCCCCATTGCCCTAGCAACCGCAAAACCAGGCCACGCAGCACACTAATTAGCGCCGTTACTAACGGACTCACCACCTCGAGCCCCCTTCTGGACGTGGCCCGGCTTAAACACGGCTAGGCTGTACCATCCTCGAGAATAAGCGACAGTCATGCGCTAGGCTTATTCTTACTGTCTAGCTTAGAAATGCAACTCCGCTCCTGCACCGACGCGCGCGCTTATTTGAAGGGTGTTTTAATGAAAACAAACCGTACCTTCGCACGGGGCCGTTCGTTGCTTAATTTAGCAGGCTTCGCATACAGAACAATTGCAAGAGGGGACAGGGAGGCAGACTACACGATAAAAAGACAGAACATGATAGAAAGGCCGACTGCATGACTGAAAAAATGACAGCAGTAAGTTCCTCTGCCAAATCGAGCCAGATAAGCCATAGTGGTTGCCAACCAGCCGCCTGGCGAGAATTTGATGCGATGCCTGACCCCCTATGTGGCTGCAGGTCGTGGTTGGAGCGTCGCAGCACAACGCGAAAGGCCTTGCATGATGCATAGGTATCGCAACGATGGACTATCCGTGGCTCATTTGCAGCAACACCAAGGATATAAATATCTGGTGCCAACCTCCCTGCTTTTTCACCCAACCCTCTACACTCGTTCCAAATGAAGTTCACTTCCATCGCCGCTGCTTCCTTGGTGGCTGCAACTGCCTCTGCCCAAGACGTCGCCTGCCGTATCAACGGTCAGCAAGGTTCCGTCGTTGACTTGGACACCGGTGTTTGCTCGTTCGAGATTCCAAGCTCCCTCCCAGTGGTCTTTGACTTCACTGCCGTTGATGACTACACCGTCGACGCTTACTACGTCTCCAACGGTAACAAGTTCTGGAACGACATTGCCAACGCTGGCAGAACCATTGAGGTTGCCGCCAGAGATCTCTTCGACAACGGCAACTTTGGCTTCTTCCACGTCCACGACAGCCAGACGCCCGCTGTCAACTCCACCTCTGCCTTGAAGAAGAGATTCCGCTCTCAAATCATGAACAAGAGAGACGAGATCTCCGACTTGGTTGCCCACATCAAGTCGTTGAGTGGAGACGCAGTCACTGGCTTCTCTGTTGAGGTCAGCGAGCCTGACGTGTCTTCCAGCGCCGCTGCTCTGTCTGCCACTGGCGCCTCCGGTGCTGATGCTACTGTCACCCGTGCTACCACCACTTTGATCACCATCACCTCCTGTTCCGCCAACAAGTGTTCCGAGACTGCAGTTCCCGCCACCAGAGGCCCAACCACTGCCACCGTCGATGGAGAGGTCACTGTCTACACTACCTGGTGCCCACTCACCGGTGCCGATGCTACTGTCACCGAGAAGGAAACCACCGTGGTCACCGTCACCTCTTGCTCCAATCACAGGTGTACCAGAACTCCAGTTGCTGCCACTCGCGGTGAAACCACCACCACTGTCGCAGGCCAGGCCACCACCTACACCACCTGGATCCCAGTTGGCCCTCAACCTTCCACCGTCACCAACAAGGGAACCACCACCATCACCGTCACCTCCTGCTCCGACAACAAGTGTGTGGAGACTCAGGTGCCTGCTGTTGAAGGTACTACCAGTGTTGTTTCCAATGGCCAGACCATTGTCTACACTACCTTGTACCCTGTTGCCACGACTACTGCTGCCCCAGGTGTGGGTGCTCCAGGAGCTGGTGCTCCAGGAGCCAGTGCCCCAGATGTCGCAAGCACCACCAGCACCCGCCGCCCAGGTCTCGGTGCCGGTGCCCCAGGTGCATCTCAGTCCAACGGTGCCGAGTCTACTCCAGCAGTTTCTTCTATTGTGAACGGTGCTGGTAAGTACGGTGCTTCTCTCGTTGCAATTGTTGCACTCCCTCTTGCTTACTTGTTGTAAGCCTTTTAAAAAAGACTAATTCTGGAATTTGTCTCCCTCTGGGTTTTTCGTGACCTCGGTCTCACTTAATTCTCAGGCTTCTGCCTATAGAATATATTAATAAAATTTTTCGCAATAGGCATCTCATGCACAATGTATCCCCTGCAGACTCTGAAACGCGAGCGCATGTGCCACACGAGATTTCCAGGGGTCAGCAAGTGCTTGTATAATTGCAGCGGGCTTTTTCAAGGAAGCGGGAATCGAAGCCAACTCTGGGGATGAAATCACACCTCTGGGGATGAAATCACACCTCTGTGGATGAAATCACACCTCTGTATCATGAAATCACACCTATGGAGATTCAGTCCGAGAGCGACGGTGTGCAGGTAACAGGGCCGCATGCGTCAAGACGCTCGTAATTTGAGATTGTTCGTTTCAAGATGTTCCGTCCCAATTTGCATTGCAGCTTTCCTGGACAGAGGTTCTAGTTTGGGAAGAGAGCTCCACTTCGAAGTTTTATGTCTTCTAGATGAAACATTGGGTGCATGATCTCAGGTCACGATGCGTCGAAAGATCAGATTATAAGTAGACATGGGTTCCGTACTTTCTGACAGGCCACCAGCCCACGATGCTTTTCATTCTTTTTCTCTTGGCCCTCTCGAGTGCTAAAGTCGTGACCAAAACTATATCAAAAGCTACCGTTACTCGCATAACTTACACTCATTACAATTGTGGAACTCTTACCTGCACCAAACTTATCACTACGTCGACCTTATCTGATATAACGACTACTTCCGCAATCCCTTCGAATCTCCTCTTGACGGATTCCTCAACTATCACGAGCTTGAACAACTCCTTGTCTACTTCTGAGAGTCAGATTGTTCCTACAGTTGTGGTGGCTAGTTCACTGTTCGACGATAATGATGATGATGGAACGTCTTATGCTTGGGCAACTTCATGGGTTGAAGAATGGGGAAGCAAATATGTTACATACTGCGACGATTTGAGTTCTACTCTTGGTGTTGGTACAGTTCCACCTAAAGCCTGGCAAACCACAGATCACAAAACTTTGAGTTCATCAACTGCAACTTCAGCAGAAGTGAGCTCTCCATCAGAAACCACTTCTTCTTCTGCAGTTGTGTCTCTGTCCGTTCCTGCGTCTTCATCTCCAATCGCTTCGTCATCGCCTGAGACTTCGTCATCTTTGGTGTACTCGTCTCCGAGTCCCTCTCTGAGCTCAACCTCAGCGTCATCTTCAGCGTCATCTTCAGCTGAGAGTTCTGTTTTGGTTTCATCCTCGAGCTTAGTTTCATCCTTGAGCTCCTCTGTCTCCACAGGCGAGAGTTCTTCTGTTCCATCCTCAATTGCGTCTTCGCTTGACTCATCTTCATCGACGGTTTCGCAGGTCTCAGCAGTGTCTTCAGTTGAGTCAGTCACTTTGTCTCTGTCGTCTTTGGAAGCTTCTAGCTCGTCTGCTTCATCTTCTTCATCAGCTTCATCAGCCTCATCTTTGGGTTCATCGGTGTCTTCAGCAGTGTCAACTGACCCTTCGGTGGCACCTTCAACCAGCGCATCGGCAACTGTGTTTTCGTCGGCAGGACCCTCTTCCGTTGCATCCGTTGTCTCTTCAGAGTCTGCAGCAGAGTCTAGTGAGTCCTCGGAAGTTTCACTGAGTGCTTCACTGACTTTCTCACTGATTGTCTCACTGACTACTTCACTGACTGTCTCGACTGCTTCACTGACTGCTTCACTGGCTACTTCGTTTACTTCCTCGCTGTCTGTCCCATCCGCCACCGAAATTTCCTCTACTGCAGTGTCGTCACTTGTACTCAAGAGTTCCTTGGCACCAAAGTCGTTTCCCGAGACATCGCAGCCATCCGCGCCAGTTTCGCAGCCAGTTTCGCAGCCGTCCTCGTCAGCCTCCAGTCTGTCTTATGACTGCAACAACAGCAACAGCAACAGCGACTACTTCCGCTACTGCACCGTGGAATCCACACTGTCCAGCTCTGTTAGTTCTGTCAACTCTGTTAGCTCTGTCAACTCTGTCAACTCTGTCAACTCTGTCAACTCTGTCAGCTCTGTTAGCTCTGTCGGCTCTGTTAGCTCTGCCAGCTCCGCCAGCTCCACTGACCAAATTGCCAGTCTGACTGTCTCCAGCACCGACTGTGGAAGCATGAACAGTGGAACCCCAGGACACTGCGCCTCTTCTAGCTCCAGTCCAAGTTCTTCACCAGTTGGTTCTAGTTCGTCTTCAGTTGGTTCAACTTCTCCAGTCGGTTCAACCTCTCCAGTCAGCTCATCTTCCTCCCCAGCCACTTCATCTACAGTCAGTTCAACTTCTCCTGGAACTAGCCTTGTCTCCGAAAAACAGCCAAGTTCCAGTGTCTCGGTCTTCTCCACCACATGCACGCTTCCTCACTTGACTACCGTGGTGAACTACACCGTCACCGTGACGCAGACGTCCACGGACATTATCGTCACATGTCCTTTGGAGGGAAGAAGCGACTCGGTCACCATCACCCACCGGCCCGTGACCACCGAGAGTTCCAGAGGAAGCTCTGCTTCTGAGTCTGTGACGTCTGTCTCTTTGTCCAAGTCCGAACAGCTGACTGAGACTCCATTGACGGAGACTTCTTCAACTGAGACACCATCGACTGAGACTTCTTCAACTGAGACTTCAACTGAGACTTCAACTGAGACTTCAACTGAGACTTCAACTGAGACTTCATCGACTGAGACTCCATTGACTCTGTCTCCGTCAACTACCTCTGACTCGTCTCTGTCTGTCTCGTCTCTGACTACGCCAGTGGCTGATTCTGAGTCGACTCCCTCCGGCACCTCGTTCACTTCCCTTGCACCCAAACATGTTTCCACCGAACCTGCGCCCTCCCCTCCAACCACTCTGACTTCGGGATCCGTGATTCCTGCATCGTCTGCCCCAGGGTGCAACTTCTGGTGTGGTGAATTTGATACGCTGTGCTTCTCTGCTGCCAACGAATGCTTGCGGACTCAGACGGTCTCTGAGCCTGTAAGTGCTGAGACTACGGAGCCTACTGAGGCTATTTCTACTACTGAGGCTGCTTCTACTACAGAGTCTACTGAGGTTACAGAGTCTACAAAGACTACAGAGTCTACAAAGACTACAGAGTCTACTACTGAGGCCACTACTTCTACTGAGTCTATTGAGTCTATTGAGTCCACTACTTTGCCAACTGAGTCTACTACTGAGGCTACTACTGAGGCTACTAAGTCTACTGAGGCTACTAAGTCTACTGAGGCTACTAAGTCTACTAAGTCTACTGAGTCTACTGAGGCTACTAACTCTACCAAGTCTATTGAGTCTACTGCAAATTCAACTGCTGTGTCTACTGAGACTACATCTACTGACTCCACTGACTCTACCACTAAGCCCACTGACTCCACTACTGAGCCTACGTCTACTAAGCCCATTGCGTCTACAGCTGAGTCGTCTACTAAGCCTATTGCGTCTACAGCTGAGTCGTCTACTAAGCCTGTTGTGTCTACTACTGAGTCTTTCTCTACTGAGTCTTCCTCCTCCACCGCCTCACTGACCAGTGCTCATAACACCCCCACCACGCTCAGCTTCCTGACCGTTTCGCTGACCGTTTCGCCCTCTGCCTGGCAGGTGACCACTTTCCAGGGCGCTGCTTCCAGACTGAAAGTGCCTGCCGCCTTCATGGTCATGTTGCTTGTTTTAGTCTAATCATTCATTGCTTGTTCTAGTCAATCAAACATACATCCAATGGAATTATTATATACGGTAAATTTACCTGTGTTGTGAAGATGTATTTTTATCTTTTTTATGTAAACTGAAAACTCCCAGAAGAGCTTCAAGGTATGACTATTTATAGGTAGATTACAATAGGTCGAAAACATATTTATTCTCATTCGGCCCCATATTCCGCCATTGGTGAACATATATTGCCTTAAAACTATATATTAATTCCAAGCGGCATATTTATACCCTAAATAAAATTAAAAACGTTTAAATTAAATAAGAGGGATAAAATCAATGAAATAACCATAAAGGGGTATTCTAAATTATTGGCGTTATGAGCACGGTAGCCATGATTCGACCCATTTAGTCAGCAGTTAACTATAAGCACAATAGAGAAAATGAAGATACATTAATAAAAGAGAAAATATATCGATCTATATTGATAACTTTCTTATAATCAAAAAATTGTTTTGTAATAGATTGGATCTATCACAATATCTAATACACCTCCAATATATATCTGCCGTCCTCCTTCATGTCCTCCACAACCTTCGCTACATCTGCAATCACCTTGCCCTCCTTCTTGGCTCCGTTCTGCACAATGTCCTCCAAACAGGCCGTGATGTCGGGCACCGGCCATGTGGGTCCACACAAGTAGAACGAGCCGTTCTTAGCAACAATCGCATCCGTCAAGTCGTCGATGGAGCTCCGGATCTTGTCCTGGATGTAGATCTTCTCGGGCTGGTCACGCGAGAACGCCGCTCCGATATGCGTCAAGATACCCTGTGCCTTGTAGGCCTCCCACAACTCTCCGTAAAGGTACTCCTCCTTCTTGTGCCTGGAGCCCATGTACAAGTAAATCTCTCCGATGGTGTGGCCCTGTTGCTGCTGCCAGATCTTCTCCTCGATGAACGCCTTGAATGGCGCCAATCCGGTACCCAATCCGGACATCACAATCGGCTGGATGGGGAGCTTGGGCAACTTCATCACCGAGGGCTTGACACTCACCACAAGCTCCTCGCCGATCTTCAAGTCCGACACGTACTTGGAACACTGCCCGTATCTGGTTCTGCCCTTGGAGTCGACCCAGTCCACCACCACGATCAACAAGTGCACCGCATTGGGGTGCATCTTCTGCGAAGAGGCAATGGAGTACTCCCTTCTCTTCAATGGCGCAATGATCTTGACCAACTCCACAAAACTGGGTCTGGCGGACTTGAAGTCTTCCAAGATGTCAACATACGACGAGAAGTCCACGTCCTGTCTCTTCTTCAACTCCTCGGCGCCGGCGGGAGAAGCCAACTTCTCCAACGCCTCTCTCTCCTTGTCGTCTTGGGCGTATGGTGCCAAAGACTCGTAGAATCTCTTGGGAGGCTTGCCCAAGAAGTCCACGTTCTCCGCCAACGCTTGTCTGGCGGACCGGATTTCCAAGAGGCTGGGGTCATTGGTGTTGGAAACCTCCACGAGCGAATCTCCGTCCACTCCGTAGAACTTCAAGAACTTCTCCACTTCCTCGGAGTTGTTGCGGCCGTGGATACCCAAGGCCTCACCGATGTCGTAGGTGAGCCCGGTTCCGCTGACGTCGAACTCAATGTGGAAGATGTTTCTGTCGTACTCGGCAGGCGTCAATCTCTTGTTTTCTTGCACCTTGACCACAAAGTTCTTGACGGGCAAGTCGGGTCTCAACTCGGACTTCAAGCCGTATGCCTCGGGGAACACAAGCTTGGTGGCCAAGTCGCTGGCCGAAGCATGGTACGACTCTTCTGCAGATGGAGGCTCGACTCTTGGGTTGGCAAAGAACGATGTTTCTTTGGGGAAGATAGGCAAGACCTCCTCCTCTTCGTCTTGTTCCTCTTTCTTCTCGTTGACCAACTCAGCCCACTCGGGGAAAACAGCCACTGGCTTGATGCCCTTCTTCTCGTCGACAGTCTCGACGAACTTGTCCAAAACAGAGGCCAACAACTCAAAATCGTTTCCGTTGCCTTGCAACAATTTGTTGACAATGAACGAGCCCAACTCGGGCAAAGAGGCTCTCCAAAAAGCAACCTGCGCCAAAAAGTCAGCGGAGAATCCCTTGGTGGAGTCGCTCACCGTGTCGAGCTCCTCCACAATGGAGAAGTCAACCACAGACAACTTGAACTGGCCCTTGGCCAACGCACGCTTGAAGTCGACAGGCAACTTCTCCACGAAGTCCGCCTCCACAGAGTTGTTGATTTTCTTCTTGTTGACCAACAAAACAGTGGCGTTGGGCTTGGCGGTGGCCAACACGTCAAAGTGGTCCAAGATGGAGGCGTCTTCGATCAAGACCACGTCTGCAGCGTCCACGATCGCAGAAGCCCGAGGTCCCTTCTTGTCAGACGACACAATCAGGGCCTGGAAAACGCCGCCGGCCACCGAGGTGTCGAACTTGCTTCTGATGCTCACAGCCTTGGAGTTGTCCAAGGAGAGGGAGAGGGCCAATTTTCCTGCAGTGGCCACAAGGTCGCTGTTGTCTCTGGCCCATACCAAGTACGAGCCCTCGGGAGAGGTGTTTGCGGTCAACTGGGCAGGGACCTGAGCAACGCTTCTCAAGATAGACTCATCCAAGGCAACAAACGAGCTGAGCACCTTGAACACAACAATTGGAGACCACACAAAGTCAGCCTCAAAAGCAAACTCGTCGATGGTCAAAGAGCCGAATCTTCCGGCAAGGAACAAGGCGGCGTTCACGTCGGCCTTCAAGGAGTCGGAGTTCTGGGGAGACAACACCACAAGCTTTCTGGTAGAGGCAGGCACGGCAGCCACGAAGCGGGCCTGCGCAAATGGGAACGGCACTCTCACCTTGACCACACCCACGCGTGCAGAGGATCTTCTGATGATCTCGGCGACCTGAGTGGCCTGATGAGCGCCGTGCACAACGAACACGGTTTCAGGCAGCGCATGGCCTTCGTACTCGAAAGGAGCCAAGTTCGTTCCTGCGGCGGCGTTCAAGTTGGCAAAGGCAATCTCCAAAGCCTGGTCGGCGCCGGCGGGTCTAGCAGCGCCCGACGTGAGCAACTGCTGGTACAAGCGGCCGATGTCCGCAACAGACAACACCGACTCAAAGGCCTGGAAGGTGCGGGTGAACTCGGGGCCGTCGAACAAGTGCACCGAGGGCAGACCCGTCAACGCAGCCAAGTAGTGGTTGAGCACCACGGTGTATTGCAACTCAGCAGCCGTCACGGCAACAGGCGACACCACCGGGTAGCCCAAAGTCCTGGCGGAGGCAACCACTGCGGCATAGTTGGACACCAAGGACTGCGTCTGGGCATCAAAGTCCACTGCGGAGACGTTCAAGCTCAAGGGCACGCTTTTGGCGTGAGTGAGCGTGGGCTGCATGTAGGCCAAAGCGTTTGCGCCCAAGACCGCGGTGAGCGGCGAGCCGTCCAAGGCCTTGGGGGTTTTTTCTGCGAATCCCAAGATGGTGTTGGCGGCACCTGAGCGAGGCTGCAAGCGGTGGAAGAGAGGAACTGCACCCACGGCATTCTGTCTCTTGAAGTGCTGGGCCCACAGCAGCAAATCGGAGTCCACCAAGTTGGCGGCACCCACGGTCTCGTAGGAGAAGATGGTGTCAGCCAACGAGTACACGGCCTGGTTGATCAAGGTCTGGGCGCTGGTGTAGACGGAGTTCTGCAAGACATGGGGGTCGGCGGAGGCGCCGAAAGGGCTGTTCCTTACGGAGACCGACTGGGCGGACTCGGGGATAGACGCACCGCTGGAAGCGTTGCCGCTGGTGGTGGCGTGGGGACTCATGATGAGGAAGTAGGAAGAGAGCGAGTTTTTACTGCCGGGCATGAAGATGCAAGTGCACGTGACGCGTGCGAATGGCTTATCGTTGGGTGCAGTATTTTGCAGCTAGGGGTCACGTGATGGAGGAAAAGGCGGGCCGTGTGCAGGACGGGCGCTGGGCTGGGCGAGAGGAGGCGGTGCTACCGGCAGTTCTTGGTCGGCGCTGGCAACCGCATGCGGCCGGGTCGAAAAACCGGTGAAACACGGGTGAAACACGGGTGAAACACATGTGAAACACACGTGAAACACACGTGGAACACACGTGGAACATCAGGCAAGCCCACCCAGCAAGCCGCAGCAAAGCGCCGGCACCAAGAAACCCAGGTGCCAGCAATCAGCTATCAGCAGTCAGCTGCCAGCAGTCAGCCACCGGCAAGCGGTTCCGTGCTAGCACGCCTACCCTGCGCGTCGTATGCAGGAGCGCGTCGTATGCAGAAGTGGTGTGGAACCTCGCACGCAATTCCTGGGACCCTTTCGAGAGTGTTCTCGCCGAGCACCACATTCTTTATGTTTCTTCGTTTGGCTAGAGCAGCACGTACACCCAAATGGCGTTTAAGCGGTCTGATGAGGTGCTTGGCGCAAGGGACGGGTACGGGAGGAACCAACTCCACCAGCCATGGCAACATTGACAGCCACAACTCTAACAATGGCAACTCTTCCAGTGCCCCCAATGCCGCCACCAGTCACCAGGAAGCCTCCACCAATCACCAGAAAGCCGCCACCAATCACCAAAAAGCCGCCTCCCACAGCTGGCTGCTTCTCTACATCGTCGCAGGAGCCGCCGGAAGCTACTTCTTACTGAAAAACTTGCGTCAGGCGCCAGCTGAGCCCTCTGACAGGTCCACCACTCCGCTTGACGCCTTGGCCTCGCCCCAATACGCAAACAAGGAGCAGTTTGAAATTGCCGCTCAGAAGTTCCGGGCCATTGTCGGCACCGAGAACGTCCACTCGGATAGCACCGTGGTGCAGTCCCACGCAGACTCGTTCTTCTCCACACACCACCCGCCCCATCCGGACAAGCAGAAGCCGTCGTTGGTGATCTACCCCGAAAACACCCAGCAAGTGTCGGAGATCTTGAAGGTGGCGCACGAGCACCGCGTGCCGGTGATTGCCAACTCCGGACTCACGTCTCTAGAAGGCCACAACATGCACACGCGGGGCCCCTACTCCGTGTCCTTGGCCTTTGGCAACCTCAACAAGGTGTTGCAGCTCAATGCCGACGACATGGATGTGGTGGTGCAGGCCGGCGTGGGGTGGCAGGAGTTGGACGAGTACTTGAAGGACTCTGAGGGCGCCCACCTCATGTTCGGCCCGGACCCCGGAATGGGCGCGGCCATTGCCGGAATGGTGGCCACGTCTGCCTCCGGAACCAACGCCTACAAGTACGGCACCATGAAGGAGAACGTGGTCAACCTCACGGTGGTGTTGGCTGATGGCACCATTGTCAAGACCAGGCAGCGCCCGCGGAAGTCGTCCGCAGGGTACGACTTGACACGGCTCTTCATCGGCTCCGAGGGCACGTTGGGTGTGATCACGGAAATCACCGTGAAGTTGCATCCCCGCCCGAAGAACGAGTTGGTGGGCGTGTTTTCGTTCCCCACCATCAGAGACGCGGCAGCCACAGCGCTGCACATCATCACCCGGTCCGGCATCCACCCCAATGCCATTGAACTTCTCAACGAAACTACCGTTTCTTTCGTCAACGAGAGCGGAGCGTCCGAGAAGAAGTTCTTGGAAAAACCCACTCTCCTCATCAAGGTCGGAGGACCCAGTGTTTCTCTGATTGAGGAGCAGCTCAAGACCATCAAGGACATTTCCAACCTGAACCATGCCCTCGCTACGGAGATCTCCTCCAGCGAAGAGGAGAACATTGTCTTGTGGGGAGCTCGGCGTGCAGGACTCTGGTCGACGTTTGACTACGGAGCCAAGGTGCTCGAGGACAAGGACGACGTGCAGCTCTGGACAACAGACTTTGCGGTTCCCGTGTCGAAAATGGCAGACATGATAGACCAGACCAACGAAGACTTGAACAATCTGGGCTTCAAGGATCGCTTTTCCGTCATGGGGCACGTGGGCGACGGCAACTGCCATTTCCTCTTGCTCTACAACTCCAAAGACTATGTGAAAACAAAGGAGGTCGTGGACCGCATGGTGGCCAGGACCATTGAGCTCGAGGGCACGTGCACGGGGGAGCACGGCGTCGGCGTGGGGAAGAGAACATACTTGGAGCCGGAGCTTGGAGTCCACGCGGTTGACTTGATGAGGCACATCAAGTTCTCGCTCGACCCCAGGGCCATCTTGAACCCGGACAAGGTGTTCAAGATCGACCCGAACGACCCGTTGGACGAGTTGTTGGCGACGGGTCACGTGATGGAGACCGCCAAGTGCTGCTAGGCTGGGCCAACACCGAAGCCCGGGGAGTGCCGAACCCGTACACCAAACAATACATCCGTGCACCAAGCATACATCCGTACACCCGTGCTATATCCACGCGCCCGGGCTCAGCGCCACCTCGCCATGACGCTGAACGGCTCCAACGCCCAGGAGTTGTCGGACATAACGTCCAAGGAGCATCTGTTCAAGAACCCCGATCGGCCCAAACAGGGGCTCCGCCGCTTCAAGACGGCCAAGCAGCTCCTCAGCGACGAACTCAAGTACCTCCAGAGCAAGAAGTTGGGAATCGACACGCCCACCTTGACGTCCATAGCAGCACCGCCGAGTCTCAAGCCCCGCAAGCACTACTGTGACATCACGGGTCTCGAGGGGAAGTACAAGTCGCCATCGAACTCTCTCCGCTACCATAACGTGGAGATCTACCAGGAGGTGATCAAGCACATGACTGCGGGCTTGGATCAGGAGTACTTGGCGTTGCGAGGGGCCAATGTGGTTCTCAAGTGATTGTGGAGTGAGAATGGGGATGAGAGTTAATTGGACGGGCAATGGTCAAATGGAATGTCAAGATATGGAATGTCAAGATATGGAATGTCAAGATATGGAATGTCAAGATGTGGAATGTCAAGATGTGGAATGTCAAGATATGGACATAGTGTCAAAGATCAAGGTCCTGGCTTGGTGGTGACTTGCTAGACTTGCTCTAATTTACTACTGGTCGGCGACACCTCCGAGCAAGAGCAGTGCAGGCAGTGCAAATGCACGAAAGAGAGCATTGAGCCAGGAAATGCAATTAGTAGTCAACCCAGGATGGTAAAGAGTCATTCCTTAATGAGATGCGTTTATTGATCTCTACTTGATGAGGCTAACATGACATGCAGATTAAGTATCAGCATGAATTCGCTGACGTGAATCAGAGAGTTCGCCAGAGAGCTGCATGTGCAACGGTGCTAATTAGCATACAAGGCAGTTCGTTTATGTATAAGGCTAGATGGCGAATGAGCATGTAGACAAAGTCATCAAAGTCATCAAAGTCATCAAAGTCATGATAGGTCATGTATAAGTGATAGGTCATGTATAAGTGATAGGTCATGATAGGTCATGATAGGTCATGATAGGTCATATGTCATCACCTAGTCATCAATCACCCGGCTTCACACCAGCTCCACCGCCCGCCGGATCCCCTCGTCAAACGCACGCAGCTTGAGAATGTCCTCGCCCGAAAGCTGTGTGAACGGGTTGCACACTTGTTTCAAGTAACACTTGTGCACGGCTTGGAACAACGCCAGGAGCCGGTCGTGGCGCACGTCGTCGCTGGCGCCCACCACGATTCGGAGCCCGTTGCTTGTCTCCGTGCCGTACACCGTGACGCCGTCCTGGATGAAGAGCAAGAGAATGCCGTTCTGGTCGCTCTGCTGCTCGCGCAAGCTCATGGCCGAGGGCAGCGTGAACACGTCGAGCGCCATGTGCGAAAGAAAGTTGTACTTGATGAATTCGCCGGCATCGGCCGACGACCCGGGCTGGGGCTCGTTGTCGAAGCTCTGGATATAGAGGGGGTAGTCGTCTTTGGAGATGAGCGAGACGAAGAGAATTGACATGGGATTAGGTTTGATTGGGTGTGGTGTGTGGTGTGTGGTGTGTGGTGTGTGGTGTGTGGTGTGTGGTGTGTAGCAGTGCGTGTTGTGCAAGGTGTTGTGTAGGTGTTGTGTAGGTGTTGTGTAGGTGCGTGGTGAGTGGTGACTACGTAGCGTACGCAGTCAGTGTAGGTGTAGGAGTGAAGAGGAGCGAATGCTGAAGCAGCGCGCTCGCATGTAACAACCACCACTCTTTACTCGGCATAGACGGTCGGGCGCGTAGGGAGGGAAGAATCTGCCAGAGATCTGCCAGAGTGAGGCATTGGCTTGGCGATAGAGACAGACCGGGAATTAGACGACGGCTGGCTACGACCAGAAACTACGGACTGACACTACGGACTGACACTACTGACTGTGACTAGTGATTACTGACTACTGACTGTGACTAGTGATTACTGACTACTGACTGTGACTAGTGATTACTGACTACTGACTAGTGATTACTGACTACTGACTACTGACTACTGACTACTGACTACTGACTACTGACTACTGACTACTGACTACTGACTACTGACTACTGACTACTGACACTAGACCACTGACCACTTCCACTCTACCATGTCAGTATCGCCGTCTGCTCAGAAGGTCGACGACTTTCTCCTGAAAATATCCGCCATATCCCAGCAAAGGCTAAGGGATAACCAAAAAACACGCCGGGAACTCGACCTGCTACGAGCTTCTCCCCATTCAGCTGACGCTCATGGCGCCGTGCCAACCGACCTTGGCATCAGTGAGTTGCGCTTCAACAGGTCCAAGCGAACCCAGTTCTACGAGGAGTGGACGAACAAGGACGTGGCGCCTCCCATGCCTGCTCGCCCCGGAAAGGCGCCCGTGAAGCCAGAGAAACCCGCAAGCCTAGGGTCTGCGCCGGCGCACGAGCCCGCCCCGAAGTTGCCCAAAAGGCCAGAGAACAGAGATGCGCCTGGTTTGCCCAAAAGGCCAGAGAACAGAGATGCGCCTGATTTACCCAAAAGGCCATACACCGTGAACCTCGGCGTGCCTGTGGCCAGGAAGCCGTCGGCCAAGGACAAAGCATTGAGCTCCGGGGTGGAGTCATCCGCCAGCGTGGAAAGCACTGCCAGTATCTCTCTGGTCTCCAAGCAGGGCTCGAAACCTCCGGGCTCGAAACCTCTCCAGACCTCCTCTAAACCTCTCCAGGGCCCTTCCATCCCTGGCTCCAAGGTCCTGGGCCACGCCATTCAAAGCTTCTTGGACATCGAAAACGACATCAGAAATGGCAACAAACCCCTGATTCTTTCCAAAGAACCACCTGGCAACTCAGAGCGGCCAGAGCCTGTCAAACCGCCCAAGCCGCCCAAATTTCAAAACAAGGAGTCGGAAATGCTCCATGAGAAGATCCGTCTGTTGTCTCCCACAAAAAAGCGACCCGAAGTGCCCTCCAAGTTGCACGAAAAGGCTCCAGTGGAGCTCAAGGCCACGGTCAATGGTCTCAAGCCTGCTCCCGGCGCCCTCAAGCCGGCGCCGAAAAAGCCTTTGAAACCCCAGGCATTAGCTACTGAGCATGAAGCGCTTTTGGCTCTCGAAAAGTTGAAGAAACCCGTTGCCGTGCAGCAAAAACGTCCATCAATTCCAGAGGCCATGTTGAAACTACAGAGTATCAAGCAGAAACCCAGCCATCTCAAAGCTGGTCCTGCAGGAGTTAGTGAAACGGGAGCATTAAAGGATGACTGTTCGAAGAGTAACGACAACTGCTCGAAGAGTAACTTGAATCCAGGCAGCACCCCTAAACCAGAGAATAATTCCAATTCACAAACTACCTCAAAAGACATTAATCCAAAGGACATCTCCCGTTCAAGGGACAGTGGGTCACAGGACTCAAAAAACAAGAAGGATCCAACACATGGTGCTTCGCTCGGAAAACTTGACTTTCAGGCACAATTGGCTACCGTGCTTCGCTCTCAAACCGCCCCTCTGATAGGAGGTAGCGCCCCCAAGGAGATCCGCCGCTCCAAAACCTCCCCAGAAGCCCCGGCTGCCAGCACCCAACAACTTACACACCCAAATAAGTCACGTGCAAAGGGCCCAAGAAGGAAGTTGCCGAAAAGCGTCGGAACCAGTTCTACGCGTGAAAGTCAGCAGAGTGCCCCGAAGCCGGAAAAGCCCAAAAAGGTCCCCCCACCCAAGGCGAAAAAGCCAAACTTCGAGCTCCAAAACCGCTTCACCAGCGACGTTTTCATCTAGCTCGTTGGCATGAAGGCTTACTATGCAGGCCCGAATGATATGCCATGGGTGGGTATCCGCAATTCGGGGCCGCAATAGAGTACTTGTCTACATGGCTACGGCGTAGCCCCAACTATTACTATGGAAGACTGTTCAGACTACAGTGTGGAAATGTGGAATTGTGGGCCGCGCCGCGCTGTGTGCAGGCGCGGCTATTGATATCGTAGCAAAACAATTCACGTCCGCGAGACACCGAGTGCCGTGTAGGACAGACATTCAACCTGCAGAAGACGTCTGGACAACTCAACCATCTGAGCATCATGGGATCGTTAAACATGACCAAAAACTCCTTCACGGAGGGCTTCGACAACCGAAGCGTCTTTGCCAAGCTGTTAAATGTCCTTGAGGACAAACTCCATGAACTCGGCCACATATTGAAACCATATGGCGACAACATTGAAGAGTCGTTTCTTCAGGTGTTCCTGTCGCTTCCCCAAGAAGTCCAGCACTTTTTGAAAAACACCCAGGGATCAGTTCGGAACTACTACCACGCGCTCTCCAGCACAAGCACACAGCAACTCTTCGACGACCTCAAACAATTCAAAGCCACGCCTGCCACGGTGACAATCGTTGTCGCCACCGTGTGTGCCGTGATTGTCGCTCTGGATCTGCGGGCTCCAGCAGAGAAAGTCAAGAACTCCGGCAAGACCAAGAACAAGAAGAAGAAGCCCACCAAGGCCCAGAAAGCCAACAAGCAGATTCAACAAATCTTGGATTTCGTTGAAGAAACTTATGTGCCTCAAATCGACGAGTACTTTGAGAACTTCCTGTCTTATACCAAAGAAGACCAGCAGTACAAGTACAGGTACTTTGAGGAGATGTTGTTGGTGGAGTTGATGAAGCTTGATGACGTGAACGTGACTGGAAACGACATCTTGAGGGCCAACCGTAAGAAGGTGATTCGGTTTATCCAGGACCACCAGAAGAGATTAGATACCGTGAAGAAGAACTTGGAGTGATAGCTCGACACAGTACGCGTATGACTCACGTAGGTTTGTCAGTAGATGACTGATTCTGATTTTGTTCTGTTCATTTTCTGATCATTCTGTTCTGCTTTGATGACTGTTCTTTTCTGATCAATCTGTCCTCTTCCAATCATTATGTCCTCTTCTAATCACTGTCCCCTCTGATATTCTGTTCTGACGGCTGTCGTAGTCAAGCCTCACAGCGCCTCAGGCTCCTTCTCCTTGGTCCTCTTCTTCCTCTTCTGAGAGGCCTCGGCAACGAGCTCCTCGAAAATCCGTGCCTCTTCGGCCTCCAGCTCGGATCTTGTGGCTTCGCTGAACACATGTCCGATAATCTTCAAGCCCTTTGCCCTGGCCAACCTCGTTTGCAATGGCACCTCTGGGTCGTAGAGGATGGCGTCACACACGGCCCTGACCGTGCCCTGGATCTCGAACTTGGACCCGGACCATGCGGCAGCAAGCACTTTGCCCATGAGGTACTTCTCCATTTCGGCAATATCCTCGGTGGTGTGTTTCTCTGGGACCTTCTCGCCCTCTTTTTTGGAGTCACTCTCGGGAACCTCCCCGCTCTCCGACTTCAACTTGTTGAGCTGCTCCTCAAGGTCCTTGACATCGTTCTCGGCCTGCTTCTTCTCCTGCTCCATCTTGAGGGCATCCTCGGCCTCTTTCTTGGCGTGGTACTCGTTGTCCTCCTGCATCTTGGCGTACTCCATCATGGTCAGCTGGGCATCCAAAGCCGAGGTGACGGTCCGGAACGTGTCTTTGATAAAGGAGCCTTTGTCCTTCATGCTCCACCACAATCCACCCAAGCCCCCAAACACGGTCTGGCTCTTGAGCAAGATGCGTGCCTTGACCAAGTAGATACTGCCGAGCGTGTGGAGGATTTCCAAGCCGAAACTCTCCATCTTGAGAGACTCCACCTCGTACTGGAGCTTCTGCCTGAACGACTCAGCCACGTCGTCGGCCATGTCTGTTTCGGTGAAGAGGGAGAGCTTTTCGACGAGCTTCTTGCCGAGCTCTTTTCTCTGCTCGATCTTCTTGAGCTTGCACTCTTCCTCGTACTCTTCCAACTGCTGCTGGCGGCGCTTCTTCTCCTGCTCCTCTTTGGTAAGAGGCTTTTCGCTCTCATCTCCGCCATTGCCCAATAGAAGAGCGTTTTTGGCGTCTGAGTCGGCTGCCGTTTCCTTTTTCTCTGGACGCTTGGAGTCTTTTTTCTGGTCCTTCTCCTCTTTCTCCTTCTCCTCCTCCTTCTTCTCCTCCTTCTTCTCCTCCTTCTCCTTCTCCTTCTCCTTCTCCCCCTTCTCGTCCGCCTCCCCCGAGAGCTCTGCAGACTTGGACAATTCCTGGAGCAACGTGAGCTCGCCTATCCAGTCCCTGAAAGCCTCGCCTCCAAAGATCATAGAAAAAAACTCAGTGGGGTCCTCGAACCCCGCGCTGGGAATGGACTCCTGCTTTCCGAACTTGTCGTATTTTTCCCTGAGCTTCTCGTCCGAAAGAACCTGGTACGCCTCCCCCACCTCCTGAAACTTCGCTGCAGCCTGCGGATCATCGGGGTTCTTGTCGGGATGCAAGCGTATGGCGGCTTTTCTGTAAGCCTTTTTGATTTCTAGGGCCGTCACCGAAGATTCGACCCCAAGCAAGTCATAGTACGACGTGTCGACCACCATTTCGTGTGCTGGGTTGCGATAGAAGTTGACGTAGAGCTCAATGGGGTGCGGTGTGCAGGAGTGCACGGATGTGGTGTACGCCTCTGGGCAGACCACGACGGCATCTCCGGCAGCGGCCGCTCCGGCAGCGGCCGCTCTACTTCCTCTGGCAAAGGCCTTGCTAGTGTACGGCACCTGTGTCTTAGTTGCCGGCTCCAAGCGCCGTGTTCTTACTATGTACATTATGCCGAGTAGTAGACCTTTCTCAAGTCCACCAACTTCTTGCCTCTTCCTGCAGCCAAGTCCTCCAAGCTGGTTTGCTTGGTCAACGCCTCGATGAAGCCCTTGACCACGTTCATGGGGTTCCGCGACTTGTACACCTTCCCCCTCAAGTCCTTGATTCCGGCAGCCTGGCACACCTCAAAGATATTGGGGTTGACCCTCAACCCGAACCCAGAGGGTGCAGACTTGATGAACAACTTGACCGCATGGTACTTGTAGTCGATGTCGCCGATGATGGTTCGCTTCTCGTACCGGGGAATGGGCTGCAAGTTTTTGATGGCGTCCCAGTGGGCCTTGCTCAAGGCAGTCCTCATGCCGTCTCGCGACTTACCCTCTCCCAAGCCTATCATGCCGTTCTGGTCACCCACCACCGTCAACGCATAGAAGTTGGGGATCTTGCCTTTGGATGTCTGGCACGACACTCTCTTCATGACAATGGGCCGCACGTACAACTTCCTCATGTACCAGATCTCCATGCCGGTCAAGCGGTGCAATTTTTCGTAGAACTCGTCTCTTCTTGCGCCCATGGACCTGACATCGTTGCCTGCACGCGCCTCCATTGTCTGGAACCGGAGCTTCAAGTCCGTGCGGTCGGCGCCCTGGATCTGAGGGATGGCTGGGTATGGCGTTTTGTTGGCGGCCTGGTTGGGGTACAAGATGGGCTCGCTCCACTTGCTGTCCGTTTTCGAGTAGTCGTGGTGCTTGTCCTCGGGAGCCACTTTACTGAGGGCCCGGTGGCCTTTTTTCTGGAGGTCGAGGTACTCCTGGGGGGTCACTAGGGACTCTGTGATGTGTATGCTCTGGAGGAGCTCGGGCGTGTAGAATTTCGAGAGGAACTCGTTGTGCTTGGCGACCTTCTTGCTTTCCTGGAACGCTGCCCTGGACGTCAGGAACAGGCGGGGCTGCCAGACGAGGCGGAGACTCCTGAACATGATGTGGTTGGAGGTGAATTTTTCTGATTTTTTTGTCCGGTGCATGCAGGCGCGCACCAGGCCTGGGTGGAGGCTATTAATATTTGATATTGTAGATGATATGTAGATATTTGAATTGATATAGCTATGTAGATATTTGAATTGATATAGCTATGTAGATATTTGAATTGATATAGCTATGTAGATATTGTATTTGATTTTAGCTATGTAGATATTGTATCTGATTTCAGCTATGTAGATTAATATTATTTATAAACTTTCAACTATAACATGTGGCTCTTAGATCTAAAGCTCCCGTCTTCATCACTGCAGCACCTCGAGGTCGGCAGACGGAATCTCCGTCAGTTGGCCCGACGGATTTAGCACCGGCGAGGGCCCGTCGGACGTCGACGACCGGTCCAATTGCTGCTGCAACGCGAACACCTCCTCCTTCAAGTGTTTCACCTCCTTCTCAAACCTCTTGCCAAACACCTCAATGTAGTAGGTGGCGCCGTTGTACGCCGACCACAAGAAGATGCAACACACAAACGCCGCACACGCATGCTTGTACTTGAACCAGATGGGGCACAACAACATGGTGAGGATCTGGTACATGAACTGGATCAAGGTAAAGGCCGCAACCTGCATCCAGGCCTTGGGCAACGAGTTCACGAAGCGCCCCAACATGCTCTTGCTCTGCTTCTTCTTCATGAACGTGAACGACGTGACGCGGCCGTTTGCGATCTGGTCCCTGCGCTTGACCGTGATGAAGTAGTGGTAGGAGATCTGCCAGATGGTGTAGTAGATGGACGTGGAGATGATGCCGTAGACGAAGTTCCACGAGTGGATCTCCGAGACCGCCGGGTAGCGCAGCGCCAAGTAGTCCTTGGGCGTCTTGTGCACCAACACGAACATGGTGAGCGGCGGCATGACGTGGATGATGGACGACGTGGTCTTCTCGATGGAGTGCAACACCAACGAGTTGCGCCACGTGATCACGGCAAAGCAGAGCGTGCCCAAGGTCAACGAGAACACCGAGATGAAGAGCGACCGCGAGTGGGGGAACACCCAGAGAAAGAGGAGCAAGAGCACGTTGACGTAGTAGCACAAGTCCGCCAAGTAGTACTGGTAGCCGAGCTTGAAGTACGTGTAGAAGCGGATGGGCATGAGGAGGCCAAAGAGCACGGTGTGGAACACGGGGAAGTACGTGGGGTACTTGCCGATCACGTAGCCCGCGGCAGCGATCAAGCCCACGGCAAACGCATAGAAGGCCTTCTGCGTGGCCGAGCTCTGCAAGCTTTCCTGCACCAAGCCGTCGACCTTGTTGAAGCGGCGGTTGAGCGAGTCCTGGAACTTGGCGAGGTCCTGCGCCAGGAACTTCTTAGGTTTCTTGGCTCCCTGCGGGTTGAAGCGCCGCAACTGGTCCTGGGTGAGCTTCTTCATGTCGTTGAACTTCTTCTTGGTGGACCCGCTGACCTGGTCGAAGCCGTAGCCAAAGTCAAATTCGGGCACTAGGAGGAGCCTGGAGAGGTCTATGAACGACACGCTCAGCAGCGAGTTGCTGCGGGTCAATCCACGGGTGTCGTTGTCGTCGTCTAGATCGACATCGTCTATAGCCGAGTCGCTGGGTTTCCTGTGGAGGGCCTGCAGCAGAGAGTGCAGAGCGGCTGAGGAGAAGGAATCCATGAGATTCAAAGATAAGATCGATCAAGAATAAGATCGATCAAGAATAAGATCGATCAAGGATTAAGATCGAGTGTCAGATCGATTATCAGATCGAATATCAGATCGATTATCAGATCGAATATCAGATCGATTATCAGATCGAATCGATCAATATCAAGATCAATAAGATCAACTATCAACTTTTAATCAACTAAATGATCAATGACGAGATGGATTGACTACCTGCAATACAATCTGTCCGGTCCGTGCCGTCTATATCTTCTTGCTCACTTGCGGGGTCGGTCCAAGAGTGTTGCTATTGTTGTGTTATCGGAACGTGACGCGCGCAAGCTGATGGAGCAGACCACGGCGGACACCAGCGTCTCCGGTACTGCTGAGGCCTGCGCAACAGGCCGGCAACGGTAGCAGGGCCCGAACACCCGTACATCCTCCCCCCACTAGAATGGCACAGCTTCATTGCTCGGCCTTCGGGCGTGTAGAGGCCAGGGTCGGGGTCGGGGTCGGGTAGGGCCAGGGTCGGGGTCGGGGTCGGGTAGGCCAAGACTCGTGGTAATGCGGTTATGAGCTCTGCGCCGCACTACAAGCGCACGCGAAAAATTAGATGAGCATCGCACCATGAGTGAACTCTCGAAGGAAAGTAAGAAAGAGAAGAGAGAGAGAAAGAGGGAGAAGAAGAGATCAGAGAAGAAGGAGGAGAGAGAGAATGAAAGAGGGGACGAGGGAAACGACGGGCATGAGAGGGACGGAAGGGACGAGAAGGAACTGAGGGAACTGAGGGACCAGACAGACACCAACGTGGACACTGACCACGACTTGGAAATCGATCTCAACGCCGCTGTCCCCCTCTCCAGAAAAAAACAGCGTCTCTTGAAGAAAGGAAAATTGAACTTGGAAAAACTCGCCAGGAAAAACCCCCCTCCAAAACCCCTCACCCAAGACGGAGAGGAGCCCCAAGCCTCAAAGTCCAAGTACGGAGTGTGGATTGGAAACTTATCCTTCGAAACCACCAAGGACGACCTCGTCCGCTTTGTGGTCACCGAGACCCAGAACAACGGCGACCTCGTGCCCGTGCACACCAGCGATATCTCCCGTGTTAACCTCCCCAAGAAGAACGACAAGATCAAAGGCTTCGCATACTTGGATCTCCCCTCAGAGCTGCACGTCAAGTCGGTGATTGCCTTGAGTGAGCGCAATTTGAACGGGCGTAATCTCTTGATCAAGGACGCCACGTCGTTCGAGGGCAGGCCCGAGGAGCACCAGACCAAGGGCAAGCCGTTGCTGAAGAACCCTCCGTCGCGCATCTTGTTCGTGGGTAACTTGTCGTTCGACACCACAGACGACTTGCTCGAGGAGCACTTCAGGCATTGCGGCAAGATCACCAAGATCAGGATGGCCACGTTCGAGGACTCGGGCAAGTGCAAGGGCTTTGCATTCGTAGACTTCGTGGACGAACTGGGGCCTACCGCTGCCTTGAAGTCCAAGCTCCTCCGCACCTTCATCAACAGACCCTTGAGGCTAGAATACGGCGAGGACCGGTCCAAGCGAAACCCCAAGAAGTTGCAGGCGGAGGCCAGACAAGCACGGGACGAGCCACGTGAGGCCCACGAGCCACGCCAGGACCTGGAGTCACGCCAGGACCTGGAGCCTGTGGCTCTGGAACTGCCTGACCACGACCACAGGCCCAGGAAGACCTTCAAGAGACCTGCCGAAAGAACCCACGACCCCAACAAGAGAATGAAGTCGTCCATTGCATTGGCCACTGCCCAGAGACAGTCCATGGCCATTGTGCCGTCGCAGGGAAAGAAGGTGAAGTTTGATTAGGACGAAGTATACTACTGATACAGATAATTATAGGACGCAATGGTCTTGCAAAAGCGCGTGCTGGTGATGCCAGTGTGCACATTACTCTTTCGTAGCTTCAATCACCTTTGGAATCACCTTTCCACTCTCATCTCTGTTGTGGTGGAGCAACTTCTCGGCCTTCTCCGCGTCCACCTCGATGTAGTTGGGGTCGTCTTTGTGGGCCTCATACTCCAGGTCGGACACCTCCTCGTAAACTGAGTAAAGCTCGTCGGCCGAGACTGTGCCGTCGTCTCCATGAGGTTGCTGCGAAACATCTGCGGCCTTGACGTTGCTGGACGCTTTGGTCTTCTCCTTGGGTGCCTTCGTTTTCTTGTCGCCCGCGGCCTTGTCTGACTTGTGCCTGCTGAGCAAGCTCTTCAACTTCTTGGGCAAGCTCTTGCTTCTGCCGACATTGTCGCCGTCAGCTGCCGTGGCGGAGGCTCCCTCAACACCCGCGGCATTTCCAGAGTCGCTAGACCTGGTCTTGCTGGTCACGCTTGGTGCTGCGGCCTTGGAAACACCGGATCCACCATGGCTGGAGCCTTTACCCGAGCTGGAGCCAAGTGCAGATCCTGCAAGAACTCCACCTGTAGCGCCCGCTGCGGCGGCGGCGGCTGCCCCGGCAGAGGACTTCTTTTCCTTCTCTGGGCCTTCGGCGTCCCCTTCCTTCCCTTGCACATGGGCACCGTTTTGGCCGTGGGAGCTGTTCAACACGGCAACATTGGTCTCTTTTGACTTTTCCTGCTTGGCCTTTTGGTCGAGCTCTTTTTGGGCCTTCTCTTCAGCTTCCTGCTTTGCCTTTTCATGCGATGCTAATCTGGCTCTGTCCTCAGCAAGAAACCGCTTTTTCTCAGTTGCTTCCAATTGCTTGCGCTCCTCGGCATCCTTCTTGGCTTGCGCCTCGGCGTCAAGCCTTGCCTTCTCGTGTGCTTCTCTTTGAGCCTTCTGCTCTGCCTCTCTCTGGGCCTTTTCCTCGGCCGCTTTACGGGCCGCTTCCTCGGCTTCCTGTTTAGCCTTTTCCCGGGCAGCTAATCTGGCTCTATCGTCGGCAAGAAAACGCTCTCTCTCCTCAGCCTCCAAACGCTTCCGCTCTTCAGCCTCCTTCTTGGCTTGCTCTTCGGCCTCGAGTCTAGCCTTTTCCTCAGCTTCCTTCCTGGCCTTTTCCTCGGCTTCTCTTTGAGCCTTTTCCTGCGCTTCTTTCTTGGCTCTCTCCTCGGCTTCCTTCTGAGCCTTCTCTTCGGCTTCCTGTTTGGCTTGTTCCTGAGCGGCTAATCTAGCTCTGTCTTCAGCAAGGAAACGCTCTTTCTCCTCGGCCTCCAAACGCTCGCGCTCCTCTGCGTCCTTCTTGGCTTGCTCCTCGGCCTCAAGCCTTGCCTTTTCCTCGGCCTCCCGTTTCTCCTTCTCCTCTTGCTCGGCACGCTCTCTTTCCTCGGCATACTTCTGCTTTTCTTCCTCCAATTGTCTCTTTTCCTCCTCAATCTCGGCGAGGATCTTGTCGGTAGCAGCAGCCTCTCTGGCCTCCACGCGCTTTTGCTCGTGCTCTCGAGCGGTCTTTTCGGCCAACTCTTTCTTTTCGGTACTCCAACTGTTGTACTTCTCCTTGGCTGCTTCAAGTCTCTTTGGACGCTCCTCCTTCTCAGATTTCAAGCCAGACAACTTGGCAGCGTAAGCAGCCACTGCAGCACTCAACAAGCCGACCTCGGCAGCCAACTTGGATTTGGACTCTTTCTTTTCTTCAACGCCCTTCTGAGCAACGGCGACTTTCCCGTTCAAATCCTTCTTTGTGGCCTCGTTTTGCTCGTGAGCCTCTTTCTCGGATGCCAATTCGGCAGCAACATTCTTGTGGAACTCCTCGCGCTCAGCTAATTCCTTGGTCAATTTTTCGATTTCATCGGCCAACTCGGAGTTTTTGTTGTCCACCTCGACCTTTGTTTCCTGCAAAGTTTCGATTTCAGCGGTGGTAGTGGTTTGGCCAGTCTTGGCATCCTCCAACTCCTGCTTTTTGGTAGCTTCCAATTCCTCGTGGTTCTTGAGCAAAGTGGACTTGTCAGTCTCATGCTGCTCAACTGCCTTCTTTTCACGGGCATCGTACTCTTCATTGGCAGTGGTGATCTCGCCCTTGGTCTTGGCCTCGAAGTCCTCGGCAGACTTGGTGCTCTGAGTCAGCTCCTTAGCAATGGCAGCAAGCTTGGAGGCAATCTCATTGTCAAACTTAGTCTTTTGCTTGGCCAACTTCGCCTTGTATTTGGAAAGCTCCTTGGCCAACTTGCCCTCGTGCTTGGCAACAACCGAGTCAGCTTCACGCTTCTCGACAATCTGGTCATCCTGGCGGGTTTTGTCCACTTCTTCGTTGATGTTGGCAATAACTGGAGCAACACGTTTGGCAGCAATGTCCAACAATTGTTGCTGCGTCAAGGTAAGTCCGCTTCCCAAGTCAATGACCTTGTTAGGGTCGTCAATGGTGCGCGAGGCAGAGCCAATGGCGGCAGCGTTCAACTCCTGGTACCGGTTGAGCAAGTTTGGCTTGTCTTGCAACTTCTCCAACACCTCGTCCTTGGGAGCCTCCACGGGCTCGTACTTGGCACCTGGCTGCGTGACAATCTCAATGGGGTTCTCTTTGACTTGTTGCTCGATATCGTCGTCAGCAGCTTTGCTGATAACTACGTTGTCCTGGCTTGACTTCTCCACGGCGCTGGATTCTTCGACGATCTCCGATTGCTCGGCATCAGTCAAGGGTCTTTCGGATTCAAGGTCAGAGGAGTCTGGTGCGTCTTCCTTGGCGACCACGGCGGTCACTTCACCGTCTGCCTCCTCTGCAGCACCAGCCTCGTTGGCGTCAGTCTCTTTTTCTCCAGCGCCAGTTTTTGCTCCTTCTTTCTGAGCATCCAAATTGGGGTGGGAGGTGAATTTCTTGGGCACTTTGATCTCGGAAACGTTGTTGCTGTCCTTGAACTCCTTGATGATGTTCTTGCGGCCGCCGGAGCTTCTGAAAGGCAGGGTCCAGGTGGCCGAGGAGGTCAATTTCTTCAATCTGGCCGAGCCCTTGGTGGACTCAGCACCATTGGGCACTTCGGTGTGTTCTGACATGTTTGGGTGTATCAGAGGTGTAGTATTCAAAGGAGAGCAAGAAGGTGGTGTTTTGACGAGTGCGGCAGCCAGCAGCGCGCCCCCTCGGTCGCAAGCGGTAGCAAGGTTGCGTCGCAGCATTCCATGCGTTTGCTAGCCTAAACGTGCGTCACGTGATGTGCATCACGTGACGCACATCACGTGATATCAAGAGGAATTCCGGGGCCGCCGGGCTGGGTCTGAGGCGCTGGCGCTGGGAGACAGGTTGTGCAAGCAGGCGGGGTGTTGGAATGGGACATGCATTTATTGTCTCGAGGGTGAGAATCGCTGGCTGGCGGCGGTGTTGTGAAAATATGCAATTGCTCGCTACTGACGTGTTTTCCTGCAAATAGTCAGGAGCCCAGAGACTGGGGTTTAGATACTAGTTATGTCCAGTGCTCTTTTTGTATATTTTCTTACACTGACTAATCCGGCACAGAGGAATGGCGGTCGTTCTGATCGACCAGTGCAGTTTCATATGGGTAGTACACTACCCATGATCTAGGTATTAATTGGTATGATGAGTCTCGGCACGCAGTCATTTAGCATCCGCACTCCTATCAACGTTCGTACTTCGGGCGATTGGTAGTCCTAACGAAAAGTACGTGCTAGGATAAGAGCTAAAAATGAAGGCAGGGGAGTAAAAACCGAAAGCATTTAACGTGCCAGTGGTACTTGCTGGTAAAGTTGCTATTTTTTTTTTCAATAATCCCCCTGGTGGCCAAGCTGGCTAAGGCGCGAGACTGTAATTGATTAGATATCTTGAGATCGGGTGTTCGACTCACCCCCAGGGGATTTTTTTGTGCTTCACGCCATTCTTACAATAACTTACAATAACTTACAATAACTTACAATAACTTACAATAACTTACAATAACTTCTCCAATTAACCTTTTGCACATCATACTCATCGCTCGCTCAACTGCAATAGATCCTCGAGGTAATGGTCCCGTGAGCGGCCGTTGGCCAACGCACGCACCGCCTGAACCAACTTCCACAAGTACTCGTGGTTGTCGCCGCTGGCGCCCCTGCTGGTCTTGATCACCTGTGCAGTCCGGGAAATGGGCTCGGGCCCAACGAACGACGCATTGCTGGTTGTGCCGATGTAAATCATCGACTGGATGATGTAGTGGCCATCCGCCGTTCGGGGAAGCGCCGCGAGCACCTCTAGGTGGCCCAGCCTATACGCGGGCCCGCGCACAATGCCGTCCATGTCTCCACCCCCAAACGCCTCCGATTCATCCGACGCTTCCCCCGCCCCGTCGACTCCGCTCTCCAAAAGGCCCTCCTGTAGCTTCGCCTGGAACTGCACCTCGTGCATGGTGTAGCCGTCCTGCTCTCTCACATCCAAGTACGCCTTCACCTCCGCCACATTCTCGGGCGCGATGTAGTACGCCACACCCCATACCTTCAAGTCGTGGTCTTGCAAACCCAGCACTTTTTGCAACGTGGTTTTGATGGGCAAGCCCTCCAGAGACGCCGTGGCTAGGTCTGTTTCGTTGTGTTGGTCGTTCAACTCGTACATGGCCAAGTCGTTGTGGAAAACCGCCTGCTGCTTGAGGTCGTCTAGTGAGACTAGCGTCACCACGCGGCCCGGCTTGTCCACAGTGCCTCGGTGGTCAGCGGAGCTCTGCCAGAAGCGGCGCACGAAGCCCTCAAGAGTGCCAGAAACCCTGAAGCTGTAGAGCGGTGGTGGCTTGAAGATAAGCGAGCCGTAGCCAATGATCCACATTCCCTCCATGTAGTGGTTGTGGAGAGGAGTGCGCGTCACATGATGCTGAGCGGTCTATCAGCTGTCAGCTGCAAACCAGCGCAACTAGCGCAACTAGCGCAACTAGCTGCTAAATATCTGCTAACTACCTGCAACTAGCTTTTAAATATCTGCAACTAGCTTTTAAATATCTGCAACTAGCTGCTAAATATCTGCAACTAGCTTTTAAATATCTGCAACTAGCTCACACCCAACTCTTCTGCTATTCACCGCTCAATCTCCCAGCTCCGGTCCACCGCTGTGTAAAGGCTGTACTGCATAGCCTGTCACTACGGACTGCCCCATAAACTCCATCCGCAAGTGTGGCTTGTGGCTGGCGGGCTCTGCCTGCGGCCAGTAGTGAAAGGGAATGTGGCGACAGTAGTGCCAACAATGCCCTAACTACTGTCCTGCACACCCCTTGTCTATTCCTTAGATAGCCTCGGGGCCGCGCATGGAAGATGCCAAGACTTGTGATAAGCCTGGTCCTGCACAACGCCCGTTTGGTGCCGGAAGTGCCGAAAAGGCCCGATTCTTCGGCTTCGCCGTGCGGCGGAACCCACGGGCCCCCGTGAGGCGGAGCCTGGGCCGCTGCGGTCCGCGGGGCAAGGTGTTGGTGGGTGCCAGTTCGGTCCTGCATCTTCCCCATCGTCTCCACTCCGCGACTTAGTGCAGCTAGCCTTGCTAACACTCTTCTGCGTTATAGATGTCTCCATGTGGGCTCAGTTAGAGGTATGTTTAGCTACGCTGCAGAGTAGCACACGGTGCTTGCTGGAACAGGGAGGAAAGATGCCGGTCCTGTGCCCAGTACAGAAGCTGGGTGGCGCAGTCTCCGGGGCCGGGACAGACCCACCAGCAATCCCGGTCTCCGGCCAGGCCATTCCACTGGTCAAACCTCCAGGCTCCACTGGTCAACCTCCAGGCTCCACTGGTCAACCTCCAGGCTCCACTGGTCAAACCTCCACACCACACCTACTAACCGCAGATTGAAAAGGCCCATGTGGCGTATGCCTGTATAGGCATCTTCAGCACGCTCTTTTCCCTAATGTCACTCTTTGTCAAGGAACGCCTCTACATCGGCGAGGCCACCGTGGCCACCATCGCAGGGCTCATCTTGGGCCCCCACTGTCTAGGCTGGTTCGACCCGCTCTCGTGGGGAAACGCAGAACACTTGACCTTGGAGATATGCAGGATTGTCTTGTGTATTCAAATCGTCGCCGTGGCCGTGGAGTTGCCCCGCAAATATATGAAGAAGCACTGGCTCTCCGTGGCCTTGTTGTTGGTGCCCGTTATGACCGCAGGCTGGTTGATTGTGGGCTTGTTCATATGGGCGCTCATCCCCCACTTTAGCTTTCCCGCAGCGCTCTTGGTGTCTGCGTGTGTCACCGCCACGGATCCAGTCTTGGCTGCTGCGGTGGTTGGTAAGGGCAAGTTTGCCGAGCGTGTGCCGGGTCACTTGAGGAACTTGCTCACTGCCGAGTCGGGGTGCAACGACGGAATGGCGTTCCCCTTCATTTTCTTGTCGTTGTTCATTCTCATCCACCCGGGCGACGCCAAGGAGGTGGTCAAGGATTGGTTCACGCTTACTATCTTGTGGGAGTGCATTTTCGGCGCCATTCTTGGCACTGTTCTAGGCTACATTCTTCGCAAGGCCGTTTACTACGCGGAGAAGAAAACCTTGATTGACCGTGAATCCTTCTTGGCTTTTTTCGTCTTCTTGGCCTTCAATTCGGCAGGAATCGGCTCCATGCTCGGGGTCGACGATCTCCTAGTCTCGTTCGCTGCAGGCACGGCTTTTGGCTGGAATGGTGATTTTGCCAAAAAGACCGAGGAGTCTCACGTGTCCACGGTGATCGACTTGCTTCTCAACTTGTCGTTTTTTGTCTACTTTGGCGCCATTGTCCCTTGGGCCGATTTCAACAATCCCGCGGTTGGACTTGATGTGTGGAGACTCATCATTTTGGCCATAGTGATTATCTTCCTCAGAAGAATTCCCGCGGTATTGGCTCTCAAGCCGTTTGTTCCCGATATCAAAACTTGGAGAGAAGCGCTTTTCTGTGGCCACTTTGGCCCCATCGGCGTGGGTGCTATCTTTGCTGCCATCTTGGCCAGACAGCACGTGGAGGAGCACGTTTCCTCGGAGGAGACCGATCTCTCGGACGTTCCCTCTCCTGGGACAGAGCACTACCAGGTGATCGCCACTATATGGCCTATGGTGTGCTTTATCGTGATCGTGTCTATTGTGGTGCACGGGTCGTCTGTGGCCGTGTTGGCCCTTGGAAAAAGATTGAACCGGATGGCCATCACGATGTCGTTCACCGTTACAAACACTCAAGAGCAGGGGTCTTCGTGGATGTCGCGTTTGCAGAAGTTGGAGAACACCTCCACATCCTTCTCCTTGCATAGAATTGACAGTCACGAGAAATCGGCGGAGCCGTTGCCCCAGGCCAGCACCGTGGAAACTTCTGGAATCAAGGTCAGACCTGCGGGAGGCGCCAGAAGAAAGAAGCACCGGAAGAAGAGGGACAGAAGACACAGCCAGCATAACACGGCCTCGACTTCCGAGAGGACAAGGCCCCAAGCCGAGTTTCTCCAGCTTGGAAGGACTCCGTCCGTGGCCGTCTCACGCGAGGAAACTTCAGCAAGGGAGGCTTCCACCGAGGACTCTTACAATTCTTCCGACAATTTCCAAAAAGAACGCATAAGGAACGACGAGCAGGTAGAGGAGAACATGGGCCCTGCCAACGTCTACGAGGAGGGCAACAAGGTGATGATCGAGGACGCAGATGGAGAAATCATTGACACGGGCTACCAAGACAGCAGCAACTCCCAGGACGAGAACAAGTCCATCAGTGGCCTGACCGCCGGAGAGATGAGTCTTCATTCTGAAGCCTCATTGAGACGCCACATGTCTGAGTACTCTGTTATTTCGGAGAAGTCTCTAGATACGACACCCTCTGAGAAGGCACACAAGGGACCCAACAGAAGAAAAACCATTGTCAAGTCAGAAGGCGAAGGCAGAGGCAAGAGATTCTACGCTCACAGAGTGGATAACATGTTATTTATTGAGAATATTGATGGTGACATCATCAGGCGATACAAGTTGAACAAGCACCCCAATGCTAGGTCTGCCGGCGTGCCCGCTGCAACCAGGTCGAGGTCTGGCACATTGGTTGGCAGGGCGCTTTCGATGGTGGGTATCAAGAAGGCCAAAGAAGCCGATACGGCCACCGAACTCATCCACAGCAGTCCCTCCCGGGAGCCCTCGGCACTACACGAGGAGCATTCTGAATACGAAAGCGAGGAAACTGACGATGACAGCGGGGACGGGTTGCCTGCAGAAACAGAGGTGGAAAAGGCCAGACGGCTAGCGGCCTTGGGCGAGATCTCCACAGGTCGCCGCGACGCCAGTGATGAGGAATAGGGCATGTGGTTTCCAGCATATTCTCGCTGACACAAGCTATTGAATTGGCGCAGAGGTCTCCGAACTGTCACGACGTCTTGACAGTCCGCGTTCATGGTCATTTCATTCTTGATATTATTTAATCCCCATATTTGATAGTATATACAACTGCAATAACAGATTGATTTAAGAGCCAGGTGTGCTGGCGAGAAATTGCTGGCGAGCATTGATAGTCTAGTGAGCAGCGTGTGGAGCATTTGGCAAGTCAACCAAAGACTTCCTGATGGCATCGACACCCTTCAACAAGTCCTCCTCAGAGATGACGATAGGTGGCGCCAATCTGATGATGGTGTCATGGGTAGGCTTGGCCAAGACTCCGTGGTCCTTCATCAACAAACAAAGATCCCAGGCAGTTCTGCCGTTGGTCTTGGAGTCGTCGATGACAATAGCAGACAACAAACCCTTGCCTCTGACCTCGGAGATGATACCGTTGGACTCGGCTCTCAACTCCTCCAACTTGGAGCGCAACAACGCACCCAATTTCTCTGCTCTCTCCACCAAATTCTCATCCTTGATCACCTGCAAGGCAGCCATGGCAACCTTACAAGCCAACGGGTTACCTCCGTAGGTAGAGCCATGGGAGCCTGCAGTCAAGGTCAACATGATGTCTTTAGATGAGAGAACTGCGGACACGGGGTACACACCGCCGGAGATGGCCTTGCCCAAAATCACAACGTCGGGCTTGACGTTCTCGTAGTGCTCGTAGCACAACATCTTGCCGGTTCTGGCGATTCCGGTCTGGATCTCGTCACAGATCAACAACACGTTGTGTTCTTTACACAACTCCTGCACTCTGGTGAAGTAGCCTTCGGGAGGCACCACAATGCCGGCCTCACCCTGGATGGGCTCCAACAAGAGAGCGGCGATCTTGTCGCCGGCGTTTCTGAAAGCCTCCTCGACGTCCTCGATCACACCGTATCTCAACAAAGAGCCCTTTGGCCGGCCAGGAATTTGAGGGCCCACCCCGTGCAAGTAGGGGCCGAAGTTGGAGGTGGCATCGGAGTCCGTGGACATGGAGATGACACCCAAGGTTCTGCCGTGGAAGTTGTCAACAGCAGACAAGATGATAGCCTCGTCGGGCTTGATGCCCTTCTTGACGTAGCCCCATCTTCTAGCCAACTTCAACGCAGTTTCCACGGCCTCGGCACCGGTGTTCATGGGCAACACCATCTCGTAGTTGAAGAACTCGGTCACGTACTTGGCGTACTCGCCGAAAACGTCGGACGAGAAGGCTCTGGAGCACAAGGTCAACTTGGAGGCCTGCTCAACAAGCGCCTCGATGATCTTGGGGTGGCAATGGCCCTGGTTGACAGCAGAGTAGGCCGACAAGAAGTCAAGGTACTCCTTTCCCTCGGGGTCCCACACGTGGGCGCCCAGAGCCTTGTGGAACACCACAGGCAAAGGGTGGTAGTTGTGCGCAGAGTATTCGCTCTCGTATTGAACGGCGGTCTTGGAGGAGATGGACATGGTAGCGGATGAAGGCGCCACAGGGGCGCGCCGTGGGTATTTATACGTGGGCCGATGGTGGGGCTGTCGCTCGTTCTTGCCTATAGGTGTAGGGCCATGAGCGCGCGCGGGTTGAGTTGCCGTTTGGGTGCGGGGGAAGCGCAGGGAAGCTTCACCGTGGCCGTGCGAGCGGCGGAGGCAGGAGAAGGCGAGAAACACATTGCAGGCGGCCAGGGCGAGAAACACATTGCAAGGCGGCCAGGGCGAGAAACACATTGCACAGTGAGGCGGCCAGGGCTCGGGTTGTTGGACTGAGTGATGAGAGAGTATCAGATGTAGTGAAGAAAATTAACCACGCTGCAGATGGATACTGGATGGATATTTCGATAAATATTTGAATGGATATTTGAATGGATATTTGACTGAAATGGATATCCGGCTGTGATGAAGATTTGTTGTGGACGAGGTGTTGTTGTAAGTGAGTTTGGGTAGTTTTATGGGCGTTTTAAAATAGTGCTATACAGTGCGTGAGGCGATCAAGCAGCTTGTAGTGGAGTGGAGTACAGTAGAATGTAGTAGAGTGTAGTAGAGTGTAGTAGAGTGTAGTAGAGTGTAGTAGAGTGTAGTAGAGTGTAGTAGAGTGTAGTAGAGTGTAGTAGAGCAGTGCAGTATAGTATTACAGTATAGTATAGTGGACTATAGTACACTAGTACACTGGTACACTGGTACACTAGTACACTAGTAAACTGGTACACTAGTAAGTAGTAAGTAGTAAGTAGTAAGTAGTAAGTAGTAAGTAGTAAGTAGTAAGTAGTAAGTAGTAAATAGTAAGTAGTAAGTAGTATGAGTGAGTAGTATGAGTGAGTAGTAAGTAGTATGAGTAAGTAGTAAGTAGCTATACTTATTCACCTCTCTACCACCTGATTTTGCTGACTTGTCAGTGCGGCTCAAGCCACTCTATGTCCAGCACATTCAGCCTCCAACTCAGCCCTCACTCTCACCAGCCACTGCAGTTCTTATTGAACTGTTGCTATTGCCATGTCACTGTCACTGCCATTGGTAACTTGTCCCTCTGAACTGAAAGTGCACTGTACTGGACTGTACTGCACTGTACTGCACTGTGATACCAGAGTACGCGCGATCTTATGGCCTCATTCGCACTCCTTATAGCTCACACCTGTCTTGTCTAGCTCGTCACCCCAGCAACTACCAGAGCTACGACACTTCGCTTCACCAAATCTCTTCCCAGTCACTAGACTACTGCAAATTGCTACTGACTCTAGGCCACAGACCCTAGAGACCGAATCCTGCATCTGTCCCTCGTGAAATGGAGGGTCCCGCCAAACGGCAAATGAATTACGGCGTCCAGCCCAGCCCCGTCTACAGCTATGGCAACCCAGAGTTGGCCACGCTTGGGATGAAAATCAGAAAGGCTGTCGCTGATGGCCACACGCTTAGCGGTGCTCACACCTACAATCCGCAGTTCTTCTCCAACTACCCCGTGATCGACGAACCCCAGCGTGCCAGCCACGACCATGACTACAACCGCTTTTTTCTGCAACTGAGCTTCCAGCGGCCGCAGAGGGTGGCGCTTCCGCCCACCATGGACAGGCCGCCTGCGCTCACCAGCGACGGCTCTACATTCCAGTCTGGACTGAATGTTTCTGAGTGGGGCGCTCCATCGATGGCCACCACCTTGCCGGAGAAGCCCTCGTTGAAGCGCAAGATGAGCGGCTCTGACGTACACGTGTATGGCGACACACAGAACTACTCTGTTTTTCCTTCGTACGATCAATTCACTGCGCAAAACGGCCAGCTTTCCTTCGATGAGGATTTTTAACTCTTCATGGGATACTAATGGATACTCTTCAATGAAGACTCCAACTCCTCAATGGGGATTTATAACCTTGCGGCGGGGTCTTGTGGCGCTGTCGCCAGCTGTGCATATGGACGTCCACGTACCAGCTTCACTGCCCGTGCTCGGCTTTCTGATTACACGTGAACAAATCCAGCCGCCAGACTTGCAGCTCCAACCGACCAACCTCTCGAACCCGGCTGGCCCGCTCCACAGGGTGCCTCATTGTCTGGTGCCAAGATCCTTTGGGGTCGCGGCCATCGGCTCCTGCTGGGCCTGGGCCGGCTCGAGTCGACGATTCCTCTGCCGCTCTAAATGCTTGCTTTTATGTACTTCCCTACGACTCAGAAGGGCTTTTACTTCAACTCACTTGTTTCCCATGGCCTCGTAATCTCTAGATGTATAGCTGATGTGCGCGCATCACGCGCGCAGACTTCACTAACCGAACACCTCCGTCCTCAAATCACCCAGCCTCCTAATCAGCCCCCCACACCAACCCACATCCCCCGAGCTTTAAGTCCCTAGATTCTGCATACGCTCTTCAAGGAGTCTCCAAACATGTTGGGACCCCTGGTTAGATCCTTTTTCACCGTGGCCAAAAGGCCCTTTCTGAATCTTTCTCCCACGCAAAGAGTGCTCTTCGGCTTACGCTGTGGAGGCTCCATTCTCACCATAGCGCTAATCATTGTGCTAGCCGTCTTCCAAAGATACCCCCACATAGACCATGTGATACTGATTGGCTGCGGACACGTCGATGTGGCCCTAGGGCTTTACAAGACGCTCCAGGTGGAGCTCAGCGGCTCCAGTACGCACGTGTGGTCCGGCCCGGATGTCAACATGCCCATCGCCAAGGGCCTCTCGGATTCCGCAATCCTGATGTTGTCGGACTACACCGAAGAGGTGGTGGCAAACGCTCCGCAGTCCATTCTCCTTGCCTTCACGCAGTGGTGCACGGTCAGGTTCAACACCGACTTCCAGCAGAAAAACTATCTCACCAAGAACACCTCCGTCATTTGCAAGCCGTACACAAGCTTCAACCTCTTCAACTACCGGCAGATGATGGCAGAAAACAACCTCGACTTCATGCTAGCGTACTCCAACGAAACCGTCTCCGATGCGGCCTACGTGAAACTCACCAACGCCAGGCAGCGGCGCTTCAATAGCATGAGGGTTCTTTTCTATACGCAGGCTCTTTCCCAGGGCGCCTTGTTGGTTGCGTGCTTTATAGTGTACAGCAACCGTGGCTCGTCCAAGGATTTGAGCAAGTTCCGTCGCACAAGCTTACACGTGGTGGCGCTGGTGGCAGTGCAGGCGGCTATTTCCATAACCATAGCGTCCGCTGTGGTGACGTACGACTTGACCAGGATGAGAGTGGAGGTGAGTCACGGGCTTGGCGCCTACGGCGTCACCATGCACGTGGGCATGCTCTTCAAGGTTCTTTTTTGGATGACGTTCTGTTTCTCCATTATCAGCTCGTTTTCTTGGATTCTACCGGTTTGGTGCTCCAATCCGCCGAAGCAAGACTGCGAAATTGTCTACTCCACCCGCGCCCTCTCGGGTCATGCCACCAAGCCCAGAAGAAATAACACCTACTTGATCAAGCCTTACAGACCGAGAAAACTGACGATGAATCTGACGCGTTCGTCGCGTTTGTTCGACGATGAAAATACAAAAGAAGACGCCTCTTCTGCCCTGGACTTTTATCGCGATCAAGAGTCGACTCAGCAAGAGTACAGCGATGGAAGGGATAGCGATGGTGAAACTTCTGAACTAAGCGAAGATCTAATAGGTTTCGATGACGACTCGAGCGCCGTACACGATTCCCTGGCGCTTTCTTCGAAACCTGTACCTCGGAAGTTAAACAAGGTTCAAAGCGAGAAAGAGCTACGGCGCTTGGGACGCAAAATGACCTTGAATGCATCAGCTCGAACTCGCAGGACCGAAACGCATGAATTGGATGCCATCTACGCGGCCGCAAAGGAAGATACCCACAACTTGCTATACGGGGACAATCCCTTCGCGAGCCATCAGTACCCCCAGGCTCTCGTGAAGCATCCCACGGAGGGCGTTTCTCGAGGCGCTTCGCTAAATTCTGCTAAGCGACTGAATTCGGGAAGAACAAGGCAACTATTAGAAGTTGACAGACCAGCAAATGTGAACCTCCAAACCGAACCCCAACGCGACGACGTGTCATTGTTGAATGAGGACGAAGCAGAGTACTTGGATCAAAACAATTTTGTCAATCGAATTTAGACGGCTGTTCATGCTAAGTGTTGTTGCTCAAATCAGATTTTGCGGCAATTGGCTGCGCACTCGCTCAAGCTGTGCTTGTGGATTTTTCCTGAGCTCACTGTATCGCAAAAACATCAAAACGACACCCTCCCGTTTTTTGTATTAAAATGGGAGATATCAGCTCGGATACAGACTCCTCGGTCGACTCTCGGCAAGCCAGAAAGAGGAAGCATCTTACTTTCGGGCCCGGGAAATTCGACACACTCATTTTCGCCAAACAAGACGTAAGCGAAGAGGAGGCTGGGTGTGCAGAGCCTGCGTCGCCTGAAGACACTAGCTCGATTATGTCGGAGAAGTTCAAGACGATCCGAGTGGGCAACAAACCTGTACTTGGTGAGATGTTGAGGCCTCGGCTGAACTCGAGTCCCTCCGTCCTTCATTTGCCCAAGAAGCCGCTGCACGAGGACAATGCTGGCTGTGACCCTAAGACTGAAGTTAGTTTCGCTGTTCCGACAACGATACCACAGACCATTTTCCACAAAGGAAATAACTCGACTCTCGACTTGCACGCAAAGAATATGGCAGAGCAGGAGTTCCAGACTCAACAAGAACGTTTATTGGACAATCCATTGGCAGAAAAGACATTGCAGCAGACACCAGAAAAGACTTTCAAGTGGGCCAATTTAGTGGCGATGTTTCGGCGAAAGCCTCTGCCCCCAGAGATCAAGAGCAATGCCGCAAAAAACAGAAAAGCTTATATGATCTCTTTCTGGGTGATATGGGTGTGGAGTGTCTGGTGTCTCGTATGCATGGCGTCTATGCTTTGTTTCATCCCGTGGTTGGACGAGGCGTCTCTATGGTTCCCGCATTTCCGGCTCTACTTGGAGAAATCGTCGCATGCCACTTGGATAGACTTCTTCGACGAATTCTTGAAAGTCATTTCCTATTTTGCCGCAGACCTCCGAGGCTTCTCTCGCAAAGACTACGACCCAAACATCGAGTTCATCTCCAACAGCGCCTACAGCTTTGACTACTCCAGCTGGTGCCGGGACATTCCCATGACGGCGTCCACCACATGCTACTCTGGAAGGGGCATGGACGTGATCTCAGGAATCGTCACTGACCTTGGCGTGCAGATAGGCGTGGCAGGCCGCATGGAAAACCCTCTTCAGTTTGGCACCAATTTCGCAGCCACGTTCAGGTCGACCGTCCACGACATCGACAAGATCTACAAGGAGATCGTCGAGGGTGCGTATCGCAGTGCCGAAACTTCGGCGCTCGATCTCTCCAAGCTTGAGCTCGTCCACAAGGCTGCCCTATCGATCAAGCTTGGCAATTTCGTGTGGCCCCTAAAAGTGGCGCATGCCGCGTGCATGGCAGTTTTCTCTGGGTCGTTGGTGCTCGTACTTCTCACCAGAAGGAAGCCTTCGGTGTGGGTGAAGACTGGCATTGCCGCGTTCTTGGTGCTCTGCGAAGCAATCACTTTCGCCACATACACATTAGAGACGATCTACTTGAGCGAGCTAAACCATGCCGCCCATCTGTACGACGTGACGCTTACCTCCGGGCTCGGGTCTACGTTGATGATCGTCGAGTTCTTGCTTGGGATTTTCTTGGGGGTCCTATATGTGGTCAACTGATCGACCACCACTAGCTAGCGCCGTTTGCTAGATCAACCGCAGAGCTTCATGACGGAGTTTGCTTGATTAGCCGTAGAGCTTCTTGGCGGAGTTTGCTAGATCAGCCGTAGAGCTTCTTGAAGGAGTTCTCCACGTCAGCAATGATATCGTCTATATGTTCTGTTCCAATAGACAATCTGATCAAATCCTTGGTGACACCGGACGCCAACTTCTCCTCCTCCGACAACTGTTGGTGCGTAGTGTAGTAAGGAGCAATGACAAGGGTCTTGGAGTCGCCGACGTTCGCAAGATTCGACGCCAACTCCAAGTTGTCCACGAACTGCGCAGCAGCCTCCTTGAAAGGGTCGTCTTGCTTCTCCTGCAAGGGCTTGACGCCGAACGACAAGACTCCTCCGAACTGCGTCTTGTGGTTGAAGTACTTCTTGGCCAACTCGTGCGACTCATGGGAGGGCAAGCCCACGTAAGACACCCACTCGACGTAGGGCGACTTCTCCAAGTACTGTGCAAACTTCAAGGCGTTGTATGACTGGCGCTCCACGCGCAAGGACAAGGTCTCCAAGCCCTGGAGCAAGAGGAATGCGCCGAACGGGTTGAGCGCCGGGCCCAAGTCTCGCAACAACTCGATTCTCAAGTGTCCGATAAACGCCTGGTTGCCCAAGGCCTCGTTCAAGACCAAGCCGTGGTAGCCCTCGGAAGGCTCAGAGAACTGGGGGTACTTCTGCGGGTATTTTGCCCAGGGGAACTTTCCCGAGTCCACGATCACTCCAGCAATGGTGTTTCCATGGCCGCCAATCCACTTCGTGGCGGAGTGCACCACAATATCCACACCATACTTGATGGGGTTCACAAGGTAGCCTCCGGCACCGAAGGTGTTGTCGACCACCACGGCGACGCCATGGGCATGGGCGATTTCTACGATCCTCTCGAAGTCGGGCACGTTGTACTTGGGGTTGCCCACGGACTCGATGTAGATGGCCTTCGTCTTGTCGTCGATGAGCTTGGCGAAGCTGTCGGGACTGTCGCCGTCCACGAAACGGGTCTCGATGCCCAAGCGCTTGAAAGCCACCTTGAACTGGTTGTATGTTCCTCCATACAAGTACGACGTGGAGATGATGTTGTCGCCGGCGTGGGCCAAGCCGCCGATGGCCAAGAACTGAGCCGCCTGGCCCGAGGACACGGCCAATGCGCCCACACCGCCCTCCAAGGCAGCGATTCTCTTTTCGAATACGTCGTTGGTGGGGTTCATGATGCGCGAGTAGATGTAGCCCGGCGTCTCAAGGCCAAACAACTGGGCGCCGTGCTTGCTGTTGTCGAAGATGTAGGACGAGGTGGCGTAGATGGGGGGAGCCCTGGCGCCGTTGGGCAGAGGGCCCTCTTGGCCTGCGTGCAATTGAAGGGTGTCGAAATGAGGCATGGATGGGGGCCAGCCAGTGTGTTTGCAGCCTTTTATACATGCGATTCCTCAACGCACGTGAGAACGTACAAGCGAGGAGCTGCATGGGCGGATAGTGCGGTAGCCAAGTTGGGCCAAGTTGCATGGACCATATGCGTTTCCAAGTTGCGTTCCCAAGTTGCAATCCCAAGGTGCGTGTGAGCCGCTGGAAAGTTCTTCATTGAGGGTTGGGGAGCGGGGCTGGCTGTTCTGCGTTTAGATGGTGCTTCCGGCAACGGGCTTTCGAGACGGGGCCACTTACGAGATACTGCTGCACTACCCAGCATGTACACAGGCGGAAAAAATCCTGCAACAGTCCAGCCGCCCACGGCGAAGAGCAAGGCATTTTACGATATCGCAGACATTTTACGATATCGCAGACATTTTACTATATTGCCAACAATTTTGCGACAAGCGGTAGTGGTGCCAATCCCCGAGCCCCGCATGTCCAAGGTGTGGAGCGCATTCCTTATTCCGAGACGGGCCACACCCACATTCCCCACCGCACGATTTTGAGCGACTCTGTAGACCGCTGAACCAAGTCCAAAGGGGCAATTCCGGGGGCCTAGAACCTTGTGGAAGTATACTGGGTCGGCTGAGAAGGCGTTGACCCAGATTTTTCAGGGGAGGCTCGAGAGGTCAGCCGACTGTATAGGATCATACAGGACAATCAAACAGACCATACAGAAACATACAGAAGCCATACAGAAGCCATACAGAAAGGGCTACGAGTTCTCTTTTCGCTTTGAAACGAGCTGTCCTGTATAATTTTCATTCTGTCTGCTGTCATATCACTAGAAATATGTGCCGTCGGAGGATAAAAATAAAAATAGTGGTAAACTAACCAGCTCCAAGGTCAAGGTGAAAACATATATCTTGGTACCCTCCATGAGCTCACAATTCATAGGGTGCTTGTAGCTGTATGGTCATTAGACGCTGCCATTCCGGATTTACCAGGAAGTTCTACCGAACCTTATCTGGGCACCGCAGGAGTTATGCTAAGACAAACAGCGATCCCGTCTTTCGAGGATTATCAACACCTACACACCCGATACGCACAAGACGCTACTAACAGTAATTATCAGACGTTACTGAAAATCAGATTTTTAAATCGTATTAAGATAGCAAGAAATTAATTCCGTCTAACGGACATCAAATTCAAGGAATTAATTGCCGGTAGTTGCCGGGATAAAAACTCTTATCCCTATACCATTAAATATACTGTCTTATTTTTTAACAGCTTCGCTGATAATTATTCTCGCGGAGCCAGGCCGCGTAACGGGCTATGATTCAAGGTGAGGTTCTCATTTCTACATACATCCAGCCAAAGGCCGGCAAAATAATGTATAACTACCAAAAATTGGAATGTACATTATGTTACAACAATTCATCAATTATTAATATGTATTGGAGTAAGCTTATTATTTATTGCGGAAACTCTATTTATTATTCTCTCTACTCCATACACTACGACTACTTTATACGAAGACCACACTACGTATACGACTACCTTACACGACTACCTTATACAACTACCTTATACTACCTTATACAACTACCTTGTACGACTACTATACACCTTACAACACACATTCTACGAAAAACCATAAACAAACTAGTCATCCTCATGACACACGACTCCATATGCCATCTACCGTTCGCCTAATTACCTCACGCATACCAGCTTGGGTGCAACGCGCACACGCGTTCCAATTCACTTCGCCCACCTTATGCCCCCCACCCAGTGCCTAGGCGTCACTCTCAAGGGCCAGAGGTGCCTCAAGAAAGTCGCCGACGGGCTGTGGTGCAACTACCACATCTCGCAGAACGCCAAACGCCCTGCAGCTGTGAAGAGCCAGCCCAAGTCCCCCAGCCCACAGCGAAAGCCCAAAGACTCCCGCCTGGCGTCGCCCCAGAAGCATCACAGCTCGCCGCCAGTGCCCGCCAAGTACTCGGCCCAAAGCCCCGGCTTTATCTACGTGTACACCCTCCAGTCGTTTCTCCACGACAAGTCTGGCACCATCAAGACCCGCAACCTCGTCAAACCCGAAAAAAATAAGGACAAGTGGGTGGACTTGAAGATCAAAAACGCCAAGGTTTTGCTCATCAAGGTGGGCATGACCACCAAGACCCCGGCCATCCGCATCCTGCAGTGGGAGGCCAAGTGCAACCACAAGTTGCAGTGCCTCTACCCCAACTCGCACGACTTTCGGAGCACGTCGTTCTTGGACCACTTCAGGAAATTGTCGTTGAACAGCGGGCCCCGTGAGAGCCGGTTCTTTCTGACCTTCCACGAAAACTACAAGGGCTTCTACGTGCCTCGCGACGTGCTCCACTGCGAGCGGGACATCCATGGGCTTCTAAAGCTGGAGTTTGGGCGGGGCGAGATCCACTGCACCGGATGCGTGGAGAAGACCAATGCCGCCAACTCGTCTCGCTCGGGGCTCTCGTTGCTGAACCTCTTGTCGTTCAAGACCAAGGAGCTCGAGTTCAACGTCCACAACGAGTGGTTTCCCGTGCCCAAGCACAGGATACACGAGGTCTACAGCATCATCGACTCGGTGTGCCAGAAATATAGATAGGCAATTCCTTTACTTTTACATATACATCACAGGGCCTGCGGCTCCTTGCATTTTCTTTTGGTGCCACTAAGTGTTCATGTAGGTCGAGGGGTCCACACCTTCCTCCGGGAACTCAGTGACCTTGACGTCGAATCTGGACTGGATCTTCTCCAACACCTCCTCGTCTTCCTTGGAGGCCACAAAGGAGATGGCCAAGCCCTTGGTTCCGAATCTGCCTGCTCTGCCCACTCTGTGCAAGTACTGGTCGGCCTCGTTGGGCAAGTCGTAGTTGATGGCCAAGTTGATTCTCTCGATATCAATGCCTCTGCCAAAGACGTCGGTGGACACGCAGATACGCTTGTTGAACTCCTTGAACGACTTGTATCTGGCGATTCTCTCCTCTTGCTTCAAGCCCGAGTGCACGGCAATGGAGGGGAAGTTGCACGAGCACAACAACTTGTTCAACTCCTCGGCCCTGTGGGTGGACTTGACGAAGATGATCACCTGGTTGAACTCCAACGAGTCCAACAAGTCGGACAACTTCCTGTTCTTCTCCTTCTCCTCCAACTTGAGGTAGTATTGCTGCAAACCGTGCAACGTCAACTTGGCCTCGTCGTCCACGTAGATCTCCAAAGGCGACTGCATGAACTTCTTGCAAACTGGGCGGATCTCCTGGGACAACGTGGCAGAGAACATCATCACCTGCTTCTGGTGCGGAGTGTTTCTAAAGATATCCTGCACATCTCTTCTCATGTCCAACGACTCCAACACCTTGTCACACTCGTCAATGACAAACGACTTGATATTGTTCAAGCGGATGCCCTTCTCGTCAACAAGTGCGTGCAATCTGCCCGGAGTAGCGACCACAATGTGTGGACAGGTGTCCTTGTTCTTCAACTTCTCCAAGTCTCTGGCAATGGGGGTTCCTCCGTAGAAAACATCAGTCTTGACATCGGGCATGTACTTGGAGAAACGGGCGTACTCGTTACGGATTTGGTAGGCCAACTCTCTGGTGTGGCAGATGACCAATGTGGAGATCTCGCCTGGTACTGGGTCTAATTGTTGCAAAGTAGACAACACGAAAACAGCGGTTTTACCCAAACCGGATTTGGCTTGACACAAGACATCAGTACCCAAAATCGACTGGGGAATACAGACCTGTTGGACTAGATGGGTTAGTTGGTGTTGAAAGGATGAGTGGATGGAAGAAGTGCCTGTGGTGGAAAGCGGGTGCTAGAGCCGTAGTCGTGTCCGATGTCGTGTGAAGGTCAGGACCCCGTACACATAATCAGATCTTTTCTATTTCCCAGATCTCTTGTCAGATAACTTGTCAGATACCGCATTCAGATCGATATTGGTGTCCTGAAATAACACGTTTGATAGCGGCCTTCGAATCAGCTTGCAGACAAGCAAAAGCGGCTGACTAAAAATGTTCAAGGTCTGTGCTAGTGCTTCGGAGTGACAGTCTTCGCAACAGTTCCTTCTTCCAAACAGCTCGTTAAAAGCGATACGAACCTTCAGAAGGGTGTTCAAAACCACAGTCACCAATGGCCCTCAACAACTCTGGCTTCAAGAGAAAGTCTCTGAAACCCGTGGCATGGATACCCACGTAAGAGCCTTTCTTGTCGGCGTCTTTGGAGGCCGAGGCCTCTTCAGCAGGAACCGTGGACGTTTGGACGGCGATTTCCTCGGAATCAGAGTAGTCCAATAATTCTTCTTGACCTTCGTGAGACATGTTGGTGGGTGGTGCTGAGGAGTTGCTGGGTGTTGAGAAACGGTGAAAATGGTGCGGTGCGCGCGCGACCGTGGACGGCTGGCCGTTGTGTGCAGGTGCCCCGTCCACGTCCACCTGCGTACACAATGGGGGTTCTCTGCCACGCATCCCGGTAGCCCCGCGGGGCGTCGGCCAGGTGCGGCGCATGCCGCTGGCTACGCACAGTTCGTGCACTGCCGCCGCTGGCGGCGCCCGCCGATGCCGCTGGTGTACTGGTGTACTGGTGCGCCTTGAGCTCGCTGAGCACCTCGCTTGGCGGTACGCCATGAGAACAGCAATTTTCGGCGCTTTCGCTAGATCACTTCCAAGAAGCCCAGTTCCGTTGTTCAGATATGCGGCTGCACGGCCAGGGGTTCAATTCCTGCGGTTTGCGTCCACCACTCCCGAAAACGACCCCAGCCAGGCTCTCAAGGTCCAGGAAGTGGTCGACAAGCTCAACCAGAACCCCGAGATTAGGGAGATATTGAATGAGTTTCAGAAGCTTCTCGCAGAGAAGGGGTTCAACACAGACAAGCCGCCATCGTTCATGGAGATGATGCGTTTGTTTTCTCAGAAGGACGTTCGGGAATTGGCGGGCCGCTTGAAGGCCAAGTTTGACGAGGCCGGCATCGAGTTCACGCCGGACCAGATGAATCTGTTCATGGGCATGTTCAAGAAGTGAGACCACGCAATGCGTTCGGCATTCAGTAGACGAAGTTGTGTACATAGGATGAACAAAGCACTCGTTAATGCGTCTAGTGTAGCGCTCTGTGCATGAGCTGTCTATCAATACAATCTACATCAGTCAGCAGTACACTCGCGGCGCAAGCCGGAGTAGCAGCGATGTGCAACCTGGGCGGCCTCGGGTTGATAGTGCCGTTGCAAGAGCCGCCGCAAGAGCCGCCGCAAGAGCCGCCGCAAGAGCCGCTATGGAAGGAGCCGCCGAACAAGTTGACTCCTACTTCTTGGCAAAGGATGCTGAGATGTTGGCAGCCTCCTCCACCGCTCTGGAAATCACGCCGCGGACCCCACCATCCTCCAACTTCAACAAGCCCCCAATGGTGGTCCCGCCTGGCGTGCACACCTTGCTCTTCAACACCGCGGGGTGATCGCCCGTCTCCAACGCCATTTTGGCCGTGCCCTCCATGACTTTCGCCGCAGCCGTCTTGGCCACGTCGTGCGGAAGCCCCATTCTGACCCCTCCATCGTACAAGGCCTCCATCATGAGCAAGCAGAAGGCCGGGCCCGAGCCCACAAGAGCCGTGGCGGCGTCCATGTTTTTCTCCGGGATCTCCATGGCCGTGCCGAGCGTCTCAGAGAGCTTCAACACCACCTCCTTCTGCGCAGCGTCCGCGCCACTAGAGAAGGCCACCGTGGCCATTCCGCAGCCGTACCTGGCAGGCGTGTTGGTCATGACTCTTGCCACGTTGGGCGTGAACACCGACAACTGCTCGATGGTGGTGCCGGCCAAGAGGGAAAGGAGCAACGGCTGGTGGCCCAACGACTGTTGCACCTGCTCATACACCACGTCGTAGTTGTACGGCTTGCACCCCAAGATGATGATCTCCGCCTCCTTCACCGCCTTGTTCTTGGCCTCGTTCTCGTACACAACATGCACAAAGTCCTGGGGGTATGTCTCCTTCAACGAGGCCACCCGCTTGTCGCTGCTGACACACAAGTACACTTTGCCGGGGGAAGGAGACACACGCGAGTTGAGAATGGCCGACGTGAACGCGGTGCCCATGACACCGGCGCCGAGCACCGTTAGTGTGAATCCGTCTTTCACCATGTTTGGAGGGGAGGGCCAACGTGGGAGATGGTGGGCTTAAGTAGCGCGGCTCCCAGCGGTGGGGCCGATACCACCTTGGTGCAGGCCTCGCGCTCGCCTGCCGCAGAGCTGGGGCATGCTTGACAATAGGGAGCACCGCACATTTCGCAGCGCACCCGTGCCTCCGAACATCTGATCGGGCCATTCCACGGATTGCTGCACCGTCTCCTACACCCGCTCCGAACTCGGCCCGACGACCTTACAGCCCACTGCTTCTGTTTGCAACCGTCTGGAACACCCCCTGCTTCCGAAAAGACCGCCTCGTCTCGCTACGTGAACTCTGCTAGCTTTTTGCGGTCTCCAGTGCCCCCACAATTGCTCAGACCTGCTCTCCCACGCACACCTTCCATCTGTCCTCTGGCAAACTCTGGCACCCATACCATCCCTAAACAGCCATGCCGATACCCTGCCCCGTGCTACATCCCTCCCACGAGGAGTTTGCCGACCCCATAGCTTACCTCTCCCTGCAGAAAATCTTAGCGCTCGGCCAAGAGTACGGGTTGGTGAAGATAGTGCCGCCGCCCGAGTGGAAGCCGCCCTTTTCGCTTGCCTCCACATTCACCTTCCATACCCGCATCCAGAAACTCAGTGACCTAGGGATTACGACGCGAAGCCGGCGCTTCTTCATCGACAGCTTGAATCGGTACATGGTCATGGCCAAGCTCCCCAAAATCGGCGATTTCTTCGTGTGCAAAGAACGCAGAATCCACTATTACGACCTTTACATAGCGGTGTCCAATGTCTGTGGCAACCAAGTCAAGAGTCCGTCTCTGGAACAGATCAGAGACCTAAATCACCTCTTTGGGATCGACTCTGCAGACCCGGTCTTGGTCGACGTGTACAGGAAGCATTTGCAGCTGTATGCGGAGCACGTGCTCTCCCGGGGAAACTTTGACTTCCCTTCCAGTAACGTCGACAAGTCTGACGACAGCTGCGTGATATGCTTGAAGAACAACTCTCCCACGACAACGCTATTGTGTGACAACTGTGACGAACCTTACCATATGAGGTGTCTTCTGCCGCCTCTTCTGGAGGTGCCCAATGGCGCCTGGTACTGCGAAAAATGCGTCATCGGCACAGGTGAGTACGGCTTCGAGGAAAACGCTGAAGTGAAGTACACACTCTTTGACTTTGTGGATTATTGCCGCAGGTTCGAGCACGATTTTTTTGCTAGATATGGAAGCTCGGGCCGAATGACCATCGACGACATCGAGCGTATTTTCTGGAGGTTGGTGGAGGAAGAGAACTCCGAGATCAAGGTCAAGTACGGAGCCGACATTCACAACTCAAAGCCGGGCGAGATCACGGGCTTCCCTACTGCGGGTGCTCCTGCCGTTGACGAAGTTTCTGCCCGACTCAACGACTACTACGCCCAGCACCCATGGAATCTCACACGACTCCCTTTTGCCAAGGGCTCTCTACTCAACAATATCAACACCGAAATATCGGGCATGACCGTGCCATGGATATACGTTGGCTCGCTTCTATCTACGTTTTGCTGGCACGTGGAGGACCATTACACCCTCTCGGCCAACTACTGTCACTTCGGAAACACTAAGAAATGGTACGGCATTCCAAGTTCATATGCAGATCAATTCGAAGCGTACATGAAGTCGCTCGCTCCCGATCTTTTCCAAAGACAACCTGACTTGCTACACCAGTTGGTGACTTTGATCTCGCCCTCGAAACTAGCCAAGATCAACATCCCATGTACATACGCCGACCAACAGGCAAACGAGTTTGTGGTGACATTCCCACGGGTGTACCACGCTGGGTTCAATAGCGGATTCAATTTCAACGAAGCAGTCAACTTCACCATGGACTCGTGGCTAGACCACGGCGAAAGAGCCATAAGCGACTACCGCAAGATCAGGAAGGAAAACGTATTCGACCACTACAATCTTCTAGAGAACGTTTTGTCCAGCTTTTTGAACGAAAGCCCGGATCTATGGCGACACAGACTTGGGTTGGTGGCCAAATGCATTCGCAGCTTCGAGATGTTCATCTCCAAGCAGGAGAGCCTTGTGGGCCATTTCTCGAAAGAACGACTAGAGAAGCTCGAGATTTCTTCCGAGGGCGGCGAAGACGATGATAACTTGTGTGACATCTGTCGAATGGCAGTTTCATACCAGTACTGCAATATCAACAATCGGAACCACAGGTTTGGCAAGTGGCCTCTTGGACGGGTCAAAAAAGAAGACAATCGGCATGCCATCAGCAAATTGCTCACGCCAGAGCCTTCCCCGTACACGGCCCAGGGCACGCATCGCAAATTGAGTGTTGCTCAAGCCATTTCGGATCTGAAAAGTGCAGAGGCTCTAGAGGCTTTCGGCGATGATATTTTCACACACAGCGACGAGTTCGAGGTGCTTATTGGCAATGCAAAGAGGAAGTCAAAAGAAGAGGATGCCGATACTAAATCAAAGAGGAGGCAGTCCAAGAGAATACAAGGCTTGGAAGAGAAAGTCGTTTTGCCGGAGATGGAAACACCAAAGACTCTGCAGAACGCGGCGAAGCCTCATAAAAAGCCCGCTCAGTTCAACGCGTTGTTCCATCAACTCAACCAGTATGATAATGTGCGATTATGCTTGGAGTGCACTGCGGAAATGTGTGGGAAATGGGCCGAGAAAGCTCCAAAGGGATCCGTGGTGGTGATGAAAAGAAGTTTCGAGGATATGAAGAATGTGTGCTCTCTAGCTAAGGTGAGGTTCACGCTGATGGCTAATCAGCCCAAAGCAGAAGAGGTCTAATGGTGGCCATGATAGTCGGTCAATGGTGAATTTAAAGATCCTGGTGGCGTTTTTGAGCCATAGGACATTACTTGAGTATATGAGAGCTGTGGTGGTCTGAGATCTCTATAGAGGTTTCACGAGGTTGAGTAGTGTACCACTAGCTGTACTTCTGATTTACCGGTCCGCGAGCTGCGCTGGATTGAGCACCGAATTAAGAACACAACTGACTCCATGAGTAAACCCCCATGTGAACAAAAAGAAAGATCTTGTAGCCACCAGCACTCTAAGCACTCCAGTATTGCAGCCTAAACATTTTGCAGCTACTGAGGCCTGAGCGTCGCATCCGCGCGGTGCGGGTAACACTTTCGCGCCCAATGATATTGGTGTTCGCGGCCGGAATCCCAGCTAGCGCGTTCATTGGCTGATTCAAATTTTGCGACTTCCGCCGACCGGTATGCTGGCCCGCGGGCGAGCGTCCCACTGAAAACCTTATAACCCTCGCGGCGCCTACTCTTTTCCTTTCTACTTGTCCAACAGTGAAACATCATCAAACAAACGATGGTTCTTCCAAGATTGTTTAACACTGCTTCTCGCGGAGCTTTCTCTGCTGCTAAGCGCAATGTCATGTTCAACAGAGGCTTGGCCACCGCTGCTGCCGCTAACGGTAAAGTTAGGTATGTATATTCCAGTTTTTGGCGTGCTTCTGCCTGATCCAGCTCAATGCTGGCTGTCTCATCATGTCCCCAGTGCCTGCTTTTCACATCCGCTTGGGTTGTATATCTGCATTGAACAGATTCATAGGTGCCGTTGGCCGGCATCGACTTTCTAGGGCATTGAAATTTCGAGAGATGCACTCCACAATCACACAGTGACGGCTGATTGAATGTTCAGAAAATAGCCAACGCCCCGATACTGACTCGGCGTCCGATATTGAGTCGGCGTCCGTTTTGTTCATTCAGTTCAGTCTATTTTTCGAACCTGTGTTCCATGGCGGGAAAGTGTCCCAGACTGTTGGATCGATTGGGTTTCCATGATCTATTGTGTTGCAACTGATTGCAAGTGCTCTCCCAATGGGTATCTCTTACACGGTCTTGTTCCAATGCCTGGCCCCCATTGACCCAACAACCACATTTTCGTCGTTGTTCACAGTGTGCACCAATCAGAAGCGCGCATTGCCGGAGTGCGAAGTCGCGGCACGCCTAATTTTTCAACTGAATACTAACTTTCGCAGAGCAGTCATTGGTGCCGTCGTCGATGTCCAATTCGAAGAAGGTAACTTGCCAGCCATTTTCAACGCATTGAAGTTGAAGAACGGTGACTCCGACTTGATCTTGGAGGTCGCTCAACACTTGGGTGAGAACACCGTTAGAACCATTGCTATGGATGGTACTGAGGGTTTGGTCAGAGGCTCTTCTGTCACTGACACCGGCTCTCCAATCACTGTGCCTGTTGGCCGTGAGACTTTGGGTCGTATTATCAACGTCACTGGTGACCCAATTGATGAGAGAGGTCCTATCAACACCAAGAAGAGAAACCCCATCCACACCGACCCACCTAGCTTCGTTGACCAGTCCACTTCCGCTGAGGTTTTGGAGACCGGTATCAAGGTCGTCGACTTGTTGGCCCCATACGCCAGAGGTGGTAAGATTGGTTTGTTCGGTGGTGCCGGTGTCGGTAAGACCGTTTTCATCCAAGAGTTGATTAACAACATCGCCAAGGCCCACGGTGGTTTCTCTGTTTTCACCGGTGTCGGTGAGAGAACCAGAGAGGGTAACGATTTGTACCGTGAAATGCAGGAAACCGGTGTCATCAACTTCGAGGGTGACTCCAAGGTCGCCTTGGTTTTCGGCCAAATGAACGAGCCACCAGGAGCCAGAGCCAGAGTTGCTTTGACCGGTTTGACTATTGCCGAATACTTCAGAGATGAGGAGGGACAAGATGTCTTGTTGTTCGTCGACAACATTTTCAGATTCACCCAAGCTGGTTCTGAAGTGTCTGCTTTGTTGGGTCGTATTCCTTCCGCTGTCGGTTACCAACCAACCTTGGCCACCGATATGGGTATGTTGCAAGAGAGAATTACCACCACCCAGAAGGGTTCCGTTACCTCTGTCCAGGCTGTGTACGTCCCAGCCGATGACTTGACTGACCCTGCTCCAGCCACCACCTTCGCTCACTTGGATGCTACCACTGTGTTGTCCAGAGGTATCTCTGAGTTGGGTATCTACCCAGCTGTCGACCCATTGGACTCCAAGTCCAGATTGTTGGACGCTTCCATCGTTGGTAAAGAACACTACGACGTTGCCACCAACGTTCAACAAACCTTACAAGCTTACAAGTCTTTGCAAGATATCATTGCCATTTTGGGTATGGATGAATTGTCCGAGGCCGACAAGTTGACCGTCGAGAGAGCCAGAAAGATCCAGAGATTCTTGTCTCAACCATTCGCTGTCGCTGAAGTTTTCACTGGTATCAGCGGTAAGTTGGTTAGATTGGAGGAGACCATCAAGTCTTTCAGAGAGGTTTTGGACGGTAAGTACGATCACTTGCCAGAAAACGCTTTCTACATGGTTGGTGGTATCGAAGATGTTGTCGCCAAGGCTGAAAAGTTGGCTGCTGAATCCAAGTAAGCGAGCTGTTGCATTGAATGAGTGAATGACTTGCCAGTTTAAGATACTCCATGTATTTACACGTTGACTACAAAAATAAATCTATTCTATAACTCAGATCAAATATAAGAACCCTAGTCCTCTGAGTTGACGTCAAATGAGCACCCGTCTCTTTTTTCGGCTCTTCTTCTCCACCTTGCTCGTGTAGTCTCTCCACAGTTTGACGCGTTCATCTCTATCGCTAGCCCACCTAGACTCCCAGGACTTCTTCATCTCCCTCTCCTTGGCTGCAGTCTGAATCTCCGACTGCTTCTGCGCCTCTTGTCTCTGCAAGTAATCCTTCTCCACCTGTTGATCCTTTTGGTGGCTATTCAATACTTCGAGAACCTTTTGCCTTATACTGGCGTTGGTCTCATGCCCGTACTCTGTGGGAGCCAGCACCGCCATGTGGGTTTGGACTTCCGAGTACACGCGCAAGAGATCAGCCTTGTCCAGATCATCGGGAGGGTCTTTAGCAAGGACCAGCTCTGCTTTTTTGAGGAGATCAAAGGCTTTGGGCGCCTGGGTATTTTGTGATTTATCGGGGTGTATAAGCAACGACTTCTTGCGGTATGCTTTGCGCAAGAGGCCGGGAAGGACGCTGGCCAAGTCGCTTTGGAGCGGGTTGATTTGGAGAATATCGAAGTAGTCATTGGGATGACACTTTAGGATGCGGGCTATTTCCTCGTCTCGCCGGACATCCTGCTCTTGTGCACGGAGAATGTTGTCAAGAGCCATGGAATGCAGAAGAGCTGTGGGTGATGGAGGTTGCGTCTCGGTGCACGGGCGCGCCAGACCTTCGGATGTGGGAGCAGACGTCCATGAGATGCTATCAGCCAAGAACTTGTAGAGGCGGCTATTAGAGTGTTGGAGCTAGCGATGGGAAGACTAGCGCTACTGTGTGACTGTTGTACTGTGACTGTTAGAACTGTGACTGTTGGAACTGTGACTGTTGGAACTGTGACTGTTAGAACTGTGACTGCTGTTTGCACTGTCTCTGACCATTGAGTTTGACCATTGACTGTGTCGTGACTCACTCACATCACGTTCGGGCATTGAATAAAAACTCATTCCTTTTTTCAATTCTAACTTTTATTGAAACCCCACATGACATCGTCACTTGCGCAGTAAGACAGCTTTTATGGATATGGCCCCAGGATCCGGTCAGCTCAAACACATCACTCGCTTGTTAATGCAGCGTTGGTTCTCTTATGTAATATCCGTTCTCGTAGCCTGCTGGCAATATTTTAGTTGCAGTCAACTTCTCGAATCCTGTGCCATGGCTTGACTTTTGCAGTCGAGTGACAAGTCCGCAGCTTTACACGAACATCCATGAACACTACCAAGCACTGCCAACTTCTGCCAAACACTGCCAACTTCTGCCAAAATCTGCCCAACACCCAGAACACTTGTGACAGCTCCACCCCCACACCGCTCATACATCCCACTCATTTTAATACGTCACCAGTCTATCCACCTCAATCAGTATCACCAAACAAATCATTTCGCAATGCGCTCGGACTTGTATCTGGTGCCGCGCCGAGCTTCAATTGCATCTACTTCAAAATATCTTCCCGCATAATCCCCCGTGTACTGACGCTAGGAGCAAGGACTTCCAGAATGTGGACGCCCCGGTACTTCGACATCGGAGTCAATTTCTCCGACTCTATGTTCCATGGGTTGTACAACGGCTCAACTACGCCCAAGCACCCCAGCGACATTGAGCAGGTTGTGGCACGGGCGCTGCTCTTCAATGTGCGCAAGATCCTCGTCACGGCCTCGTCTATAGACGAGAGCAAGAGCCATTTTCTGCTCTTGGACCAGCTCTCTGACGAGAAGAACTCCGTCACGTTCGGCTCCACTGTGGGGGTCCACCCTTGCACTGTTGCAAGCGAGTTCTATGGGTCTTTGGACAGCGACACGCCGCTCGAGAAGCTCAACGACAAATTGAACGAGCTCAAAGAGATCGCCCAGGACGGCTGCAAGAAAGGCTACGTCAAGGCCTTTGGTGAAATCGGCTTGGACTACGATCGCTTGCATTACTCCTCCAAGAAGCAACAATGCGAGATGTTCAAGCGGCAGCTTCAGATCTACGCTGCCATTGCCGACTTGCAGCTCCCCCTATTCTTGCACATGAGAGCTGCCTGCGATGATTTCGTCGACATCGTCACGCCGTTCATCAACGACGGGTCCATCAAGAGAGGCAACGGCGTGGTGCACTCGTTCACAGGCACCGAGGAGGAGTTACGCAAGATCCTAGATTTAGGATTCTACGTGGGCGTGAACGGGTGCTCTCTCAAGACGGAACAGAACATCAGTGTGGCCAGACAAATTCCAATGGAGAGGTTGTTGATTGAAACAGATGCTCCATGGTGCGAGATCCGGCCCTCGCATGCAGCATATGGCTTGATTTCTCTGTACCCGAACCTATACTACCCGCTAGTGGAGGGGGCCACGGATGTGGAGGAGGTGGCCGAGGAGAAGCCAGTGGAAAAGACGAGCCGAAAAGCAACGCAACAGAAGAGCAAAAAGACACCATCAAAACTTCACCCGTTCCTCCCGCTCCCATGCATCAAAAAGGAGCATTTTGAAAAGCACCGGCTCACTCAAGATGGCCACGTATTGCTAGGCGAGACCGCAGAACCTTTGATCAAGTCCCGCAATGAACCTGTGTTTGTGGGGCACGTCGCTGAAATTATGGCCAAGCTCTACGGCATTGAAGACACCAAGAAGATTCAGGAATTTGTGGATTTGGTCTATGAAAACTCCTGCAAACTCTTCAGGTTGTAACCATATGAAGATTACACGCCAAATCAAATAAAGATATAGTACATAGTCTAGGATTCTTAATTTACATCACGCAACCCAGGAACCGAGTAGCTCTAATCTTCTTCCAGATTGTCCTCAGTTCCGAGGTCTGACTCTTCGTCAAGTGCATCCTCGTCTTCGATTTCGCTGTCCTGATCCTCATCGTCGCTGTCAATAACTTGGATTTTCCTGCGCTGGCGAAATGTCTCCGGGTACTCCTCAAACTCTGGGTCCATCTCCGAGTTATCGTCTTCCTCTTCTTCAGACATCATAATTTTCGGGTCCTCTTCGTCCTGGTGCGTTGTGTAGCTCCGCGAAGGCATTTCAAAGTCTGGGTGACACAACCTGACGCTTGGGTCTGTTTTATCTAGGACCTTCGTTGCAGTGTTCTTTGTAAAGTGCTCGATTTCTTTGCCTGCCTCCTCTTCGTAAGTGAAGGGATTGTCAATGTCATCTTTCAAAAATTCGGTGATCATAGATATGCTGTTGCTGACGGCAGGACCCGGGTTACTTTGGGACATGTTACCATTGACTGCAGTGTCAGAGCCTGTTGCAGGGGCCACTGCAGGGGCCAAAGGAGCAGAGTTGATGCCGCCAGAAGGACCAAATATCATTGGTTTCCAGAGACAGAGTTCTGGCTTTAGCGTCACATAGCCCTTAGACTCCCACTTCTCGATGACCGAATCGATCAAAGGCAAGTCAATGACAATTCCATACGCGGCACCTATTTTCACGAGCCCATTGATCTGCTCGAGGCCAAACACCACATCTGCAGACCTCATGCCGGTGAGCTTGGAAAGAGTCTCGACAGAGACAGAAATTGCAGTGTTCCCTTCGTTCAAGAAATCACGGTAGATGGTCCGCAAGGCCAAAGCCATGGTCAACTTCCAGTAGTTTCTGTAGCTGACCAAGCCCAAATCACTCAACGGCTTCTCTGGCGTTCCGAACTTGAATTCCTTCCGGGACAAAAGGTAGCTGAAGTCGATCATGAGACTACCATAGCCTTTGCGCTGGTAAATCGGAAGCGTGATAATGCAGGAGACATTGTAGTCAGAGTTGTTGAGCTTCTCCTTGGAGAAGTATCCCACAAAGTGGTAGAGCGATGGATCGTGTTGGTCGATTTCCGTCAAGATGTAGAACACGAACGGCTCGACATCATAGTACAAAGTCTTCGAGTTCAAAAAGAGCTTGGCGAGCAAGCAGAGGTTTTGGCAGTACTCGATGTTCTTGCGGCCGTCCACCTCCCAAAATGCGATGCCGGCAGTTTCGTCGCGGTAGATCTCGACCCCGGGAGGATGGCTATCGGAGAGACTGCAGTTCTTGAGTCCGTGCCGGATATATGACGTGGGCAGACTCATGTACTTGAGACAAAACTCGCACATGTAGATGACCTTGTTCTTGGAGTACTCCTCTGGAAACGGCGACGAATACCACGTGTTGATTAGATAGTCCCGGAACTGAATCTTCTCAATCTGCGACCGCTTGTAGTAGTTGGAGGCACTCTGGGGGACAGGAGTGTTTGCATCCAGGTCGCCGGCTGTCCCGTTCACGAGGGCCAACATATCGCTCTGAAGCTCCGCCCGGACTGCTTCCCCCTTCTTCTGGAATTTCTCGAACACCTGCCTGTCGAGCGCCGTGGGGTCCGTATTATTGATGATGCAGTCGGGAAAACCAAGCACCCCGTTGTAGGGAAGGGGCACATCTTTGTCGGAAGCTTCCTCCAGGCCAGGGCGCTCAAAGGCATCTGCCACCACATTGACCACATCACCCACAGGCTCCTCATCAAGGGTCGAGGCCCCCAAGCTTCGTTTGGCTCTTTCCGAGCTCTGCCGAGGCACACGGAGACGCTCTATTCTCGGAGCTTCCCTTCGACTGGGGCTCGCACCCAGACCCACGACCTTCGGCTCGGGCACATTGCCGGCGGGCTTGACTTGCTTGTCTAGTGAGGTTTTCTCAAGCAATTCTCTGACCTTCTGGCGACGGGGGTTGTATTTGAATGAGACAAAGAACGACTTGGCTTCTGCCACAGTTGGCTCAGATTCCGGCTTCAGCGGCACAGACAGTCTGATACGCTTGGTGACCGATCGGCGCGGGCTCGTCACATTGTCAGGCGGTTGTTCTTGCACACCAACACGACTGTTGAGCCGGCGACTCAGACGAGGTTTCTGCGTGTACACCTTCTTCATGCTAGCCCGTCGCGTTGGGTTCGCCTTGGGCGGAGCAGCAGCATCTTTGGCATCAACATAGCCATTTCCGGGAACTCCCAGCGGATGACGTCGCAGTCGGCCGCGCGGCAAGTTCTCATATGCCTTGTTGTTTGTGATTTTGATCTGGTCTAGTAGTTTTCGCTGTAGCATCACGGCCCGGCTCGGCTTGTCGCCTCTGTTCTGCGGGGAGGTGGGCTTGAAGTAGAAAAGATCAAAGCGGAGAAAGGGCTCCCATGTGCAGTACTCCTGGGTGTATTGTTCGGGTGGCCCGTGTGTTGGTCTTGTCCCTGGAGATGTTGGTTTATTGAGGTGTAGTTAGGCGTGTGCCGCGAGCGCGTTTTGCTTATATGCATCACGCGCTCCACACCGCGTTGGTGCTACTGGTTCCATTATTTTGTAGCAGTAGACATAATCATCATTAAATATACAGTGGAAAGAGTTTTCCTCATGCCCATGGACTAGCGCTCAAAACATCTTGCACGCCTTTCGCTGCGCCTTACACATGCCCAGAGCCATTCACTTTCTATGTCATCACGATGAGCTCTCCTCCTTCTTCTCACCTTCTTCCTCCACCTCCTCTATGTGTTTTTGGTGGACGGCACTCTCCTCGTCAACGTCGTGGTCGTCCGAGTTACTCTCTGTTCCGTTTGCTCCGGGCATACCAAATGACGCCAACAACGATTGTGCGGAGGAGGTGTCCAAATATATCACTCCATTCTCGTTCGTGATCACGTTGCTGGACAACAATCTTTGCAAAGAGATGGCGCCGGAGTTGAACTCCTCTCCATCGTCGTCATCCTTACCATCCTCATGACTGGCCGAGAACTCGCCGTCTTCGGCTGCGCCCTTACCGCTCTGGCGCAAGCCCATGTTTCCAAACATAGAAGAGTACCCACCGTTGGCCTTTGGTCCGTCGTGGTTGCCCTGTTGGCCGATATCGTAGAACTCGCCGAAAAGATCCTTGTACAAGTCATTGTACACGGGAGAAATGGGGCCTTTCGTGACCTCGATGTAGGCATTTGCATCGTCTTCCCTGTCCTTGATCTTCTCCATTTGCTCATTGTGCAAGTCGACCTTCTTGATGATCTTATCGTACCATTCGTCCAAGGTCTCGTTCTTCTCGTAGTCCAACAACGCCACGATGAGGATGGACATGTTGTCACATCCAATTCCAGACCCGTCCGAAGTAGGTGCACAGCACAACTCCATTATCTCCTCGCAGATGGTGGTGAACAGCTTTTTCTCGTAGATACCTCTTCTCACGCACTCCACACAGCTTTGCGAGGACAAGCAGTCCCAGATACCGTCGCAAGCCAAAATGACAAACTCGTCTTTCTCGTAGTTGATGTCGTGGGTGATGACATCGGGGTAGCACGTGACTATTTGTTCTTCTGCGGGCAATTCGGGGGACTTCTTGAAGATGAAGTCTCCGATGCCTCTGGACAAGGCCAAGTTTCCATTGACCCTGCCCGCGTCCACGTAGCCGCCTCCAGCAGTGATACGGGCCTTTTCGCCCTCGTTGTACGGCTTGTGATCGTACGAGACGGCCTTGGCAAAGCCGTCAACGGACACCACCGTCCTGGAGTCACCTGCGTTGGCACAGTATATCTTGTTGGGGGTGATTATCGCCGTGGTGGCCGCACAGCCACTCTCGTCGTTGCGGGTCTCAAAGTCCTGCAAGATGGCCTGGTCACACAGCAAAAAGCCATCCTTTAAAGCGCGGGCGTAGTCCTTCTCCTTGTACGCGGCGGTCTTGGTGACAATCTCATGTAGGTACTGGCCCGTGAAAATGGCGGTCTTCTCGCCTCCGTGGCCGTCGTACACACCAAAGTACGAAACCCGGTCCTTGCTGCCGGTGTCGAACTCTTCGTTGAGATCCAAGATGGTGGCGTGTGCGTCCTCCATGTTGATTCTCCATCCTTGCATGCACGACAAGCCATAGGCCAAGTACTTGTCCTCATTGCTCTCGGAGTGCTTCTCCGTCTCGGGCTGCGAGAGAATTTGTCCCATTGTATAGATCTCCTTGGGGCCGAGGGCGAGTCTCCTCTGGCTAAAAACAGAGGGGCGAAGGGAGGCCTGGAGGGGAGGGTCCTGGGTTTTTCTTAACGTGGAAAAACGTGACCGGGGGCAAAATAGACGTGCTGGTGTACACGGACTGTTTGCTTATGGGATGGTCACTGGGATCAGGAAAAGCGTTGTTGATAGTTGATTTTTTCTCCCGCTCGTTTTTCTCCCGCTTTTCCCTCGCTCCATCTCCAAATTTTGGCCCGCATTATCACCTCGCACTGGAGCCTCAGTGCTCTTCACCTCTGGCGCTGCGCCAAACCGCCGGGCCTGGGACTGCGTGTAGTTTTACTGAATTCTGGTGGCCGTTGCTTTTCTCACGCTTGCTGCCCGCCTCTGCCCTCTTTCGCTGGCTCGGGTGCGCTGCGCTCGTGAAAGTGGGGGACATGCGGCTGGGGACGGTCCACGGCGTCCGCCCGCAGAGACGGGGGTGCAGCCGGCACTTCGCCTGCCACCCCGCTTGGGCCGCCGGTTCCGGGGCCATTGACCCTCAACGTAGCTCGACCACGGCGACTTGCACATGGCAGGCAGGAGAAGGCGGCGCTCCTGCATATAATCCGGGACTAGTGGTCTGGTGTGGTCTGCGTCGCTTGATCTTCGCGCCACTGCTGCCCACGGCAGTTTGGTCTGGCGTCGCGTGACAACTTCTACAGGCAGTGCGGGTCGTTGAGAGGGTCGTAGCTAATACTTCATGGCTATAAATAGTCGTGCCTTGCTCATGTACCTTGAGGGTCGACTTGGTCATTCCACATACATTTGTAGTGTTTTTAATTCGTTCAATCATTCATGTGTTAATGCATTCATTCGTCTCTCGTTCGTGTGAATCGATTGTTCACTCAGCTCTTCAATTTTGCACCCAGCTCTGATTAATTTTTGCATGTTTAATTTTTGCACTCCCTCGTTCTTTGCATTCTCGCTATCATTTTTTGGGGCCCCAGATGCCCATGCCTTTTTGCTTGTCGTAACCTCCAATGTTCATGGAATTGAACTTGGAGTTCAATCCTTCATGGCCAGGAAACTCCTCGCCTGTAGCCGAGTTCGGCTGCAACGATGTCATGCTCCCAGAGAGATGGGCGTGCTGCCCGAAGGGCGTGAATCTGTTACTCATGTCGGAGCCCGTCACCGGCGTTGCCGGCTGGCTTAAGTGCGGGTTCTGGTCCATGAAATACGTTCCCTGCTGCTGGAAAAGCCCACTGTTTTGAGGCGTTGGAGACCCGGTCACCGACGACACCTGAAACGTGCTGCTCAAAGTAGGCGTACTTCTCACATCCACAAACGACCGATTATTGGAAGACCTCAACAACGCAGCTGCGCTCGACGATGTAGGTGCGGGCATGGAGGCTTGCTGCTGGGTAGATGCGCCTATCCCGGAGCCTCCAACGTAGGCATTGTAGCCTTGGTATTTGCTGCCTTGTGTTCCTTTTTGTGGCTGGGCCCCGGACTGAGAATACTGAGAGAACAGCTGCTGCACTGGCGTGGATGACTGCTGCCGTAACCTGGGCGTAGGAAGTGCAGACTGGGACTGGGACCTCAACAACTCCGGAGGGTTACTCCCAGTCAACCCGTTGCCGTAAACAAAGGCAGGGATTTGACTCAAATTCATCATTGACGAATGCAGCGAAAGCACCCCGTGCATTCCGTTGGCACTAGACAGCTGCATCAAGTGCAGACTTCCCGGGTGATAGTGTGGGGCGGGGCCAGTACTGTTGTTGGCCTGGGCACTCGTTTGCTCTTGTAAGTGGGAGTTGTAAGGAGCGCTCTGCTGCTCGCGCTGCTGAATCGTCTGCTGGCCCGGCTTCCTCCGAATGATTATCAAGCCGTTGTCGAAAAGCTCAAGCAAGTTCAAAAACAGGCACAACAGCGAAAGCACCTTTCTTTGGCTCAAGCTGAGCGTGGATGGAAACGCCAACTCCAAGATGAGCTTCAGGTTGTCGTCTCTAAACGTGAGCAACTGAGAGTAGAGCTCCAAGACTTCCGGTTCGTTAAGGTTCAAGTCGCTGGGAGGGATTGGAATGTGTGGACCCCTAAAGGGGAACTGCATGAGTAGCCTCTCGGTTTGGGTGGGGTGTGCTTGTCCAGTAACGCTGTGGTTTTTCGTAGCTGCCGTAGTCGACGTCACAGAGATAAGGGAGGCAAGCGAGGCGTTAGAATTGGAGCGATGCTGCTCCTCCAACTGGCCCCGTTTTTCCCTCTTCTCTCGCTCGATACGCTCCCGCTCCTTCATGGGGAGCATTTTCTTGTACTCCACACGCAACTTCCTGCTGCCGATTTCACGGCCGTTTAGCTGGTTGACGACCATGGAAGTCTCCTCGGTGGACGTGAAGTTGGCGAACGCCAAGCCACGGAATACTCCGTTGTCAAAGTGGTAGTTAAAGGCATAGGGTAAGGGCAAGTTGAGCTTGGTCATCACGTCCAAGAGCTGCTCTTTTTTGATAGCGAACGGGATGTTCTTGATGACAATGGCTGTGGGAATCAACTCGTCGTCGTCCAAGGTCAAGCTGTCGTTGGGCCCGCTCTCGTCGGGCTGGTCCACACCGTCGTCGTCGTGGTCTGCGTTGCGGCTATCCACGGACAAGTCGATGGAGTTCTCCGAGGACATGTTTGTGGTGGTGGGCGGAATGGGCAATGCAGCGGGCAACTTCAGATCTAGGCCCAGGTCCTTCTTGCTGCCAAGGTCCAACACATTCAAAGCCTGCTGCTGCTTTTGCTGTTCCACCCACGGACCCACGTCGGTGGCTGCGCTGCACGAGCTCATCAAATTGGTGGAGCTGGAGTTGTTCAGCAAGCTCTGATAGAGCCTGTTTTGGGTATTAGACAATCTCTGATGGGAGATCTGGGAGGAGGGCATTTGGGGAGTGGTCTGGCCCTGCATGCCAGAGGGGGCCGTGTAGGTGGACGAGTCGTAGCCGGAGGCGGAGGATAGTGAGGATAATGACGGTCTGCGCTGGATCACCGAGCCCAAGGGGTTACGTAAGTCCATGGCAGTGGGCTAGTCAGATGCGGTTGGTCTTTAGAAGCAGCCGTTTAAACTCGAAATTGGCAAAGCCAGAACTGGAGCTATGCTATAGCACAATTGAGAATAGGAGGGAGACGCTAGCTCTTGGACAGAATTGAAGCTCGTGGACACACTTGAAGCTGTAGATCAGACTTGAAGCTGTAGATCAGACTTGAAGCTGTAGATCAGACTTGAAGCTGTAGATCAGACTTGAAGCTCTAGATCAGACTTGACTCTTGGGCACGGTCGCAGAAAAATTGCACGGTGAGAGACAAAGAAGCCGCAGTAGGGAGCTCAGACTAACAGGTGGTGAAGAAAAGCTAGCAGCGTGAGACAAGTTTAGGAGCGAAAAAACAGGCGCATGAGCATTATGCTCACGTGAGCAGCCAACACCAGCACCGGGCTCCGCATCGGCTGCACCGGGTGTCGAGGCAACGGTGTGCATGTTGGCCCAGGATTGTCATCTGCCACAGAAGTTCCTGCAAGCCTGGGTGGTGCCCCGACTTGCCCTAGTTCAGCGGGGTGCGCACCAGCTGCTTACCGGTAGCGTAAGTGGTAGCCAGAGAGCCTGGGCAGGTCCACGGCCCATAGAACCACAGGGACATACACTAATACTCCGGCCACCACCGACTCCGCCAGCCACTACCAACTCCGCCAGCCACCACCAACTTCCGCCCAACACCACCTAGCACTACGGGGCACGACCCTTCACGACAAGCCGGTCTTGCAGCCGTGGTGTACGGGTGCGCGAGAGGTGTCGGTCACGTGCGGCTCGCTCGCCTCGACAAACCAACGACGTGTACAATCCATCTACACTCAGTAACAATGGTATGTGTCCGCCGCCCCATGGGTGGCTGTGATGGCGCCCCTGCGCCAGGAGACGAGGTGGAGACGAGGTGGATAGCGTGTCGAATCGGTGGAGATGTCTAATAGGAAGTCTGGTGTGAAGGTCAATAGCTGGTGTGAAGGTCAATAACTGGTGTGTTGGATGCCATAGACATGTCTATCCTGGAGTCCATCTGTTCCACGCTTCCACCGTGTGTGGTACACCGTCCTTGGATTTAATTTTAGTATATCTTTCAACCCAGCTACCTTACTAACACCAGTCCTCAACCGGAGCTGCCCCAGGTGGCTTGAAGAACGCCATCAAGAGAAAGTCTGCAAATGACAAGAAAGTTAGCGAATCCAGCAAGAAGCCTCTTTCGACCAGAGCCGCCGGCGCCGGAGGTTCCAGTGCCACCATGTTGAAGTTGTTCACCGACGAGGCACAAGGGTTGAGAGTGGACCCCTTGGTTGTGTTGTTCTTGGCTGTGGGTTTTATTTTCTCCGTGATCATCTTGCACGTGTTCGCCAAGATCACTGGAAAGTTCACCTCCTAGTCTGTACAATAATAAACATCGATAATACCAGGTCTGATGGTAGTCTACAGCTACACCATGTAGTATTAATGATGCAAGCATTAGTCATTTCGCAAGCATTAGTCTTGTCATGGCCATTCACATGTCTGCAAGGAGCGCCCGGACTGCCTTCCCAACATCGTGTATATGTACAGAATGCTTGATGCCGGAAGCTTCTTCACTCACAGTCCAACTGTCCGTCTGCTGTTGCACGTCGCGCCACGTTTGGCCGTGTTTCTTTCCTCTCTCCTCTATCTCTACCTGCGGATAGTGCCTGCCAAGTATTATGACCAAGGGAATGCCAAACACGTTGGAGTACTTGATCTTGCGCCCCAAGCGCAGGTCTCCGTCATCGACGCGGTAGTCGATGGCAGAAAGCAGGGCCAAGAGCTCTTCTTGCCGCTTCTCCAGGTCTTCTTTGCTGGCGTTGACCACAGTCGCCTGCCATGGCGCAATGCACGCAGGCCAGCGGAGCCCCAGCTCATCCCTCTGGATCTCTGCGATGGCGGCCATGATCCGGCTGATTCCCAATCCGTAGCAGCCCATGACGATGTTCTGTTTCTGGCTCGTGCCGTCTTTCTGTGGCGTTTCAGCCTGAAGCCCAAACACCGCGGAGTACTTCTCGCCCAAGTGAAACGTGTGCCCCACCTCTATCGCTCTGCTCTTGCGCAATACACCCTCCTCACACTTGTGGCAGAGCTCGCCCTCCTGGGCATCGACAATAGGCACGTCCGTCAAGGTGGTGATCAACGACTTGTTGATGAACTTGATAGGGAAATCGGGGAAGTTCGACCTCAGGTGGAGCCGCAGGTCCATGACCCGCACTATACGCTTGGAGATCAACGTGTCTTCGTTGCTGAACTCGGCGAGAATCTGCTCTTGCGCCGTGTTGGACAAGTCCAAGTCTGGAACCTCCTCCTTGACGAAGCCGGCCTGAAGCGTTCGGTCCGAGGGGTAGTATGCACACACAAGCGTCTTGAGGTCGGTCGTGGTGAAGTACCTTACCGACACCGGCGACAGCGAAGACTCGGACGACGGCGTGGTCACCGGATACGACAATGTCTTCTCGATGTTCAGCGATACATGGCACCCATCACATGTGAACAACGTGTCCTCTCCCGTCTCGTGCACGTAGTGCCACTCGTGCGACAACAGTCCGCCAATCTCGCCTGTGTCCGCCTCTGCCTTCACATACGGAACGCGTAGCGTGTCAAGAATGTTCACGTACGTCTGCACCATCAACTCATAGGTGCTCATGGCCGCAGAGGAGCTGATGTCAAACAGGTATGCGTCCTTCATGATGAACTCTCTCCCTCTGAGCAACCCGCTGCGAGGCCGCTTCTCGTCGCGGAACTTGGTGTTGATTTGGTAGTAGAGCAACGGGTACTCCTTGTAGGATGACGCCAGCGACTTCACCAACTCTGTGATGTCCTCCTCGCACGTGGGCGCCAAGCAGTAATCTTGCCCGGAGGAGTCCTTCAACTTGAAGAGCTCGGAGCCGTGCCAGCGGCCTGACTTCTGCCAGACGTGGGAGCTGGAGAGCGTGGCCATACGCACCTGTTCTGCCCCGGCATTGTCCATATTTTGTCGTATTACCGCCAGTATCTTGTCTAGAATCATCATGCCCATTGGTAGGTAGTTGACGAGGCCGGGCTTGGGGTGGCTCACGAAGCCTAGTCTCGTGAGGAGCTCGTGCGTCGGGAGCCGGTGGACCTTGCCATTGAGAAGCTCGCTGCTGACCTTGTAGATGCGAGGAACCGTGCGTAGCATTGATGGTGTAGCCAGGCGCCGGCGAGCGAGGCGTGAGCTCAATGCCAAGTCACGTGACGTACAGAGGTGGCCCGCTGGTCTGGTGGGCCGGCTGGTCCGTGGGCCCTTCGCTAGTGTCGTCAATATTAAATGCCTATTTACTTGTCGACCAAGTCAGCGCCAAACTTCTTCAAGTTGTTGAACGCACTGGACAAGTCGTCTCTGGCCTTGCGCAAGTGAGCCTTCTCGGTCTCGCCGATCACCTCGTTGGCCTTGCCCTGGGCTTGCGTGGTCAAAGAGTCCAAGTTGGCCTTGGCCTTGTTGTACTCCTCAATGGCTCTCTTCTTGCCGGCCTCGAAGTTCTCCGACAAGGCCTGCTTGGAATCTTCGTAGGTGTTGCTCAAGTCCTTGGATGCGGCATTGGCGGACTTCTGAGCGTCATCAGCCTTAGCAGATCCCCAGTTGACCCACTTGTTCTTCTCGCTCTCCAAGTCGCTCTTGGCGTCTTGAGCAGCCTTCTGGGCCTCATCGGCCTTAGCAGATCCCCAGTTGACCCACTTGTTCTTCTCGTGCTCCAAGTCGCCCTTGGTGTCCTTGGCAGCTTGCTTGGCGTCCTCCGCCTTGGACGAGCCCCAGCTGACCCACTTGTTCTTCTCGTGCTCCAAGTCGCCCTTGGCGTTTTGGGCAGCCTTCTGGGCCTCATCGGACTTCTTGCTTCCCCAGGAGAACCACGAGTTCTTTTCCTGCTTCACTGTAGCCTCGGCGTCGTCGGCCTTCTTCTGGCCCCACGACACCCACGAGTTCTTCTCGGCCTGGGCTTTCGCAGCCAATCTGTCCTTCTCGGACTGAGCGTCGGACTTCTTGCCGGACCACCACGAAGACCACGACTGGCTGGAAGCGTCCAAGTCCTTCTTGATCTGCTGCTGTCTGGCGGAAGTGGACGAGGCCAACTCGTTCAACTTGTCGTCCTCGGTCTGGCCAAGGCCGTTGACGAACTGGATATACTTGGCAGCCACCCTGTTTGGGAAGGGCTTTTGGTCAATAGCCTCGGCGCTGGTTCTGACGTCCTTTTGGTAGTCGTCCAACTTCTGCGACCACTTGTTGTAGATGTCGCTGTCCTTGATGGACGACACCGTGGAGTCAGCCTTCTGGCGGAGGTCCTCGGCAGACTCCTTGGCGGTTCTCTTCAATTGGTGGCCAAAGTCCTTGGTTTCCTTTTCGAGCTTCTTGTATTCTTTTCTGACGTCCTCGCTGGGCTTGAGGTTTTCGATTGCCACGGGACGGCCATCCTTGGTTTTGGAGAAGATGGGCTCCACGTTCTGGTCGTACCAGTAGAGACCGCCTCCGACGACGGCCAATCCTAAAACGATTTTCTTGGCCATGGCTGTGTGTTTGAAACTTGGTAGAAAAGTCTGTACGAAAAAGAAATGAGAGCGGAAGTAGGGGGGAATGGCCAATTTATAGCAACCATGTGGGGTTCACTTGCGGGTCGCAGTTGCTACTGCAGCAGCAGATGCATCATTTTTCCACCCGTTTCGGTCGCGCTCCCAATTGCTGTGGCAGCTAGCCAGGTATTGAATTGAAAGACGAAAGAGGGAAGAGAGGGAGAAGAGAGGGAGAAGAGAGGGAGAAGAGAGGGAGAAGAGAGAGAAGAGAGGGAGAAGAGAGGGATAAAAGAAAGAAAGAAATAAGATAGCAAAAACAAGATAGATCAAGCAAGGCAGTTCAAGCAAACATATCAAGCAAGGCAGTTCCTGCAAACAGATCAAGATAGCAAAACAACCACACAGATCAAGACAAGATCAGAGATCGAACAGAATCAGTATTGTTCTTACTCTAGGGTCGCAGGACTAGCCCCTCCTGCGCTGGTGCCAGACTACCTGGCTCGGCCCTGCAGGACATACCAGGCGAATGCACATGCGAGGAACGCACTTGCTGTGGTATGAGCCCTGGGCGCAACTAGCAGATCTGGCTAGCGGTATCAGCAACTGAGTGACAGTAGTGGTAAGATAGTTGGTTGTACGGGTTCGTAGTTACCAATCGTACAGCACTGCCAGGGTCGGAGTTTATGGTACAATGTACCGTGCAGGCGGTCCATGCAGACTACAATAGCCATGGGGCAACGCACTACCAAGGAAGTTGCAAATGTCGCCGCCAATGGTAATTTGCCGTCTTGTCATTTCACCGTGGCCGTGTTATAGAGTAGAGTAGTAGAGTATAGAGTATAGAGTATAGGTTTGGGTATAGAGTATGGGTATGAGTATAGAGTATAGAGTATGGGTATGAGTATAGACTACTAGAATGAGTATAGACTACTAGAATGAGTATAGACTACTAGAATGAGTATAGACTACTAGAATGAGTATAGACTACTAGAATAAGTATAGAGTATTAGAATGAGTATAGAGTATGGAGTATAAGGTATAGAGTATAGAGTATAGAGTATAGAGTAGTAGAGTAGTAGAGTATAGAATATTATAGTAATGTGGTGTTGTGTAACAGTACTAAACACACACTAACAGAAGTACTGGACGTAACCAGAATCTAACAGAGTAGTAGAGTATAGAGTATAGTAATGTGGTGTAGTGTAATAGTATAGAGTATTATAGTAAAGTGGTGCAGTGTAATAGTATAGAGTATAGTAATGTGGTGTAGTGTAATAGTATAGAGTATAGTAATGTGGTGCAGTGTAATAGTATAGGGTAGTAGAGTATAGAGAGTAGGGTAGTAGAGTGTATGGTATAGAGTAGTGTAGTAGTAGAGTATGTGTATATAGTATGAGGATTGAGTACAGAGTAGTAGAGTAGTAGACTATGAGTATAGAGTAGTAGACTATGAGTATAGAGTAGTAGACTATGGATACAGAGTAACAGGGTAGTGTAGTGTAGTGTAGTAGTAGTGTAGTGTAGTGTAGTGTAGTGTAGTGTAGTGTAGTAGTGTAGTGTAGTGTAGTGTAGTAGTGTAGTGTAGTATTAGAGAATAGAGTGGTAGTAGTGTAGTAGTGTAGTGTAGTAGTGTAGTGTTGTAGACTACTTAGTGCAGTGTACTATACTTAGTACAGAATGCCCTCTAAGCCAACCACTAATTACCTCCGCATCGTCCTCAGTTGCAAATTAAGCATCTCCTGCACTCGCATCCTTCTATCCTGCTCACAGCCGAGCATGCATGAGACATGACTCCACTGCCATCGTCACGTTTTTTCAGAGCCGAGCAGCCTAATCAACAACCTCAGCCCTCCGCCCCTCCGCGGCATACCCCTCGTTTAACACTCGACACTCGCCTGGCTCGTTCCTAGCGCTCCAGCCTTCGCCTTCGAACATCTCCCACTCGCCCATCTGCCCAGGCAAAGAACCACCGTCCTCACATTGTCACTTCACACGCAAATCCCTTGTATCGCCTCCGCCTCCGCCCTGTCGTCTCCTTGGGCCACGCTTCTCGCCAACACCTTGCCCTCCACCAGCCTGTTCCCCCGCCACTCCCCCGCCACCCTGCTCCTCGTATCAGCTTGCTGGATGGTCACGCGCGGCCCTAGTCTTTTGCGCCCACTACTTACTATAGACTGACTTTCACGGTGCTCCTGTCGCGGCTTTTGCACACCCTTCAACCGTCCAAGCCTCGCTCCCAACCGAGCAACCTTTGCTGCCCCAGCTGACTCTGCGGCCTAATACTTCCCCTACACTTGTCCCGGGCGCCTAGAACCCGCCTTATGTTGTCATGACATCTTATATTCCCGAACCCACCCTAGATTCCTCATACCTAGATCCGGCCCAGCAGACCGAGTCCATCTTGGTGTTCTGGAAGTCCTCAAAAAACCCAAGGTACTTGGGCGACCGCCGCTGCAATAGATCCTGGAGGTTGATCAACGACAAGCTCCTCACAAACTCCAACAGGTGCTACCGCAAGTCGGTGTTGAAGCTCCTCGACCGGCCCCTATACGTCTCGCCCCCCAGCCACCAGCTGATGATTAAAAACCGCCCCTCCCTCTTCCTGAACAACTCGAAATCCACCGCCGAGAGCAACTTGAGTCTACGCACGCCAGAGAAGCAGCCGAACGCGCTTGACTCCGGCGACGACACCTCGGATTTGTCCGAGGACGACGACTACTCCGGCTCCGATTGCGACAGCATACACATGGTTTCTCTGAAGTCTGCCAATACTGTCCAGACCGACGCAGGGTCCGACCTCCTGCATGCGGCCCATCTGTGCAAGAATAATGGCATGCGTCCCTTGGCTAAATCCGCCACGCTGCCTGTGGGCCAGTCGTTCCCCGTCAGAAGCAACATATTCTACATTCTGAACTCGCCTGCCTCGCTAACCCGCCTGAATAGAAACGCCTCTGCGTCGAGTTTGGCCTACGAGAAGCCACGTGCAGAGGATCACACGGGCAATTTGCACGCTGTGCCCTCCACCTCGCTCTCCGGTGAAAAAAAGCCCCCTGAGTTCTCGCGCCAGGACTCGCTTTTTGGCGGCAGGGCAGACATGAGATCTGTTTCCACGCATCTGCCTTCGAGCGTGTCGTCCTCCGATATATCCGAGGACGAAGAGTACGACTCAGAAGACGCAAAGGAAGGAGATGCCGACTTCGTTCCCAATGGCCAAGCGCCACGCAACAGCACGAGCTCGCCCACGAAAGCCTGTACGGGGAACCTCATGCTAGACAAAATTCCACGGTCTTCGGAGGACAACGATAGCGAGTGGTTGTCCGCCTCCTCCGACGGAGACCCGTTGACGGATTCACCCAAACAAACACCACTCTCGTTTGCCAAAAAGCTTCCTGTTTCGAACTCTTCAAACTCTACATTGAGCAAGTCGCCGGCGGGCTCTGAGGCTTTTCCGGGGTCTTCCCAGCCTCGCTCGCTTTTGTCGGGGCTATTCTCAAACGACCTGAAAGGCCACACACCGTCACCTGCGGCGTCTTCCAAAAAAATCAGCGCCATCGAAGCTTCCAAACCGGTTTTGAAACGCTCTTCCACCACAGGCGTGATCACAGTTGAGGAAGCCACCAATGACGAGAAGGTGCTGAAGCCATCCATCTTGTACTCCAAAAGGTACGCATCTTTGAGCGATATCTCAAGGAGAATCCCCCCTCAGAGATCGCCCGTAACGTTTCCGATCAATGCGCAGCAGGCCATCCATTCGAGAATCCCAAACAGCAAGAGGCAGGATCCTTTGTTTGCGAAGCAGACCTCGCTGGTGGGAGTATCCAATTTGATGGTTTTGGCAGAGGGAACCGGGTCTCCCGAGAGCAGAAGCATCAACCACAATCCCAAGGTCAAGCTGGCTGAGAACATCACTCTCTCCAGCAGCTTGAGCAAGTACTCCAGCTCTTTGAACCAGCAGACCAGCAGCTCGCTCAAGAACCTCTTGTCCAACAGCGCCATCAACATATCATCCATCTTGGGCCACGGCATCTCCAACAAGTTGCGGTCCGGCAAACAGAGCAGGTCTTCTGAAGCGTTGAAAGGGTCGGACGAGGATCTTTCGTCGCTGTTTGCAGGATACCTTTCACGCCAGCATTCACAGGAAAGCACCCGAACTGAAATACCCTTGAGTCGCAGTGTTCGAGTGACACCGACCAAGGACTTTGAGCCGTCCGTGGAGATCAGCAAGTCATTGAAGGACTCGCTCATGATAGATCACAAGTTGGGAAAGCGGCCGTTGCCAGAACGAGTGATTAGCGACGAGGATCTCTTCCTTGGCCACGACAAGGACTCGTTTTTACAGGATGAAAATGACTACCACCTGAAGGGATGGTGAGGGTGGTATATGTATAAAGCACGGAGCCGAGTGGCTCGTGCGTGTAATCAGAGTAGATAATAAAGTATCTAGAGGCACTGGCGTATATTAATGGGTTGCATTGTGCATCAGTGCGACCTCATCGAGAAGAACTACATAGGTGACATACGGAGGGCAAAAGCCAGACAAGAGATAGACGAGGTACAAAGGCGAGGCACAAGACAGGCAAGACAGGCAAGACAGGCAAGACAGGCACAAGACCCATTGAATAGTTCCATCCCCATCTCCTCCGCTCACCATGAAAACATGCTACTATGAACTTCTCCAAGTGGAAGCCACAGCCACAGACCACGAACTCAAGAAGGCATACCGCAAAAAAGCGCTCCAGTTGCATCCAGACAAAAACCCCGACGATGTGGAGGGCGCCAACCAGCGCTTTGCCTTGGTCAGGGCAGCATACGAGGTCCTCAGCGACCCCCAGGAGCGCTCGTGGTACGACTCCCACAAGTGGCAGATCCTCCAGGACGATGAGGATGTTACGTTCTCCGAGGCGGCAGAGATGGTGGTGCCCAGCATGCACATCGAGGAGCTCCTACGATACTTCAACCCTGCTCTCTATGCGGTGGTGGACGATTCCTTGCACGGCCTATACAATGTGGTGGGCCGGGTGTTTGAGAGATTGGCCGCCGAGGAGATCCGCCATGCCAAGTACCAGCAGCTAGATGCATACCAGAAGTACATGGACGACAGCGCCGACGTGGGGGCCATCGGAGCGGAGTTCTTGATGTTCCCCCGGTTCGGCACGTCCCACAGCGACTACGCGCAGGAGATCCGGAGGTTCTACCAGGAGTGGAGCAACTTCTCCACAGTCAAGTCGTACAGCTGGGTGGACGAGTACCGCTACTCGTCGGCGCCCGACCGCCGCACACGAAGAATCATGGAAAAGGAGAACAAGAAAGCCCGCGACGCTGCCCGCAAGGAGTTCAACGAGACCGTGCGCAAGTACGTGACGTTTGTGAAGAGAAGAGATCCCCGCGTGAAGCCCGGAATCGAAAAGTACGAGCAGGCCAGGCGGAAGCAGCAGCAGGAGCGGCTCGAGAAGCAGGCGCAGCAGCTCAAGCTCGAGAGAATGGCGCAGAGCTCCAACTACGAGGCGCAGGACTGGGAGAACTTGGACTTGGACGAGTTGCAGCAGATGGAGGCCATGCTCCGCGAGGAGTTCGACTACGACTCAGACGACGACGTGGCCAGCAGCGATTCGGAGTTTGACGAGTTCTCCGAGGCACAGGGAGCGGACTATGAATGCATTGTTTGCGACAAGATCTTCAAGTCGCAGAAGCTGCTCAGCACGCACGAGCAGTCCAAGAAGCACAAGCTGATGATGGCGGACTTGCGCCGCGAGATGGTGCAGGAGGGTCTAGATTTGGGCATCGACGAGGTGTCTGAGACTTCGGGGGGTAGCGACGCGGCCGGGGACTGGAGCGAGACTGGAGCTGGAGAGGCTGAAGTTGGAGAGCTTGAAGCTGGAGAGGAAGTTGGAGAGATTGAAGCTGGAGAGGAAGTTGGAGAGATTGAAGCTGGAGAGGTTGATGAAGTTGAAGTCGATGATGAAGTTGATGAAGTTGATGAAGTTGATGAAGTTGATGAAGTTGATGAAGTTGATGAAGTTGATGAAATTAAAGACGTTAACGAAATCGATCTCGATGTCGACAACCTGATTGATGAAAATTCAGAAGTGCAAGCTCAATCTCCAAAAAAGAGGGACAAAACGACAAATGATCTAGAGGAGCAGTTGGCTGACTTGACTGTCCACAGCGACGACTCGGATGACTGGGCAATGGATAAGAAGAAAAAAGGCAAGAAGAAAAAGAGAGCACCCAAAAGTGAAGCCACAGCCCCCAAAACAGAGCACAGCTCTTCGGGCATCAAGTGCGTTACGTGCAACGAGCCATTCCCCTCTAGGAATAAGTTGTTCCAGCATGTCAAACGGACGGGCCACGCGGCACCGCTCAAAGAGACGAAGAAAAAAGGCAAAAAGAAGTAGAATTACCACCTAATTCACGCATTCAGAGTATATAGAGAAGTGAGGTGGGAGATGGGGAGAGTCAATGAAGTAAATGCAGTAGGTGGAGGCTTTGAATGGTTAAAGAATGCAACAGCTCTATATTAACTGAGTTGACTATGCACTCTTACATCGTATGGGTATATACATCGGTATAAAGATCCGGTATTTCTTTGGCTGTGGGAAAATGTCTATCCCCATTTGCTCATTTGAGTCCCGTCTTGGACTTCTTCACTGTTGCCGTCAAGGGCTCACTTATGCCCTTGTTACCTACAGCACCTAGACCCTCGCCCTTGGTCCAGCCCAACTTCTCCAATAGCTTCCTACCGATATTCAGATGGTCAATTTCTGGTGCTTTTCCTCCAACAATGTCGCCCTCATTGACAAGTGCTTCGTTACGCGGGCGTCTAGGCCGGTCTTTCTTTGAATCTGTCTCGTTGATCTCGTCCCGCGTTCTGCGCTTCACATCTGTCCTTTTGAAGATAGGACGTTGCTTCAAGATGTAGCCCACCTGGTCGTATGCAGGGAGATACCGGAACGTCTTCTTCGTCTTGGAAACCTTGATGTATTGGTGCAAGCCATTGTTGCCGCACTTTGCACTCTTCATGTTGTAGTGGCCGGCGATCTTCGAGATGGTCTTGTTCCCGTGGCCGTCCAATGGCGGGAAGCTCAAGGTCTCCTTTGACGCATTGTGCAAGAAAATCTCGAACTCCTCTTTGATCTCTTGGATGTGGATGGAGTAGTCGTATTTCAAAAGAAGGTCCTGGCTTTCGATGCCCTCCTTGATTTTCTTCTCCCTTTTCATGATCTTCTTCTGTCTTCTAGCCTGCTTCTGGTAATGGAATTGCTCCATAAGCGATGCTCTGAGCTCGATATCCAAGTCGTCGCCGAGATCAAGCTTCTGTTTTCTGCCTTTGCCTATCTTTCTGGGAGGTCCAGAGGCCTGCAAATCCATCGGATTTAGTGACTTTTGCAGTTTGCGTGCAAACTCGAGAATGTCTTCCAAGCCCTCTTCGTCGGAGTTTAGAAGGCTTCCATCTTCGGGACCATCGTCATCAGATCCGTCCGAGGATACATGCACATCGTAGTCGTCGAAATCAGAATCTTCTTCTGAGCTGGCTGGTTCCCGTGGGCCGCTATAGGATACGCCGGTCTCGCCATAGTCGTATATGACCTCTCCCTCTTCGTCTTCATCCGACTCGTGGAACTTGTACTGGTCACCCATGACTTCATTCACGTACTGCTCAAAGTCAGAAGTGTAGGAGTCATCCGATACTTCGTCGTAGTTTTCGAAGTCTTCGTATCCCTGGAACTCATCATCGAAGCTGGAGTCTTTGTAGCTGGCCTTCTTCGGGAGCGTAGCCGTGACACGCCCTGCAGAGTCTGTATGTGTGCTCAAAAGAACATTGCCCACTGCAATGTAGGGTTCATATTCCGTGGCGTCTTGGGTTTCGGTGTGTATCTTCTTCTGGAGAAGAGAGAAGGTTGCCTCCTTTTGAACGTTTTCCTGCTCCAAGTAGGTTTGATCACCGACTTCATCGATGATAAAATCGACAGCCTGAGCAGTCTTAGAGCTTAGGGGGGCTCCCTTTTCTGGAAGTGTTTTGAAAGAAGGCGTGGTGTGGAAACTTTCATTCACTTCATTCTCTTCATTCTCCTCATTTTCACTCTCTTCATTTTCATTCTCTTCATCCTCATTCTCTTCACTCTCTTCATTTTCATACTCATTCTCTTCATTCTCTTCATTTTCACTCTCTTCATTTTCATTCTCTTCATTTTCATTCTCTTCATTCCCATTCTCATTCTCTTCATTAACATCCTCGTCCACTGCCTTTTCCTCAGCATCAGCTGGTTCCAGAGATCTGATCAAAACAGACTCCACGACGTCTCCTGGCTGTTCTTCCCCGCTGTCCATATCAAGATTTCTGAGTTCCTCAAGAAAATCGTCCTTCTTGTACTTCCGGAGCTGGTCAATCAAATCTTTGCTTGGGTCATAAACGCTTGTGGCCTTGACAAACTCGATGGTCTTGTATCTGAGCGGCTGACTCATGGTCTTGTCTATGTTGCCACTGGTATAGTTGGCCTCGTTGACCATGGCTCTGTTGGGTCTTCTGGAGAGTGATTGCATGGAGAATTCCTCGAGGTCCATGAGCTCGGGTATCTCCTGATCTGCGGTGTGATGTCTGTTGTGTCTCCTTCGGGAGGACTTGCTGAGGTTGTATTGGCTAAAGCTCCCACCTCTACCTCCACCTCTGCCTCCACCTCTGCCTCCACCTCTGCCTCCGCCTCTACCTCTTCCGCCTCTGCCTCCTCTTCCGCCTCGTCCCCCTCGGGAGGTAGTCTTTTTCGCCATCTCACTTGGTATTGTTGTTGATACTGGTACGCTGTGTAGCTGGTGTGCGAGTGCACTACGCAGAGATGCGATCTGAGGGCAGCTGCAAGATCCGGCACCGAAGCGTCCTGGCACCGAATTTTCATGTGCTGCAGCCAAGAAATGGGCCGATTCTCCACTACTCCAGCGAGAGTAGGTTAGTGACACCGCCCAAAGGTGCACCTGGTGCCTGTCCTGCGCCCGTCCTGGGGCCAGTGCACTGGCCCCACGTGCACTGCTAGTTTACTGGAAGAGTCGTTAGATTAGCTTCGTGCTCATCTGGTGGCACACCCCATTCCAGCTTTACACTCCGTCAAGATACGAGACCGTCGCTACGAGACGGCGTGCCGGTGCTAGCAAGGCCCAGGACCGACGACTGTGTGCAGGACTCAGCTACCTCCAGGGCTCAGTGTGGCGGAGGCGCCAGGAGTCGGCGCCAGGGCCAAAGAAGACCAGTGGTCAGAGCGGGCAGGGCTTAGAGTGGCCAGGTACCAGGCCGGCCCAATCTTTGGCAACGTGTAGTCAATGTCTGATCCATGTACGCACCTTATCTTATCTGACATGTGACTACGCGAGCATCCACGCGCCTCAGACAGTGGTCTATTGTAACCCCGTGACCTGACCAGCACTCTTCAACGCAGGTCTAGCTAGGCTCACACTGCTCTCTCGTTGTCAATCTGGCCGTTCTTGCTTCTTCTATACATCTGCGCTATATCCCAGGGAAGTAAGACAGGCTTTTTTCCCTTTGAGCTTCTTATCCAAGGTTCCAGGTCTGAATCCCGGCCTAATCTTGCCCACACCCCGCTGGCCATCACCCCGTGTCACCCCGCAGAATCCTCATATCACAGGCATTTCTCCTGGCGCCCGAGCATCACTCCATATGAGCGAGCTCCAGACTAATCTCAATACTTTGTGGTCTCGCATGGTTACCGAGCCGGCTGATTTCAAGGTGAATGTGTGGGGCAAGGAGTACACAGGGAACACGATGCTGGCACCCAATATCGCCCGGGCTGTCAGAAACCGCATCTACTTCACCTACCGTGCCGGGTTTCCGCCTATAAAGCGAGACCCCGAAGGGCCTGGCCCGCTTTCCTTCTTGCCTTCGATGATATTCAACTCCGCTCCCAACTCCACGCTCCCCGCGATGTTTGACAATACTCACTTTACGTCAGATGTCGGCTGGGGGTGCATGATCCGAACGTCTCAGTCGCTTCTCGCGAATGCTTTCGAGTACTTGCTCCTGGATCGGGCCCCACTGTCGTCGAAGTCTGTCATGCGGCAGTTTTCTGATAGTTACGACTGCCCTTTCTCTCTCCACAACTTCATCAAGGTGGCGTCTCAGCTGCCCTTGAAAGTGAAGCCTGGCGAGTGGTTTGGGCCGGACGCGGCGTCGCTCTCCATTTCTCGCTTGTGCTCCAAGTTCAACAGTCTAGGCTCAGGAGAGCTTCCCAGAATCCACGTCATGATCAGCGAAAGCTGCGACCTATACGACGAGCAAATCGAAGACCACTTCACATCGAATGGGCTGGAGGACTCCTCTAGAACAGGCCTGCTTTCGGAATACTGCGACATCAACGCGTGCCCCATACTTGTTCTTTTTCCCATTCGTCTAGGAATTGAGAAAGTGAACTCGTACTACTACTCTAGCATACTCCAGCTTCTTTCGTTGCAGCAGTGCGTGGGCATTGCGGGCGGTAAGCCTTCGTCGAGTTACTACTTCTTCGGCTTCCAAGATGAGAACTTGCTCTACCTAGACCCCCACCACCTCCAGGTGGTGTCGACAGATCCCGCGACCTACCACACAAGCACATGCAAGTCGCTACCCATTCTGTCGCTCGACCCGTCTATGTTGATTGGCATTGTGATCCGCAGTCACGAAGACTACCAGGAGTTGAAGGAGAAACTCACCGGCGAAAACAAAATCGTGCACTTTTACTCTGGCAAGACTGCGGTAGAGGACTATGTGAAGGTGGGATCGGTTTCGGATATTGAAAGTGTGGCATCGACGGAAGACTTTGTCACGTTGCTGGATCCATAGGGGCCAGAGTCATAGTATTCAGAGCCATAGGGGCCAGAGTCATAGTATTCAGAGCCATAGGAAGCCATAATGTCATAGGAAGCCATAGTGCAGCCAGAAGTGGTGAACAGGTGTCATCACCCCCAGAGCTACCAACTAGGCATTGCCAGTGGCCTCAACGCCTACAACGACTTGATTTTCTACAGTCGCTCCCGTGGTCCCCCTCGTAGGTACTCATAGTTCGGTCTGTTACGGGTGTGCATATAGCCCAGGTGAGATCTCAAGCTTACCAGCCGCATCAGACACCACTGCAATGGGTATCGGGGATATGAAAATATGCACGGTGTGTGCAGCCAATAACAACAGATCCATGGAGGCACATAAGCAGCTCAAGGATGCTGGTTTCGACATCCGCTCGTTCGGTACCGGGTCGTCGGTCAAATTGCCCGGCCCCACCATCGACCGCCCCAACGTCTACGAGTTCGGAACGCCGTACGAGACCATCTACCAGGACTTGATGTCTCAAGAGTACAAGAAGATGTACGAGGCACAGGGCTTGATTTCCATGTTGTTGAGAAACAAGCAGGTGAAACGAGCTCCGGAGAAGTGGCACAACAACCTGGAGGCCGGCAAGTTCGACTTGGTCATCACATGCGAAGAGAGATGCTTTGATTCAGTCCTAGAGGACCTCATGAACCGAATGAGCAACAAGACGGAGGAGGCCGAGGAGAAGGATGTGCGCCAAGTGGTGCATGTGATCAATGTGGATATCAAAGATGACAACGAAAACGCCAAGATTGGCGGCAAGGGGATCGTCAAGTTGGTGAAGATGATTCAGAGCTTCAGGGACCAAGAGATCCAACGTAGGATCCGTGAGGACGACGAGGACGAATACCCTGTGATAATGGAGGACGAGATGATGAAGATTTTGGCGGAATGGCAGAGCGAGCATACGCATTTACCGACGCTCTACAGCGTGCTGTATTACTGAGCAGGAGCCCTGAAGTGAAGCAGCTGAGCTAAGCAAGCTGCGGAATACGAGACGCAAATCAGCCGATTGCAGAGGAAGGTTTGGCATTTGCAGACTTGCACGATGAGGCATAAAGAGCAGTTGAGCATAGTGCAGTGGAGTATTGCAGAGACTACGCAGGCATACAGCGACGGCCAGAACAGTACAAGGTAGTCAGCACCAAACTATTAGGAATAACTTAAACACTTCCATACGACGCAATTTACTACGCAATTTACATACGCAATTTACATACGCAATTTACATACTACCCAATACTCATACCATCAAAAACATGACTACCCACTAAACACATTGTCACACCATCAAAATCTAGACCACACTGCAGATGCTATCATAGCTAGTCCGTACCATCCATAATACTATCCATAATACCATCTAATACTATCCATAATACCATCTAATACTATCCATAATACCATCTAATACTATCCATAATACCATCTAATACTATCCATAATACCATCTATATCATATTATCCATATCATATCCATATTCATGCTCTTCTAGTCACCTAATGTATGTCTGTCCGCGAGGTATCAAGTGAAGTTCGCGCTCATCTCAACTCTCCAGCATGCCCCCCAGACCGCCGCTTCCGCCCAAAAAAGCCAAGCTTTACAGCAGCAGAACCATCCGCAGTGAGGCCAGCGACCCTGCACTCATTAATGGCGTTCTCAATCTCCCCAATTTCATCGCAGCCCGCGAGTACGAGATCAGGGCCTTTGAGCAGTCTCAACTAAACACCAAGTACGCTTCTCTGACGCGTATCTTCCAGAACTTGCCCCGGACGTTACGTCGCCGAACTGCCTCCCACAATGTCAAGCGCATCCCCAAGCGGCTCCGCACGCGTGCCCTAAGGGAAATGCAAAACTCCACCACTGGCGTGCCTCCCAAGTCGCCCCACTTAAGAGGCCGCGATTTGCACCGCTTGAAGACGAGAAAGAAGCTTTTGCGCTTGGCCTCCAAGATTAGGGAGCTACGTGGCATTCCCACCACCCTGGGCTCTTCATTCAAGGAACAGTTCAAGACTTTGAACCTGCAGATCAACACACTCAAACGGGTGCAGTCGCTCAAAACGGTGTCTGGAGAAAGCCAGCCCACCAACAATGCGTTGGCTGCGCATGACCGGGTTGGCACTAACCAGCTTTGCCAGAAGCCTACGGGGAATGTCAAGTTTGCCCACCGCCAAAAGGAGTTTACCTGGCTACCCAACCACGTCTGGCACGCCAAGCGGTTCCACCTAATCAAACGCTGGGGCTACCAGATACCGCTTTCGCCCAACCAGAAGTGTTTCCGTGCCACCAGTAGAGCTTCCAAGGAGCTGCTGTTGGCGTTTGAAACATCGCACTATGGCGAGTTGGTGGTGGAGACTTCTGAGCTCAGCAAAATGGTGCGGTTCCTCAACGAGTTCACGAAGTACCCCGGCCAGATTCCGGAATGGCTCGTAAAGGGACATCTTACCTACAACGGATGGATCTACAGCGGCAGCGAGAAACTCTCCCGCGGCTCAGTCTACCTAAGCTCGCAGCCGGCGTATCAGTTGCTAGTGCGTCTCCATCCCAGCAACTACGAAGAGGTGTTCCGAGTGATGCAAGCATTTGTGGAGAAAGAAGAGGCATTGTCGATTACCGACTGTCGCTATGCGCTAGGAAGCATCCAGCTCCGGGGCCCGACGTCGTTGAACGCTCTAAGCAAAATCATGCATTTGAACGCCGACCAGAACGTCGCTAGTGCCTGGTGGCTGTACTCCCAGCACAAGGATGCGGGCACGATACCCAGCGGAACCACGTTTGCCTTCTTCATCCAGGACCCTCGTTTCTGGAAACACCCAGTGGCGCCCCCTCGGAACAAGCATCCACAGGCTGCATTGTCAGTGAACGACTTGCTTCTCCTGGCGCAGACCCACCTGGACCCACGTGCCATCTCGGCTGTTTTGAGTTCGCAAGGCCGCCATGACTCGTACAAAAACATGTACACCCTCAAGCAGCTTGGACGAGAGTTTGCCCGATACGAGCCTCAGTCCACACACATCCATGGCAACATCGAATTCCCCGTGCTTATTCAAAAAACTTCCGATTTTGCGTGGTGCGTCACCATGCCCTGGTTCTGGGTACAGCCGTTCTGGAGCAAGCTCATGCAGGTGAACGGCGTGAAAGCGGCCGGGATGCGCCAAGACCATCAGCTCAACTTCGAGGCGGGTCTCCCCACCTATCCTCACGACTTTCCCTTTTTGGCCGAAGGCTACAGAGAGAATAGGCTAGTGGCCACGGCCTTGAAGATGAAGCGAGAGAAGCTTCCGGCCAGTAAGAGGCAACCTTTGGAACGCATGGAGAGCCCTTTGGACATTGCAGCGGATTGGTACTTCTTGCGCAAGTGGACTTTTGGCAAGGCGTTTGTCAAGGACCCAAGCAGTACCAAGAAATATCACTTCGGAGAATTTGACGAGACAAAGTCCAGGGTGCTACGCAATTTGGATGATTTGGCTATTGTCATCAACGAGACGCGGGACCGAGACGTCGAGCGCATGCCCATAACCGAGTTCTCTCCCGGAAATGTGCAGCACCAGAGCATTGCGGACGGCAGCTACAAGCCCGAGGCCACCAAGTTCCCGGCGTTGCCCGTTGTTCTGGTCCGCATCACCGTCACCAACAAGGGCACCATCGCAGACAACGCGAGGATCTACGAGCGTGCAGGCTCCCAGTCCATCGAGCATCTCATTGGCTTTGTCACGAGCGGCTCCTTCAACATAAGCCAGGGCCGTGCCACTGGGTTGGGCCAGATATGTGCAAGCCACAGAAACATCCAAAAGGTCTACGTCCGAAACGTGGGGTGCACCACACTGGCGCCCGCCAACATCGAGGTGTACCGTATATAGTGTATGCAGTGATGGTTGTGCGCACGACCGCACGCGAGTATAAAGAGTGCCCGGTTTTCCGGCCTCGCGCGCTCTTCTTTTTTTCTTCATACTTACCTTGAGATGATTCAAGAGATCAAGTAGTCTTGTATCCGTGTTATACTGTCGGCATTGCACTGCGCTGCAGTATAGCATCGCCAACTTCTCTGATAACAAGGCACATGGGCCATTCCCGTGGGGGTTTCGGCTCTCATCGATAGGTTTGGTATTGTGTGCTTTGGGAGTAGTGTGGGTCTTTCAATTTTTGATTTCTTCTGCAACGATCTAGAATTTATTCGGGTCTTGTTCTTTTGATTCATAAAGTCTGGCGATTTTATGCACCAAAAGATGTTCTAGGAGAATAGAACCACGAGAACTGGATGCACTATGAAAACTATGTAGTGGTACAACAGGACGGGACTTGTGTCCTCAATTGATGGAATTCAACTACTTTTCGAGCAGGCAACAATCTGCTGGTCAGATGTGATCGGCTAAGAACCAAATTTCAGTCATGGTATTGTCACTAGCAATGATTCATGGTTCTCAAGTATTGTTCGTGAGTGTCTCCACATTTCGCACCAAAATAACGAATCTCGCTCGACACCACATTTCAGGTCACACAATCACCAGCACCTAGCTCTGTCCCAACATGAAAATTCCCAAGAAATTAGAATGGCTCGTCATAATCTACGACAACCCCGTGAACCAAAGATTGGCCTTTAGAGCAGAGCATCTCAGCAAAGTGCCCGAGAAAGTGGCCTCGGGCACCCTTACCAGTGCTGGCCCAATCTTCAAGGACGAGTCTAAGAAGGAGTTCTTGGGCAGCAGCTTCACCATTCAGGCAGACACACGTTCGGAGGTGTTGGAAGTCTTGAAGCTGGACATTTACGCTCACGAAAAAGTGTGGGACTTTAACAATGTGATCATTCACCCATACCAGCCTTTCTACAGAAGCGGCCAGGACATTCCAAAGTAAAGACGTGAGAACGAAAGAGTCAAATTGAAAATCAACGGCGCAGAGATTGGTCAAATTGGCGTTTTCATTGAGATAGGTATACATTTAAACAGTTCCGCAACATCGTACTCAGCTCTACTGGTCTCGCTTGCAACTTCATTAATACTGGCACTTTATTATCCTATGTACAGCTAGCACCACCAACGTTTGCTCGTATCTTTATCACCCTTTCTTTGGTACATCAAGATGTACGCACTCTTGTCTCTGGCTTCGGGCTTCTCGGTGACCTTCGAAGCGTGGATTGATTCCACTGCCGTGTCATCGATCCGAAGCCATTCTTGGTCTTGCCGCAAGACATCGCACGTATAGTGGCCACCCTCTGCATTTCGTCCGTGATGGTAGATTACCCCGATCAACAGGTAGTTGCGCATCGCGGTGGCTCTAATGCTTGGCGAAAGAACCTCCGGGGCCACGCTGAAGTCAAGCCGGTACAGGACCGTCTTCATGACCTTCTCTATGGTGCCGACCCCATGGTTACCACTCGATGTCTTGTGAGTAGCGTCTGAGTCTGCTTGCTCGTCATTTCTGTACGAGAATCTTTTGAGCTGAAGAACAAGAATTTCTGGCAAGTCGTCGATGAATGTTTGCTTTTTGGCCACCACTTCCAAGCCTCCTTCGGTTTTGTATGGTATCTTCTCAATCTCGTTGAATTGCCAAAGGGCATCTTCTATCGTGTTCACATTCTCGTGTGATATGTCCACCAGAATACATCTAAATGGGTCCACGGTTATGGAGTTTCCTTCTTTGGCTTTTGGAACCGTGAGCACACTGCGGAACTTGCCTCCAAAAAGACTGGTGATAGGTGATGGCTCAACTTCTGACACCCTTTTCTTGGAGACCTGACTTCTGCTTCCGACTTCCGACCATTCTTTGTCGCCAATATCTTCCTCATGGTCGCTCTCTCCTTTCTGTTCTGTCTTGCTTGTGCTGCGTACTAATCTCAGCGCAGACTTCATGCGGGCTTTGAGCTCAGCTGCCAGAGCAGAGTCTAGTTGGCTGCCATAGGCGACTGAAAGCTGCTCAAACTTTTCCGGGGAGATGGTGGCTTCGGCTGCCACAAATTCCTCGTGGATGCCGTCCAAAAAGTATCCCAAAAACTCTTCTGCATCTTCCTGTTGGCCCCATGTCAAATGCTGGAACTTTGGGCTTTCTATTAGTTTCATGTAAAGCTTTTCGGGAGAGAGGGGCCGTCCCACGACAATTCCGTCTGAATTGACGACACTGCCCCCATTTGCAGCGGGCGGAACATTCACGAAATCAGTCAAAAAGCTTATAGTAGCATCGATCAATGGCGTAGAAGATTTGCCACCAAGGCTTCCAATCGACATCTCCCCTATGAAACTGAAAATCCTGTTGAAGGTAGGGCAAAATATCAAACATTGCAAAACTGCATTCATGTAACAAATATTACCAGAATTAGTCAAACCTCGAGGCTTCAAGCTGAAGCCCTTGATGGTGTTGATATCAAAAGTAGGGTCATAAAGCATCATTAGAGCAATAAGCCCTAGAGGTTGAGGTCCTGATATCTTACTCAAATTGGTCGATGCGATTTTAGGTTCCGTGGGTAATTTTTGGCTTTCGGGAACCTGTGTTGGAGAAACAGATGATTTAGGTTTCGAGACAGTTCCCTTTTTGGCACTATTCAGCAATAAAGAAGCCCAATTCATAGGAGCTTTTGCGGCAGTTGCGGGAGGGGCCTTTCCAGAGGCAGATTTAAAGTCTTTGAGAACAGTCTGGCTGGACAAATGCTTCTGACTCTCTGAACCATTATTTAGATTTATGACTTTGAACTGGACATCTGTATCAACATAGAGGCTTTGAGAACCTGAAATCAGTTTTACATTCTGGTGAAGATGCTTGCTTTTCATGAATGACATGTGAGACTTCAAAGAAGCTTTTCTCTCTTGCTCCAGTTCCTTGAGAGTGATGTTAAATAAAACAGGGTATTTTGGGACGGGCTTAGCTGATCCATTGTTGGCCGTGGACGTATTAGAGGGAGAATCAGTGGTGTTTTCATTAGCTGGAGAAGTCCCATTTCTTTTAGCATTGGTTGGGTCGTTATCATTAGTCGTTGTTGAGTTGTCAGAAGCAGTGGGGACCGTGGAGGGGGGAGCATCCACAGGGCCCTTAGATGTAGCACTTTCAGTGCTTCGCAGAAGATTTGCGTTGGTTGTTACCGAAACAGCATCAACTCCTTTTTGCTGTGGCTCTAGGGTATGATTGGTCGATTTGGAGTCTCTATTATGCGTCAAATGAGGCTGATATTGCGGAGAAGCAGCAGACGACGAGCGCGAGCCGGGGACATTGGCCAAGTGATCCGGAGAAGCTGTGGCTATATTAGAAGAATTGGAAGGATATGAACTCATGTTAGAGTGATGCTGAGAGTTTGGAGTATGCTTGCCATTCACATAATTCGGATTAAGGTTGTGGTTGTTAGAGTTGTGATTGGCGTGATAGTTATTCTTGGAGTGCTTTTTTCTATTGCTGTTGCTGTTGGGGCTGAACCCGCTCATGTTGTTCATGTACGGCACCGGAGCCTGTGCCTGGTATGGGTTGGCCATGTAGTACTGATAAGGCTGGTACATGGAGTAGTCGGGGTAGCCCATGGCCATGGGATAGTAAGGTTGCATCATCTGGCCGTTAAACATGAGCTGGGGATGCTGCGAGTAGAACTGCGGGTTCTGGTTGGGGTACATGGGCTGCAGGCCGTGTGACTGGGGATGATAGTGCCTCATTTCGGGGTGATATATGTGAGGCGAGCCCAGATTCGAGCTGGGGTTGAAGGCAGGCACATCGCCACGGAAGCGGCGGGGCCCGGTGGCCGGCTTCGAGCCAGTGGAGGCGGGGCTGGCGGTCGAGGTGGCGGAGCTGTTGGTGGTGGAAGCGCTGGAGACCGAGCCGTTGGCGGTGGTGTTGCTTGAGGCAGAGCCGTTTCTGGAGGACTCCGTGGATGGCTTGCCGGTGGCAGAGGCCAGGCTGCTTTTGTGGGTTGAGTTGGATGTGGTCGGTGAAGCAGACTCTAACATGTTGGATAAGCGGTGTCGAGTAGGGTTGATCAAATAGACATAAGACTGGAAGGACTAGCAAGAGGGGTCCTTAGAAGTTCCACCGGAGGAAGACGTAGTGGTGGGGACAGGTGTGGAGATGGCAGCTTTAAAGGTACGAAGATCCTCTGCGGCAGTTGGGTATGATGCAAGGAAAGGTGCTGAGGGCGGAATGGGCGCGGACTCTGCAGAAAGAAGGCGGAACTTGCGGTTGCTGGGGGAATTAGGAGCCGGTTCGCTTGGAAAAGGACAGGGGCGGAGGGCGTTGGGGAGAGTAGCTGCCTAGGCACGAAAAAAAAACTGGTCGCAGTTTTTTTGGAAAAAGCTATGGAACCGACCGGAAAAGTTTTCTGGTTTTCTCGCGGGTGAGACACTGGCCGAGCGCAATATTGGAAAACTATAAAAATGGATGCGAACTGTAGCGCAATGCAGGGCCAGTGTGGGGGCACGATGGGCACAAGCTACAGTAGAGAATCTCTGGGGTGTTCTGCAGTTTTGCAGCCAGCTATACTCGTGGGATCAGTGTGCACGCTTCGGGCGAGTCTTCTGCGGAGGCACCATGGACCGCACCACAGCGCTGATGCTTCACTAGGCGCACAAGACCTAGCGATGCACAGTTTCGTATGCTGTGCATTGGCTGGCACTAGACTGCTGGCTCGCACTACACACTCACAGACACTCAGACACTCAGACACTCACAGACACTCACAGACACTCACAGACACTCACAGACACTCACAGACACTCGTAAACACTGAACACTGAACACTGGACACTGAACACTGAACACTGTAAACACTGTAAATCATCCTTACTGGCAATGTGGACTAGTCACCGGTGCCTGCTGGCAGTATCCTCATTGACCACATCTGTCAGAATCACTCCGGTCAAGAGTACTCGAAAAGCTCAAACTGCTTGCTTACGCCCCAATTCAAAAGCACAATCGCTACTGCCAAAATGTGCTTGCACACCGGCAACACCCTCGAGTGCTTGCACGGCGAATGGCGTAGCATGTCCAGCAACACGTTGGAGGATGCTTGTGCGCAGTCTAGAAGCTCAGTTCCGGTGTAGACAAAGTCGGTGGTAGCATTGTCAAAGTCGTCGCAGGAGCAAAACCAGTGGTAGAGATCCACGAAGACGTGGCTGGAATCAAGCGTATCCAAATGGGGCCATTCCGTCCCTTGCTGGGCCCTGGTGTCAGTCCCTTCCTGTGTGTCCTGGACCGCGTCCAGCTGCTGCGTAGTTAGTTCTTCAAGCTCGAACGTGTTCAAGTTGATGGCGTACCCCATGTGCTGGAGTATCTTGTTGCTTGTCAAGATGACGTTGACGTCAGCAAATTCATCGTGGGCCTCGCTGACGGTAGGCTCCAGCGCAACCCGGGTAAAGATAGGCACGCATTGCTGGTTTTGAAAGAAGTATTGTTCCAAGAGAGCCGTGGACGGCTTGCGATTGTCCCATAGCTCGAACTTCACGCCATTCCCCGTTACTAGAGCGAGCGCCTCCGTGTATATGTCAGGGAAAGCCAATGCCATCAAGAGGTTCTTGTCTGGGTCAACCTGAAGCTTGCACTTGTCGGTGCGTACATCTGCCTCGAGCAAGCGGTCTTTCAAGCGAGCCAAGCGAGATTGCTCATGTGTGCCCTTGGCGATTTCCTCAGTCATCAACGCCAATACTAAGTCTTTGTAGCTCGCTGCGTAAATGAGACCCTGTGCCGCAGGGAGAATCGAGAAGAGGCTAGCGTTGTCGCCGTGGAGCCCGGACATCGTCGTGCAGCTCGATACAAGCCAGGTCCCGGTCACCGTCAAATTGATCACTGCAGCATCAATTTGACCTGCGCTGGTGTAGCTCTACGATCTCTTCCGCCTGCGTCAGGCATGCGCCGCGCCGCGTATCCATCTCTGAAGATGCGCGTCTTCCTTCTCCGCAACTACTATGTGGATCTCCACCTTACCGCAAGACATCCAGAAAGTAGTCCAAGCCGCCGTTGATGAGTATCCTGCCACCGAGGATGCTTTCAAGCAGGTAGTGCAGCACTATGCTGCGCCCAATGGCAGCAAGAGACAGAAGGTCGTCAGGGAGACCAAACCCGGAGGCAAAGCGTCCCCAGCACCCCAGTTTGCCTTGCCTTACGAGGGGCCCACGCAGGTTGATGTACTTCTGGAGCAGAAGTTGGACATCAAGAGTCCGATCAACATAAGCGAGATAATCTTCGAGTTGCCGGGCCTTTCGTTCCTATCGCCCATAAGGAAGAAGCTAAACCTCGTGTTTCACCTCTTTATAGGCAGCAACGAGACTCCCCAGCCGGTGCTTTCCGCGGTGAGTCCGACCACGAAAGTGCCCGAAATGCCGTCTCTCACCAGTCTCCTGTCTGCCATCGAGCTCTGTGTGGTTATACCGATTCTCGGAAACTCCACTGTTTCCACCAAGAAGGACACTGTCATGATGTGCATCTGGTTGAAGGAGGAACCTGACGCTGCACAGAAAAACGACCCCATCCTAGTGACTCTCAATTTAGATCTTGTCAAGAAGCAACTAGTGCAGGAGGGCAAGGTGCCGCCCAATGCCGATGACCAGGTGGCACACGTGGCATCGACGCCAGACGGCATAAAGCCAATCAACGAATTGATCATAGATTTCTTGCAGCGTCAGTTCTTGTTGTGCGGCGTGAAGCTCATAAACTACCTACCTTCGGCAAACCCTATAAAGAACTCGGTGAATATGAACGAGGACACGTCTGTGTGTGTTTCGCAGAACGCAGACTCCCACAACGACCTCGTGATGGTTGGGGCTTACAAGGGCTCAAAAGAGGGCTCGTTGTGCTTTGTCTCGGTTCCGCCAGTGGACGCCGATTCTCCTAGCACCGCATACTTGATCTTCGGATTCAAGAAACCAACCTTGTTCTTTGACTTCAAGTCTATCAAGTCCGTGGTTTACAGAGACATTACGCGGTTCACGTTTAGTGTGGTGATCACGACAAGTGAAGGTTCTGGTGAAAACGAGATCGAGTTCAGCATGATAGATCAAAAGTCGTTTCTGTTCATCGAGGAGTTTGTCAAGAAGATGAACATTGAAGACAACTCGTTTGACGAGAAGAACAGGGAGAAGGCTTTTCAAAAGGAAGCGGAGAAGACGGAAAATGCTGGCGAGTCTCAGGATCCCTCTGCAAATGCAGCAGCAGGAAGCGATGACGAGGAGGAGGACGGCACATACGCTGGTGGAGTGGAGGAGGAGTCTGGCAGTGATGTTGACGAAGAGTACGATAGCAATGTCAGTGACAGTGGAGGTGACAGTGGAGGTGAGAGCGGGGCTGAAAGCGAAGACGAGAAGGAGGCAGGGAAATAGCCTGCCAGACTAGAGCCAATCTGAGCCAATAGGATTGCTTGTGTGGCTTGTTTTGGCATTCCAGAGTAGACATTAGCAGTCGAATTATAACACGTTCACAACACCAACCAATCTCCTACACAGAATCGAATAGTGTGACCTCATTCTGTAATACCGTACACCTTCATGCTTATTGTTTATTATCTAATACAACCCTCCAATGAAACAGCCATGGCACTGTCACCAAAAAGTTCATGCAACCTATTTATAATCCTTTCCGTAAGTGTCGAACAAATCGTAAAATCTGGAGGCTCTCTTCTGCGCAGTCAATCTGTGGTCGGCCGACAAGTCAAAGTCATGGAAAAGATCTTGCTCCGCTCTCTGCTCGCGCAACTGGGCCAATCTTCTGTTCAACAAAGCTCTGTTGTTGTCAATGAAGTGGTCACACACTAAGTAGGCGGACACGAACGCCGACACCGAGAGCGCATAACCCGGAACACGGTCCCAGCCGGCAGGAAGCTGCTTGCCAACAATTTGCACCTGGATTCTCCTGGCAGAGAGGCCGAGGACTGTACTGAGAATGAAGCCAGCGGCACTTGGCATGGTTGATGTGGAGTAGAGGGTAAAAGTTTTTGAGACTATGTTATTGGGTGCGCAAGGCCCGTACCTCCGGTCGCCTGAACGAAAAAAAAACGACACTAGTCGACTAAGACAACAACCGCGAGCCTCAGTGAGCGGTCACGTGCGCCACTGGAGTCAAGCAGCGCTGGCCCAGAGGCCAGCCCAGAGGCCACAGCTGACGGCGCCGTTACACGCATGTAGTGGGGGAGCCGGGATGTGTGTGGACGGCAAAAGTGGTTTTCTGGCGGCTCTCTCCGTCCCTCCAACTTGTCTCAGCGGCCTCTCTCGGTGTCTGTCTCTTGAGCCCATGTTCACACGTACCAGCCAGGCTAGCATTACGGTTCACACGTACCAGCCAGGCTAGTATTACCGTTCACTCGTACCAGTAAGGCTAGTATTACCGTTCACTCGTACCAGTAAGGCTAGTATTACGATCCTGGGGCATTTACCTGAGCGAGCTCAATTCACGTAATTTAAGGTTTATGGCATCTGGCGCTCTAATGCGCACATGCGGGGGACCGTTGACTCCACACTTGGAATTTTTCACCCACGCTTTTTCCCCACACCTTCACACTCTTTGCAACATGATCAATTTCTTCAAGGGCCACCCGACACTTTCCATAATCCCCAGTAGGCCCATTGCCAAAGCCTACCACAAAGTCATCGTGGAGAATGAATACTCGGACCTCGAGAACGACCCTGACAACAGACACCCGCTTCAATACGGAACAGACAGCGGGAACTTGCTGATCCGAGAACACCTTTCCCAATGGTGCAACGAGAAGTACAGCAGAAGCGGCGCCAGGCCGGACTTGATCAATTTAACTGCTGGCTCCTCCTACGGCACCGAGAACATCTTGTTGGCTTGCACGAACCCCGACGTCACCAAGCAGGTTTTCTTGGTTTCCCCCACCTACTTTTTGATCAACTATGCCTTCATTGATGCTGGGTTCGCCGGGAAAGTCTCTGCTGTTGTTGAAACCCCAGGCGCAGAGTACGAGATCGACTTGGCGGCGTTTGAGTCGCAGTTGGAGGCCTTGGACAAGCAGCACGGCTTAGACCCGGTTTCAGACCATGAACCCAATGTGGTCACAGACCCCACTGGCCGGGGCTCTCGGAAGTACTATCGCTACTTGTTGTACTTGGTTCCTGCGTTCTCAAACCCAGGCGGCTTGACATACCTGTTGAAAACAAGAAAGAAGTTGTTGCAGATTGCCCGGAAGCACGACGTTTTGCTTCTCTCCGACGATGTATACGACTTGCTCCACTACGGGAACCCAGATAAGCTTATCCCCAAGTTGTGCCATCTTGACCAAGCCTCTTTGCCGGCAAATAGGGAATTCGGGAACACCGTGTCCAACTCTTCGTTTTCCAAAATTGCCGCTCCGGGCTTGAGAAGCGGCTGGCAGGAAACCCCGACTGCCAAGTTGGCTACACAGTTGAGCACCACGGGTGCAAACAAGTCTGGCGGAACGCCCTCTCAATTGAACATCAGCGTGGTCGATGAATTGATCACCAGTGGGAAGTTGGACGAGATCATTCAACAGCTCTCTGCCATCTACGCATCGAGGAGTCGTGTGCTCAGAGAAGCCCTCACGAAGTATCTTCCCAAGAAAACTGAGGTGTATGGAGGAGACGGAGGCTATTTCGTGTGGTGCACGATCGACGACCCAGACATTGACCTCCTGCTGACCTTGGCGAGGTTGAGCAAGGAGGGTGTTTTACTTCCGAGCGGGTCTCACTTTGAAGTCGAGGGCGATGCCAAAGGCTGGGGTAGAATAAGCACCCGCATGTGCATTGCTTTCTTGACCGAAGAGCAGATTGAGGAGGGGATAGAGAAGTGGGGTGCAATCATGAGGAGAGAGTATCCTCACCTATACTAACCTTTTCTCAGATAAAATGTTAAGATAGACAAAGACAACCGTCGAATAGACAGATGAATAGACAGCAAGGTCTCTAGAAGGAAGCACTAGGTAGAGTCAGAACACAAGAGTCAACACTTACCAAGGGTAGAGTCAAGAATTACCAAGGACAGGTTAGGTTCCGGAATTCAGAGAAGATGCGAGAAAATGACATGCCAATGACAAGTCCTACAATGTAGTCATCACGTGGAGCAGTTATGCGATGGGCGCTATCGATGTTAGTACTTGGTCGATTGGGATCAGTATATCAGCGTAGATCTTGGTGTAAACTTTTTGAATTCTCATTGATTTTCAATTAAGGCGAAGTTTTTTCATCTTGATACTGCTGAGTAGCACATACGTTTTGAAAGCACAAATGATGCAGACAAAAGCTGCGTCTTGAGATTTTCGAGACTTTATACCCATCACTGCGTTACCCGCACCGAACGCGATAAGGTATATGCAATGCCAAGCTTGAGCGGCCTTGTTAGCAGTAGTTGGCAACGCCGATTGCATCAAACGGTAAATTGACGCAAGAAGTAATAAATCAACAGTGAATCAACAGTGAATCAACAGTGAATTAATAGTGAATCAACAGTGAATTAATAGTGAATCAACAGTGAATCAACAGTGAATCAACAGTGAATCAACAGTGAATCAACAGTATTCATCAACAGTATTAATCAACAGTTCTGTATATCAATCACTTGTGTGCACCGATCATGAAAAGTTGCGGCACAACGGAAGCACTCAAGGAGCACAGGTGTCTTGGATGGCACCTTGGACAGGAATTTACCCGATTTTCCGTGTCCTTCCTCGTGCTTGGGCAACCTTCTCTGCAGAATTCTCGACCTCATTCGAGAAAGTGGAGAGCATCTCGTTCTGCTCCTCCACTTCCGCATGAATGGCCTCCCCCATTTGCCGCTGGCGTGCTATAATTTTGCGAAGCTCCTCAATCTCCTTGTCTTGGTTCAGATGGATCTGTTGCTGTTTGAGAAGCAAGTCGCTGTTGCTGACACCAATGGTGTCCTCCGTTTCCTCATAAGTCTTTGGTCGTGCAAAGACACGTGACGACAAATTGACATTCCCGCCAACAGGTTTATCGGTCTTCGAGACGGCATTGGTGTTCACACCGATCACCGAATCGAGTTTCTCTTGGATTCCGGTCAAGAGCGTCCTGCGTGAGCGCACCTCGTCGGGCGATAGCTCATTTCGGTCCTGCAACTTCGCTAGCGCCACTGCCAACTTCTCCAAGTTGGGCTCTATGTACCGCACATACTGCTCTCTGTTTACCACGCGGTCAGCTAGCTTCGTTCCAGCGCTGAGGCCGTTGACAGTGGACCGCAAGTGGCGGCAGTAACCAAGCCATTGCGCCTTGTCTATGCTCAGAGCACTTTCAGAAATGATGAACTTCTCGTCCTGGACCTCATTGGTGTTGTCAAAAAGGTCCGACGTGAATTGGAAGTTGGGCGGCACATTCAAGAAGCGGTGCACAAGCGGAGAGTTCTGGAACTCCTTGTCCCGGATCAAATGCTGAAGAAAGTCGGCTAGCTTGGACTTGCGCTCAAACGCCACCTTTTCTTTGCTGGAAAACACCCCCGACTTGGGCGGGAGAACATAGGGAAAGTCGCTTCTGGAGATGCCGCTTTCACCACAGAGAGCGTCGCGGAGCGCCAAGAAGTCCGAGTATCTTTTAGAGGTGCTGATGGATCGTAGCGGCAAGCGTGTGTTCACCTGGTACAATATCACGCCATCATCAGTCGTGTACTGTGGTATTGTCACAGACATGGAGCGGCTGGGAGGATGGTGGGTGTAGACGATAAGGTGAGCGCGCTATCTGGCACGTGAGGCTGGACTCTGGTGGCTTTGGCTAGACATGTAGGCAGAGCCACGTGCAGGCCAAACCATCGTGGCGGACCATGATGGAGACCGCAGTGGGTGCTAAATGCAGCAAAGTGGCAGCAAAGTGGCAGCAAAGTGGGCATCCATGTGTAACAGTAACAGGTGACAGCAGATTTGGTCCTGTTGCGGTGCACTGGACCAAACAGTCAGGCCTGGCTCAACTGATTGAGCACACTGGCCTCATACCGCATCCATCTCTCATCCGTATTTATCCATATTATCCATATTATCCATATTATCCATATTATCCATATTATCCATATTACCCATATTATCCATATTACCCATATTATCCATATTATCCATATTATCCATACTCTCTGCCTCGGCTAACTCGTATCACAGCACCAGTCTGTTGCAGCTGTGCATGCACTGGGGCTAAAGTGGGTTGCTGCGCGCACCTCGATGCCTTTAAAGGCTCCGTCACGCTGCTACTCCACACATCACACACTCACTAGACTTGCACGGCCGCAGTCATTACTCCCTTTTGGTCCGGTCTCTTTTCCGGCCTCCAGTACAACTGTCAATTAACCGCATCTAGTAATGGTGGAGACTGAGAGAGGGGCACACGACCACGCAGCAAGCGCTGGAAGCCCCAATGCCCAGGGATCCAGAGTCATAGGCGAGCGTCCCTCCACCGGAAGCTCCCGATCGAGCAACTTGGACCGAGACGCCTCTGAATCGTCTCCCTTGCTCGAGTCTTCTGGAAGCTACCTAGACCCGGACGACCCTCGGGTATCACCGCTCAAATTGAAGCGCATAAAGTTGCTCCGCTCGGTTCTTTTGATGGTGCTATTGTTCAACGTGGCTCTCTTCACTCTTGCCTTGGTGTCGGACTTCATCTCGATTCCCGGCATGAACACGCGGGGAAAACTGTTCTTGGAACTCAACCTAGTCATGTTCTGCATTTTGACTGGCGCCGTGACTCTCTGGTGCTTCACTGTGCCCTCGTACTACGAGCGAGTCTTGGGCTACGTCAGCTGCGCTCTTTTGGTCTTGGACGTGGTCGTGGTGGTCTCGGTGCCCCGATTGCGGGACGGCTTGGGGTTGTTTGGTAATTTGCTTCTCCTCTGGACCTTGGCGAATGTTGCCCTCAATTGCTTTGCCGACTACCGCGTTGAGAGGGGCAAGGCCCAACAAGAGATCAAGTACACCGGGCGCGTGGAGAAGAGAATGTCGTTGTTTGAGCTCTTGGTGACTGCCGTCAAGATCTTTGCCAAGTTCCTCCTCTTGCTACTCATCTGGAACATCAGCTTGTCGTTGTGGATCCAGGCTTTCGACACCCACGAAAAGCCATGGGGCAAGCTAGTCCCTGTGAACGAAGACCAGTTCAGCGTGCACTTGGCGTGTTTCGGCGACGTGTACGCTAAAGCAAACGACACTGAGGAGTCAGGCGAGAAGAAACCAAAACAGCCAATTGTTCTCGTCGAAGGCGGTCAGCAAACCTCCGCCGAACAATTCCAGGAGTGGATCCAGGAACTCTATCACATGAACAAAATCGAGCGTTACTGTATCTGGGACAGACCAGGCTACGCATTCTCCGATAGTGCACCCTCGCCTATATCTATCGGCATTATTTCCGAGTATCTCACTGAAGCTCTCAAGAAAGAAGGCATAGAAGGCCCTTTTAGTGCGGTTGGCTACGACTCTGGCGGACTCTACTCGCGAGTGTTTGCGCTGAGGAACGCCGGCCAAATGCACTCTATACTATTGGTGGACAGCTGGCATGAAGATCTCCTCAAACACTTTCCATTCAGCGGCCCTAATAAAAAGAATGAGAGCAGAAGGACCTTCAGGAATGTTCTAGACCTCATGGACTCGTGGCAGGGCTTCAAGTTGTGGTTGAGAGGTCTTGTGTCGCCGCTAGGCGTGATGCAGGACATTCATTGGTTCTTCCATCCGAGGCGTTTTCTGTCGAAGAGCAGAATCTTCGGCTCCGACATGGTGTACAGCTCCAGGTACTTGAGGGCCAGGCTACAGGAGCAAATATCGGCGTCCATTCTATCCTACAATGAGGTGCACACGGCCGATATCAGAAGCATCCCACTTGCAATTATTCTGTCCGATTTCATGATCAAGAGGTCTTTGAACTGGGGCAAGTGGCAGCGTGAGCTTACCAAGCTAAGCGACTACGCTCTTGAATGGGTGGTTTCAGAGAATTCGGGCCATCGCATATGGAAGAGCCCTAAGGGGAGAGAGCATTTGCAGCAGCTCTTGTTGAGGCTAGTGAGTGAAAAGAGCAACTACTAGCGTGCCTGAGTGGGGCTTCTGCCATCTTGGAGCCGGCCATCTCGGAGTCATCGCCAACTCGGTGGCATGGGCGAACCAGTTTTGGAACCGGGCTATCTGAAGTCCCTGCGGGCTCCTAACCTTGTATGACCCGAGGCCGGCCAACGGTGCTGCAGCCACCGGCCTTCGGTTGCGTGACATTTACTGTATCATAATTTACCATCATCCGGGCCGTAGCACAGGGCCTGGATGTAGAGACGTGTGAACTGTGGTGAATCATGTTTGTTTCATGTTTGCGGCGACGTTTCAGGTGTTATCAGCCGGACGCGCAGCGTAAGCATAGCGCGGAGGCAAGGAAAAGAAATTAAAGACCGTCCTTATTTCTGGTAAGAAAAGCCCCCTCCCCTTTCCTGTACCGTTGTCGCACAAGATGGGTAATTTTCTGTGTAAATATACCGAAAACACCACATCTTTTTCCTAACCTACATCTAGCTGTTTCACCTTGAGTGGCGTCCGAAGCACTTGATAAACGTTTCAGACGCTGTTGAATTGCTCACTCACATCTCTATCCATATTAAGCATCTGCTATTCCTTGAACCGGCTAGCCTTTCGATCCTGCGTCATATCACCCGCCACGTGAACACGCCACAAACCACGTCATTATTTTCATTTCATTCACGGAACCCCTCCTACATTACAAAAGAAGCTTCGCGTCATGTTGGAAGACTTACGGCTCGAGAGTTTGAGCATTTTGCCGAACGCAGAGGTGTCTGCGAATGATACAAAAATGAAATCAGGTGTCGTGTCTTCCTCGGCATCACCTGAGAACTCCGCACCCGGATCTCCTCCACAAATCCGAGAGAATCTGGCGGAAATGCAAGACATAGAAACTCTGAGTGACTCCCGAGAGGATGTTGAAGAAGGGGCTGCGGTAAGCGCTACCACCGAAGCTGCTCTAGGGGCACAAAGAGCACTGCCACGGCAGACCGGGGGCCTGGCGCCCTTCTCAACGCAAGCCTCTGAACGCAGAGGCTCTGACACTGATCTTTTTGTTGCAAGAAGCCAAGGGAGCGGAGGGCTGAAGAAACGCGTTGATAAGACCTCTCTTTCGGGCAAAGCGCAAACACAGAGGCTGGATTTCCACGAAGCTCCTCGGATCTCAGCCACGACATCAAATCCTCCTAAGAACTCAGCATTCCTGACTTTGAGTCGCCGACCTTCATTTGGTTTAAGCTTTTTGAGCTCTTTGTCCAATTCCATACGAGGAGCAAGCTCCAGCTCTCAACAAGCATCCAAACCCGAGAGCATTCACAACTATTTTATGGCAAACAGCCCCACAATCGCTAACCTTAGCAACTTTGCTAATGGAGATTCCGGCGTCGAAACAACTATAAACAACTTCGCGAGCTCTCGCGTAAGAAACTCCGATGATGTCATTCCCGAAGTCATGAGGTCGAGCGATCATTCCCGCTCTCAAGAACTTCAGCCGCCATCAGAGACACAAGAGTCACGGGATGTTAATGATCTTGAACCTCAGGAGGAAACTGCACCAAGGCATACCACTCAACCATCCGTATCCAGAGAGAACACCATTGCTGTTGCTTCCGATGCTACACGGCTTGCGGATACCCATGTCCTGGACACAGACGATAACGACAAAGGTGATAATGGCAAAGATAAAGACGGCCTGTTTTCTGTTCGCTTGACTCCTATTATTGATCATTCGTCTTCTAATACCGGCCTTTACTTTTCCCCTATCATACGGAGAAATCACCCTTCACAGTCCATCTCCATCGGAAGGTACACTGAAAAGCATAAGAGTGCGGCACACGCACCCCAGGGATCGAATTCCAGGATTGTCTTCAAATCCAAAGTTGTCTCCAGAACACATGCCTTGTTTCAGTGTAATGAAGAAGGTCAATGGTTTTTGAAAGATTGTAAATCGTCTTCAGGGACTTTTCTCAACAATATCAGACTTTCTCAAGCATCTCAGGAGCTGACCCTCTGGCCATTGATGGATGGCGATATCGTCCAACTAGGATTGGATTATAGGGGAGGCACGGAAGAAGTCTACCGTTGCGTAAAAATGAGATGCGAATTCAACAGAAGCTGGCAAAGGAAAGTCAACCGGTTCAACATGGATATTCATAAGAAAATGAAAAACTTGGGAGTGGAAAGCAAGACGGAGGATGGAGAGGAGTTTTCAGAGTGTGCCATCTGCCTTTTGAAATTGGAGCCATGCCAGGCTTTATTCATAAGTCCATGTTCTCATTCTTGGCATTACAAGTGCATACGGCCTATCATCATCAAGAGATATCCGCAATTTTACTGCCCCAATTGCCGGTCTATTTGTGACCTTGAGACGGATATTGAAGATGAGGACGAAGATTAGTTGTGAGGTTTTTGAGTATAGTGATTGCGCAACGGCCCAAAGACACGCATAATGAAGGAGCGTGAGATCGGAGTGGGTCAGAGACTCAACTGTCACGCTTCATGAGCCGATATGGACTACTTTTACTTGATGCATAGGTACAGCATATGTGGCTAATCTAAACCGGGTTCCGAGCCTACTTTTAGAAGCAGAGATGGCAGAATTCAACGCCCACCATGTAAAGTGCCTCTGTAGCATGCCCCTTTCGCACGTTACCATGCTTCCATGCTGGGTTATCTCTCGAAAAGCCGGCCTACTCATGTTGATACCATTTCTAAAGATGTATTTTACATTAGTGAATTGAACTCTTTCAAGTTAGACATGTTCAACATGCCCGACCTCGGCCTTCTTCTCCTCGACCACATTACGGATTCCATCCTCACCCAACTTCTCCATCATGTGGCCAACGTCGAAGACCGACACCTCGGTGGTCTTGAACTTTCTAGCGGAAACACCTTGCTCGAACAATAAGTCCAACTCGGCGAACGTTCTACCCTTGGTCTCAGGCATGTCGAACCAACACCAAATGGAACCAATCACAGCAAAGGCGGCCCAGAAGAGCCCGGTCTTGGCCTTCCAGTTCCATGCAGTAGGATTCAACATGTAAGGCATGATGATAGAAATGACGATTCCAGACACGTTGTAGGCGTTTCTGGACAAAATGACTGTCTTGGTTCTCAACTTGGTGGAGGGCAACTCGGTCACCAAACAGTAGCAGATGGGGCCAATGGTGGAGTCATAGACGAACGTGAACACCAACAACAAACTTCCCACGGCCCAAGAAGCACCATTACCCGACGCAAAACCAAGACCACCGGTGACGATCAACAACACGGACTGAACACAGAGACCGCCAAAGAAGATGTCGAATCTTCCGAATTTCTGCGACAAGGTCCAGGAAAGAAGCGTTCCGAGCAAGCCCAACACGTATTGCACAATGGAGAAGGTGAAACTGTTGGAGGTGGACAAGCCGGCGTTTTTGTAGAAGTAAGTTGAGTAGCCCATGAAAGCGGAACCGGTGATGTTTTGGAACAACCAGGTCAAGCATGTAATTCTAGTTCTTCTCAAGTTCTTCTTCTTGAAACAGTCCCAGTATGTGATGCCCTTGCTGAGAGCCAGCTCCTCCCTGATGGTCATCTGCATCTTGTCGATCATAGCGGAGGCCATGATTTCCTTGTTGGGCGAGTGCTCGTTCTCAGATAAGAGCCTCATCACAGACTTCTTGGCCTCGGCGTTTCTGCCCACCTTCATGAGCCACCAGGGCGACTCGGGAGCAAAGAACACTGCAACGGCGATAGGAATGGGCCACATCCACTGCAACGCAAAAGGCACTCTGTAAGAGTCCTTCAAGGAAGAACTGAGCATTCCCTTCAATATACACGACGAGATCAACTGGCCAATGACCCAACACACGTTCACGTAGGTGGTCAAGTACAATCTCAAGACCGTAGGACAAACTTCGGAGGCATAGGAGACTGTCAAAGTCTGGAACGCACCCCAGGGCAATCCCAACAAGATCTCTCCCACCAACAAAACTTGCACACTCGGAGCAAAGAAAACAATGAAAATGAAGCAGGTGACCATGATCAAGGATGCTATAAGCGTCTTTCTGTAGCCGATTCGGTCCGACACGATACCCGCGATGAACAAGCCAATGATCTCACCGACGTTCACCGCCATGGACAACGCCGTCTGCCAGCGCGCAGGGATCTCGTATGTGTTTTTGTCAGGGTAGAATTCTCCAAACTTCTTCACGAAGTCCGGGAACGAGTAGAAGGAATTAAGCAAGTTCACATCGTAACCCTCCATGATGATCGCCGTGGACAAAGCAATCGACCACAAGGCGGCTTTGGGGAAGGTCTTGATACCCTCCTTCAACGACATGGACTTCTCCTTCTGGTCATTCTCCTTAGCGTTAGTGGAGATGTCAAGGAACTTCGCAAGGTAGTCCTGGACCTCGGGGTCCAAAGAGTCGTGCGACATGGAGTCCGCCTTGTCCGTCGAAATCAACGCCGTGTCTTTGTAGTCCAGGGTAGACATGGTGAAGTGTTAGTATTTTGTTCTCAAGTGGATCTCCGCTGTCTAAGAGATGTTGAGAAGCTTGATAATAGATGGTATTGATAGTAGATGGTATATCTCGTAAACGGCGCTTCCTATTTATATAGACGTTTCGCTGGGCGATCTTGCGGGCACATTGACCCCACTTGTGGGGTACGACCCAAGAGATGCTGTTCGGATGAGCTGGCGCCTGCCCTGCGATTCTGCATGCACGCGCGCAAATTCCTTTTTAATGTGGAGTACGTGCATGACCTATTATTCCGACACGGTGGAGCCTTGGAAGATCGGCCCATGGGCTATGCAGCGCCCAGCGAATTCCTTTTGTGTTTCATGTTGCTGGGCTGTCCACGGCCGGTGCCATGCTGCTCGCTTGTGCTTGGCAAGGGCGTGCAGGAGGGGCGCCCAGTATGTGCCTGCAACGCGTCTACATACAAAGACGGTGTTTAGAACAAGCCCCGAATTCTCACTGGGAATTCCTGGGATTGCCAACAATAGGGCTTGGCCCATGTGGGGATCCATGTCCAGGCGCCTTTCCTGAAACAAGACTGTGTAGCTGAAACCAATGAGGCTGACAGGAGGGGCGGAGCTCCGACTGCACATGGGTACTTTATACGAACCTCCCGCCTACTCCGCGGATTCTATTTCGAGGAATTCTGCCACAATCTTTGCGAGCTTGGCTCGGGTCCTTCCCCGTCCTCTCGTAAAGCGTGGTTGAACTTTCTGTTTCCTGCTGCCCTTTGTGTACTCGTGTACTTGACTGCACACTGCGCCCGTTGCTGGCGGAGGGGGCATTGTTCAAGAAAAATGTGTTTCTTAGAAATTCTCACTCCATTGTTCAGGGCAAACAATAAATCTACGATTTAATGCAGCGGGGGTAATATGTAGCATGACGCGAAACAGGAAAGCGATGCGTTGTACGTATTCAGTGCCCTTCTCGCTGCAGGCGCGGATCTTGGGCTCACCCAAGGCAATTTTGCGAGACGCACAGAATTCGCTTAGAAATCCACGGCGCAGCGGCGCCCCAGTCCACTGTGTATTGCCGGCAACGTGAAGCCGCTCTAAGGTTATTGTCTCTTGTCTGGAAGCGGGGCGTAGCTGCCACGTCCGGGAATGTTGGGGTTGGCGGCCGATAAATATTTGGTTCGCACAGGGGGAGCTTCAACCCGAGTCGGCGACGGTGCATCGGTCCGGAAACCGCCAAGATTCAGCGGAATGGGGTAGCCTGGCATGACTGCAAAAAGAAAAGACTTGGAGTGGGGCAAAGGATTCAGAATGACTTGTGATTACGAGCGCTCGGATTCTGGGGTACTCGGATCGTATGCGCACTCGATACGTTTAACGCACCGCGCCGCCTTTCCGTAACACTTTAATCTTTGCGTTTTCCAGGTGGCAGCAAAGGTTTTCTCGGGCTCGTGTCTTGTTGGGTACGGCGTGTCTGACCGCCTGCGAGTCCTGCAACCGTCTGGGGTAAATGCATGACACACTACTTGGGCTAACACTCTTTCAGCGCACCCCTCGGCCAGAAATCTTTACTACTTATACTTGACGGGAAGAGCCATGGCACGGCAGGGGCCTTATATAAGAAGCGCTCTTTCCAGCAGTCTTTTCCTCTTTCCAACAAAAAATTATGACCCTTAGTCTTCGCCCCGGGAGTTTATGCGTGATGTATGACATTAGCGCCGTGCATAATTGCGAGGCAGCGGCGCAATTATCGTGACCCATTACACTTCTGACACCATGTTCCTAGTTTAAGGTTAATGGGCCAAGAGGTGCTTAGAGGATGGAGACGTGGTACAAGAGTAGTGTTTTGCAAATATACAAGTTTGACGCCTCTCCAGAGACCAGTGGCCTCAGGCGAACTAAAGTGCTTCAGAGCCTCATCCAGGACTCCGAACACTTTCCCAGTGTAAATGTGTTTCATGACGAAAGTCCTTCATCTACCTCTGGCGTTGCTATCTTTGAGCGCCGTATCTGAAACTGCATTTATTAAGGTACTCCTCACCTGCTAATCTGTGGCCCCAATCTCGAGACGTGCCACGCAAAAATTCTGTATTTGGCGAAATGAGGAGGGAATTCCGGCCCTGCAATATTCCCGTAGGGTTCAGTAAAAATCCTAGCCCGTAGCATCGTGCATGAAGGCAGACAAGGAGATGTTACTTCCAAACCTCGGCAGCGTACCAAAATTCTTCAAAGAGTTCATGGACTGGAAGAACATTAGTCCTTGGTCATCTGCTTCATCCACATTTTCCGCTTCGCCCACGAATTCCCCTTCTTCGTCGTCACTTTGAAGCTCCTCTATCTGTTGGTAGCTATTTATCGCCCTTGGAACACGCTTTAATTTAGACTGGAAGATGAAATTGCCGATGGCTTGATATTCCTTCAGCTTGACGGTGATATCGTTCTTGAACTTTGTTACCAAATGAAACAAACTTTCCAAGTCCTGAAGTTCAGAAGCAATCGAGGAATTTACAGAATCCTCTTTGCACATGGTGAGTTTAGGGATACTCGATGTCAAAGTTTGCGCTAGCGCAATCAACTTCACATAGACTCCCGGGCCATTAGTCTCATAGGCCACTTCTGGTAAATCACTAGTCTGTTTAAGAAAGCTTCGCACGTTGGAGATTGGAAATTCGTAGCTGAAACAGTCATCGTTTCGACACAGTGAACGAAGCATGCCGTCGTCTGAGGTTATTTGCCATGCAATAGCTCTTATCCAGGCTTCGGATAAAATGATGTTCAACCGCTGGGACTGGGTCACGTTTTTGGGTAAGTCTCTGCTGCCGTGAAGCTGCAGCTGCACGGCACTGATCCATTTTTTTTTGTCGGTCAGCTCGGACAGATCGCTCAAGGGTGATCTTTGATTATTTAATTGCCCGAAAAAATTCTTTCCTGGGGCAGAAAACACCTTCACCAATTCTGTAAACCCGTATATCAAAGAAGGATATTCTTCGTCGTCCAAATCAGGAAATTGCACGCAAGGTTCGAGAATCACCGGAATTCCGCATTCAAAGCACATGTACCGTTCAGTCACCAAAAGGGTATAGTAAATCTTTCTCCAGCGGTGAATCTCAGCCCGCGATTTTCCATGGAAGAATTTGGGGGTGTGGAAGTCCAAAACTTGCCCAATGGAAATGGCCTCCCGAAGGTACAAGGTCGCAGTCTTGGTCTTGTCGGAGGTATTCACATAATGAGCGTATAAAAAAAAGGAGATCAAAAGCGTATCCATACTAGGCTTGTCCGTGTATTCAAACAAATCACGTACCCTTTTGGCCTCCTTCGCGTAGGCGTCGGCCAGAATAGTATTGCAATTAAGCGAAGAATTAGTGGACAGGACAAAGGAAAGTTGCGTGGTGATTGCGGCACACACTGCACAGCAAAGACTGTAAGACATGGCGTTTCTCAGCGTGAGTGTGATGAAATTGTCCTCGTAGCCGAGCTGGGCCCCGTCCAGAATAACCAGAATAAGCTCGGCAACTGAGAGGATGGGCCAGTACCCGTAAAACCAGGTCTGGTACACCTGGAGGCGCAGAAGAAGGTGTTCTAAAGACAACTTGGCGTGGGGCCCGTCTCCCCTGGGACTGGAATAAGCTGGAGAGATAGCATCGTGGATGTTATTCGTCTCGGTTGGGTTTATCATTCGAATTTCCTCGAGCGGTTTTATAGTAAACACGTCAAGAGAATTGTCTCCAATTCCAGGGGCGTTGCGAGAAGTTGGCGGTGCAAAAGACTGGACCTCGGGGGGAGCCTGTGTTTGCTGCCGTAGATCCCCGGCCGCCGGAAATGGCGGCGTGCCAAAGTTAGGGCCGTGCAGTTGGGGCATGTAAGGCGAAAAAAATACTGGCGGAGACAACTGTGAAGGAACTGACGGGAGATCAGGCTGAAGAGGTAGAGCGAGTCCCCCATCCACCGGTTGCACGCTCCCAAACAGAGTCTGCGAGCTGGGTGCTGGGTGCTCCACCTCTGCTGGAGTTGCTTCTGGCGCCTCTAAAGAAGGGGGTGTGGATAGGCGAGGCTTTTTTGAAGCAGGGGACTTTGTGGATTCGTTCTTCTGAGACTCAGGCTCTTTTTTGCTTCTCCGGCCGGTCTTGGGCCCCGACTTCAAACGTACCCGATCGTATGTGCACGACAAGTTCAGGGCTAGGCATTTTTTACACAGCTTTTCGCCGTCGGGGATTTCACACCGGACTCTTCGGGAGGCACAGAAGTCACATGGTCTTCCGTAAGTGCCTCTCTTCTTTTGCGGCTGGCTGGGGTCCATGAAAGCAGGCCAGGGGCGTCAGCGAATGTGGCGATGCAGTCTCTAGGCCAACTTGTTATTCTCCGGGCCTTCAGGTCTCAGCAAGCGACCTATGTTGGGACGGTGAGCTCGTCTGGCTGTAGGTGTTGACAGCGTCCAGCAGGTCCACTCGCGCAGGGACGGTGGCGGTGATTAGTCTCAGTGTAGAGTTGAAGTCAGCACGGCAGGCGGCCAACAGTGTCGAAGAGGTTCCAGAGAAGAGCGCTGTCAGAAAACACATCGAGTGCTCGAACCAGACCCCACTCATTCTTGCACCTCGCATGCAGGACCGAGATTACGTGTAGGCTCGTTCACTTCCAAACTCCCAAACGCCTGGCTGCCCTACGGCAGGCCCTAGTGCTAGCTCATTCAAGAATAAAAGCAACGTGAAAAAGGTCACGGCGCTCCGTGCCAGATGCGGACGATGATGCAGAGCGACGCGTGCAGGCGATACACAGAGGACACCGTTATACGTCGTGGGTGTTGCCACGCCTCGCGGCATGGCTCGGTGAGCCGTGCCGCCATGCTTGGCGTGGCTCGAGTGGCCGCAGCTCCGGCCTGGGCCACTCGTAGCCGTTGAATGTGACTGGGGCGCCACACCTGTGCATCCCAGGGTTCTGGACAGCTTCCAAAATTAAGTTTGGGTGGGGAGGTTGCGTCATGCAGGGTGCAAGGGCAGAAAGTTAAATTTTGTCATCGGGCGGTGCTAGGTGTACAGCAGTGTAGGCTGGCACACCGCTAGTATGGACGCGGCGCGCCTAAGTTTCGCGGATGCACTTCCGAAAACCGGACCCACTAACTACTTTAGCTAGCGCCTTTCGCGGTGACTAATAGAGAGCGATAGGCGGCTTCGCGTATATGAAGCATACAGCCGTACCAGCTACGTTACCATTTTATTTCCACAGCTACGTAGCAGCAACGTTTTGTCCAGCTAAGTATTTTTATCTCAAGCTTACCCAGTGTTTCTCCAATTCAATGAGTGTATCTGTTAGACCCATTCAGCCTCTGGACAAAGACCAGTGGGTGCAACTCTGGTCGGGGAAGGACTCGTACCTTGAATTCTACAACTCATTGGACAGAATGACGCCCGAAATCACCGACTCGACGTTTGCGCGTTTCTTGGACGCCAACGAGCCTGTCTACTGCGGAGTGGCCGTGGACGAGCACGACAACTTGGTGGGCTTCGCCACGTACTTGACCCACAGAAATACCTGGACGATAGAGGACGCGTTGTACTTGAACGACTTGTTTGTCAAGCCCTCTTGCAGGCTCGGCGGCATTGGCCGGAAGCTTTTCGAGTATGTGTACGCTGAGGCCGACAAGATGAAGGTCGGCAAGACCTACTGGAACACACAGTTCGAGAACCACCGGGCGCAGATGTTGTACGTGAAGGTGGGGAAGAAAAGTGGCTTTTTGCTGTACGTGAGAAAGTAGTTTACTTTACTGCGTGGACAGGTACTCCCAGCATTATGTGGCTGTTCTAGAGGTGAGGCCATCTGTGTCAATCAGGAAGAACCCAAACACCCATAGAGCTGGTGCCAAGTAAGTATATGAAGAATTACCGATTTATTTACTCTTTCACACTGTTGCCCTGCTCTCGCTGTTCATGAGCATGGATTTTGCAGTCACTTGCCACATGCCTACAAAAACCCAAATCCCGTTTAAAAAAATCGTCAATCAACTAAAACAACCTAACAGCGTAATTACCTAGACTCAGCGTAATTACACAGACTCTTCCTACAACCAAATAAAGCTACCCTATCTAGCCCAACCCCCGGCGGACATGATGTTCCTGTATGCGTGACTCACTGCTGCACTTGTTGCCTATCGCACTGGGCCTCACCACCAGTCATGACACGCTTGATCGCTGAGAACACGGATCCGGACATCGTCAGAGTCTTCGTCGTCAGGCACGGCAGAACCGACTGGAACGCCAAGAAAATCCTCCAAGGCCACATCAACATTGACATGAATGACGAAGGGAAGGAGCAGGCCCAGAAGCTCGGCCGCCACTTCGAGAACATCAAGCTAGACCTGGTTTTGTCCTCGGATCTCGTGCGTTGCACCGGTACTGCCGACGAAATCATGAAGTACCAGCTGGGTGTCCCGTATAAGACAAACGCCAATTTGCGTGAGCGAGACATGGGCGAAGTTCAGGGTATGACCATCTCCGACGCGCTAGCCAAATACGGAGCCGACTACAAAAATATAGGCGAAAAGAACCCTGAGTTGGTAGCACGGGTGTCTGACGCCTACGACGGGTTCTTGCAGCTGGCAGTCAAGAGCAACTTCAAGAATATCGTCTTGTGCACTCATGGAGGAGTGATCCGCTCATTCACCAAGTTTCTTCATGGACTGCGGAAGTACTCATTGGGTGCGAGTCTCTCGTCGCTCGAGCTTCTAGTTCCGTTCAATACGTCTGTGACGGTGATAGATTACAACAAGAGCTCTGGATTGGGGCAAATCAGTCTTTTTGGCGTCACTGAACATCTCGATGATAAGATTCACATAGCCAATCAGCAAGCACTTTAGAGTGGGGAAAGCTAGAAAACCTGTTCTTATTGATACTATGCTAATGTACATGATATGGGAGTTTAAGGGAACTCCTTGAGGGCTGTTGGAAACTGTTTGAGATTTTAGTCAATCTCATGATCTTGATCTCATGATCTTTGATCTCATGATCTTTGATCTCATGATCTTTGATCTCATGATCTTTGATCTCATGATCTTTGGTCTCATGGTCTCATCATACTCATTCATTGGCCTCAGTTGAATCTCTCAGGGTCCATGGTGTTGCTTCTAGAGAATGAAGCGTATTTTTGGAAGGTGTCATTCCTCTCCAACTCATACTCTGGATTCTTTGCTCTAGAGCTCCATTTACGCTCATAAATGCGCTTGGCCCACTTCCATGCTTCACATCCGAGTAAATAGAGAAGACTGAAAGCAACTGCTATACCCCATTCCCAGCCAATTGGCGCGTGCAAAAACACCTTGTTGTTAATGACCGGAATGTAGATCACAGGAAACACAGATATGAAGCCGCCAATGACGGACCAGAACAAGAACTGGTTTGCCCAAAGATCGATGGCTGTTTGCCTATACCACGAGTTATCAGTCTCCTGTCTCATGTAAAATAGAGAATTCACTGGGTGCACACATTCCCAGGCTAAGATAAGGGCACACCAAGTCATAGTCACGAAGGAGGTGGACCTGCCTCTGAACACCAAGTCGCAGACCTCATGATGAGCACTTGTGGCATTGCAATTGGCGCCCAAGTTACCATCGCCGACTCCAAACACAACAATAACAAATCCCACCATGCAACAAACAGCCATCCAAAATCCGTAGGCAAGCATATCAACAAGAAGCGAGTTAGTGAAAATCTTGCGCGAGGGCGCCTGTTCCAAGATACCGTCACTGGCTCTCTCTTGACCTAAACCCATGGCTGGGAAGCAAGAGGTCACCACCAAAATCCACAACACCTCTACGGGTGACAAGGGAAACACCGATAATCCGTCATCGTCAAGGAACAGCAAGCCAACCATCAAGTAGATGGCTTGGGCCACGTTTTCAGCCAAAAGCTGCAAAATAAACTTCTGGATGTTGGCAGCCATCCGGCGGCCTTCCTCAATCGCATGCAAAATGGAGGAGAAGTTGTCGTCGGTCAAAACAATGTCGGATGCATCCTTGGCGACGTCAGAACCGTTCAATCCCATGGCAATTCCAACATCGGCCTTTTTCAAAGAGGGAGAGTCATTCACACCATCTCCGGTCATGGCGCAAAACTTGTCACGACGGTGCAAAGCGTCGATCATCCTCACCTTAGTCTGAGGTGCACACCTGGCAATGACCAAAGGCAACACCGGAAGATTGTCAATTTGCTCATCAGTCAAGGCGTCAAATTCACTTGCAGTCATGCACATTGCCTTGACCACCTCTTCACTGTAGTGATAGAGGTTGCGAGGGATGATGCCCACTTCCTGTGCGATGGCCTTGGCAGTACTTGGATGGTCACCAGTGACCATGTGAACATTGATTCCTGCCTTGTGACACAACTTTACAGAACGTGCAGTCTCGAGTCTAGGTGGGTCGTAGATTCCAACCAATCCATGAAACACCAAGTTCGACTCGATCTTCTCACGATCACTCAAGTCGTCAGAACTCTCGTCAAAATCTCTTGAAGCAAATGCGAGAACACGCAATCCTTGAGAAGACAAGGCATCCATATTGGCTTCGATATTAGAAATGTCTTCCTCGGTCAATTCAATGAGTTCAGAGGTATCGGTTTTTTCCTCAGTGTGCCCTGTCCAGCGAGTGCATCTTCTGACCACTCTTTCCACGGCACCCTTGGTAAAAATCCTGGTTTTGTCTCCCATCTTGTACACAGCGGACATTCTCTTGATCGAGGAGTCGAATGGATACTCCTCCACATGCTCGAATTCACTCGAAACCAACTCTCTACCAAAGTCAAGCCGGCGACAGAAAACCTGAATGGCACACTCCGTGGCGTCTCCATGAGCTTTCCAGACCAATTCCCCGGTTTCCTCATCTTTCGTTTGATTTACTGTGGCAATGTTGGCCAAAGTGGCCGTCTGCAACCAAGTCTTGAAGTTCTGTGGAAAGTTGTCTTTGTCTGTTTTGTCAACGGGCAAGAAATCGATTTCTTCGTCGGTTTCCTTGATGAAGTAAGGCGAGAACTTGGTGAAAGACAAGTCGCCGATAGTCGGGTCGAAAGCGTCGTTGGAGTTGTCTAAGGAATACGAGCCCACAGAAGGAACCCACACTTTCTTGACAATCATTTTTCCTTGCGTTAAGGTGCCTGTCTTGTCGGAGCAGATATCATCAATTCCGCCCAAAGCTTCCAAGGAATCCAACTTTCTCACAATGACATTCTTAGAGACCATGACCTGGGCTCCCACGGCCATCGTGATGGTCAAGACGACAATCAACGCCGATGGAATCATCGACAATGCAACACAAATGGCGTAGATGGCCACCTCCTTGTTCACGAGGAACTTCTGGGTAGCCATGACCACAATGGCGAAAACAACGGCAATCCAAAAAAGCACTATGGCCAACCAAGACAAGACCTTCTGCAAGGGGGTTCCCACTGTGACTCCCAAGAAGTTGCCGATAACGTCCTTGATGGTGCCAAAGAATGCCCTGGAGTAGTCCTTGGGCCCTGGCAGCTTGTCACCCAGCCGATCGACTTTCCTGATTAGCCCCTTCTCAGTCTGAAGAGACTTGGCAATCTGGCCGATCTCAGTAGATAAACCTGTGGCCACGGCAATTCCAACACCTCTCCCCTTCGAGACAATGGAGGATGAGTACACCATGTTCAAACGGTCACCCACAGGCACAGGCACAGACGAGTCCGAGTAGATGTCAGACTCGTTCTTCGCCACAGGAAGAGATTCTCCGGTCAAGAGAGCCTCGTCGGTTTCCAAATTGGTACTCTCTACCAATCTCAAGTCCGCAGGAACCGTGTCTCCCACGCTGATGTGAACTAGATCACCAGGAACCACTTCCTCAGCGGGGATTGGGAAATCATCACCATTTCTAGTGACTCTAGCGGTGGGTGAGGACAAGGATCTCAAGGAGCCCATGGTCTTCTCTGCTTTCATTTCTTGCACAAAGCCAATGACTATGTTGATGGCCACCACACCTGCAATCACACCACCAGAAATCCAGTCTTTGATGGCGAGGGCAATGATCATGGAGATGATCAACACCATGATCATGGCATTGAACGTTTGGTGGGCCAAGATTTTTGTGTAGCTGATTTTGTCACCCTCTCCCAAGGTGTTCTCACCATAGTGAGCAAGGAGCTCTTTGGCTTTGGCGGAGCTCAACCCATTGGTGGTGTCTGTGTTGAAGTTGTGCGCCACTCGTGAGGGAGAGAGGCGGTACGGCTGATACTCGTTAGATTTGGTGAGGTCTGTGGAGTTGGAGGAGGAGTCGAAGCCGTTTGTGTCTTCATTCTTGATGTCAGTATTCTTCCCTGCGTTTGAACTCATAGTATAGTTGGTCCAGGGCTAGAGAGGGAAATATTTGAGGGGGTACGTTTTAGCGGTAGATGCATAACAAAGCGGCGAGAGATGCGATATTTATATAGGTAGCGTGATGCGTTATCTGAGAATATGGGGTTACATGACAATGCCAAGAAAGAGCCAAGAATTGCGAACACTGGGCGACATGATGGCAGACAAGCTAGCGGCCACACCGCTGGCAACACACACCCACGGCCCTTTGTGTGTGGGAGACGCCAGAGCCCGTCCGAAGCGATGGACCCTTTTTGACGGCTAAAGTTGCTGTTTGGTCTGCTGGCGTGCTCTGCCAGAGCCGCACTGAAATTGAGTGATGAAGCTCCGGCAGCCATGTGCAGGTCCGTGCAGTCATGGTCACACCAGCGGTACTGCACACGCGCCCCAGTTTGAATTGCTGCAATGCTTATCTTGGCACGCCGGCCTGTCCCCTCACATCCCGACCTCCGAGGGAGTAGTTTGCCACCACAGTACGGTTGCGGATGCACGGTGGGCCAGGGATATGGAGTGAACCGGAGGTCTGGTGAACAGGCAGACGGGAATGAGGCTACAATGCGTAGGTGAGTGGGCCAGTGTGATAAGTGATACGGTGAGCAGCCGAAAGCGACCATAGTTGGTGAGGACAAGCCAGTAAGCGTGAGCAGTTGAAAGTGTCATTGAAAGTTAGTTGATTGTCGGTAGTTGTCGTGAGTTGTCGTGAGTAGTGGGTAGAGTAGTGGTCGTGAGTAGTCGAAAGACAGTAGCTGGCCAGGTCTGAGTAGTTGGCGGAGTAGGCACCAGACTCTGTTGCCGTCAGAACTTCATTAAGCCAACCACAGGCTTGGTAGTGCTCCTCTTAGCCCCACGTGGGGCAGAGAATTCGGGGCTTATGCGACTGCAGGATGTATAAATGGAAGCCCCAGTGTCTACCTGGAAGATGTACGTCGTTTTCGTGGCACGATAGCCTGCAGGACGGTCTTGGCAGGGCGACGGTTGCCAGCAGTGAGAACGACCCGTCTGCGTGCGAGAGTCAGATTCCAGCAGTGTGCCGTTGTTGTCAACAGCAACGGCTTGCCGGTGTCCTGGCCTCCATGGACGGGCTGAGACACCCTGTCATCGAAGGAGGCGCATTCTCCGCTTTCTTGCGGCCTGCGCGCGGGCATGCACATGGACGGCGCGGATTAACTTCCCCGGGAACATCTCTAAAGTTCCCGAGCCTCCACTAGTGCACGTGCGAGAGTCACGTGCAGCACCGTCGCACCCATCTTCAACAAGCGTGCTGCCAGCACCCGCCACGATGACTGGCGACCACATCTTGGCTGCTATCGAGGAGAGGCGCTATGCTGCTGCCAAGCGTGGGATTTCCGAGCTCATTGCAAACGCTCCCAGAAAGCCGTATTACCAGGCTTTGAACGCCTTCTACCTTGTGGCCACTGCCCTGACACAGGAAGCCGCTAATGCATGCCACGTCGTGAGGGATCAGAACCCGAGCGACACTCCTACCTTGGACCTTCTTTTCGACTGCTACATGCGTCTCGCTTTAAAAGATGACGCCCACTCGGTGCTCGCAGTTGCCGCCAAAAAATCGCCGTCGGAAGGGCTCTTGTTGACCTGGTTCAAGAAAGCCTACTCCGCTTTCGACTACCTAGCGATGCGAATTACGGCAGACGCTTTGTGCAAGAAGTCGCCCTCGACGAGGGCGTACAAATTCTTTTCTGCTTTTGCAACGTACATGTGGAGTCTAGGTAGAGACGATGCGCAGACGGCCCTCGACCTGGCCATTCTGTTGTTAGCGAAAGCACAGCCGTTTCAAAACTCCGATGAAACTTGCCTCTATGCCAAGTTATTGGCACAGGTCGGCAGGTTGTCGGACGTGGCCGAAGTGATCCGCTTGGCATCCCAGAGACCCCTCGAGTTGACGCTTATGTATCTTTCAGCTCTCGAAGATACGGAAAACTGGACAGAGCTTTTAAAGGAGACCGAAACCTTGCTCTTTGTGGAGTCCTTCAACGACTATGATACATGGAAACGCTACATCAGGGCACAGCACAAACTTGGCAAGCCACATTCGGAAGCGGCATCCAGAATCGAATTGGGTTCGAGAAACTCTTATGTCGCCAACATCTACTTGCATGAGGTGTATGGTTTGAGTCTTGAGGCTTCAATCGATACTTACTACGAAGTCTTCCAATCGAAACCATGCTGCGCCCTTGATTTGTCCAACTTTGACATCCCCAAGTCATTCATCTCGAACATCAACACAAAAAAGGACCAGTTGCTTGCCAAATCAGACATTTCAACCGAGGAGTCGGCTGTGCTTCTCAACATAGAAAAGATCAACCTGTTCAGTGGCTCGAAGACTGACTGGTCTACCTACTCAATGCTCGATAACCCCCAGTTCAGTGACTTGTTCCTCGCTTCCATGATCCAAAACATACAATCAGGCTTCACCACCTCCGACACTCTCAAGTATATTGTGCAGCTCGAGGACTTGGCGCAAAAAGACCCAGAGAACTTTTACATCAAGGTGTGGCTCTTGAACCTCTACTCTCTTTTGAATGTTCCCGGTTTGGGCCTAGACGTGTATAAAGGCTTGAAGATCAAGATGATCCAGCACGATGTTCTCGCCTACAAATTGAGCCTTGGTCCCTCTCTCAAGAACTTGAATGAGCTAGTTCAGATTTACAGATTCTACTTGACAAGCGAACAGGAGGTCACCAAATACCTTGAGGCTGCAATGAAGAAGGGCCTTTACACAAAACTAGAGGATTTGTTTTCCTTTGGAAAAAGACTCGCACACTCTCTTCTGAGGCACTTGCTTGTGACAAATATTCTAAAAATGAGCCGTCTTTTGGGCCATGATTACTATGAATATTTTATGAATGTGGTTGAAGACAAGCGGGGAGAAATTCTAGCTGAGTCTTTTACCACTTCAGACAACAGGGATTTCGAAACAGACTACAAGTTTGGATTCAAGATGGACAAAATCAGTCTCTTTTCGCAAGAAAATAAGAAATCCTCCAAATACGTGCAATTGCTCTACGCCAAAGAATTACTTATTGCAGAGCAAAATCCTCAACGCGTCCCGGAATTGTTGGAGACATTTGAACGACTCATGACAGATGAACTGGTGATTAATGCCATGCCTCCATCTGAGCAACATTTCTTTCACATATACGTTCATGTTTTCAAAGCTTGCAGGGGCCAGACCAAGGATTCAGCACCGTTCGTGGAGTATGTGTTGGAGAACGCCAAATTTGCCGTGATCAGGGACATGTTTCTTGCTAAAACAACTCCACTTTCTAGCTCAGCCAATCAGATATTGACGAATGTGTTGGAGCTCGTGAAGGTAGTCAAGTCAATCTCGAAGGATAAACGGCTCTTGGATTTGGCTACTCAGCTCCAAAAAGATTTGGTTGGCTACGTTATCACCAACCCCGAGGTCTCGTTTTTTAGGGAAATCAGGTCAACCGTGGAGATAGAGAGTTTGGACGCTGGGTTTGTTGACAGTCAAATGAACAGAATTGAAGATGCCGCACGCGACGCCAAGTTCAAATTAAAATAGACTCAGGTTACTTGAACACGGTGCTCATGCCAAGCAATCGCGAGGTGTCCTCAATTTTCTTTATGCCTGTCAGAAGCAAGTACTTGCGGTGGGAAAGATTCTGCTCCTTCGCCTGCGAGCGAAACTCGTCTCTGGCATACTTGGCTAGCTCTTGTCTTTCGTGGCTTCTATATATGACACGCATGAGCGCACGGTACGTCTCCAAGACCTTGCTTCGAAAGACGAATTCCTCGAGGGAGAGAAAATTACCGCCTTTTTTTCGGCTGAGATGGCGACGAGCAGAGCTTGCTAAAGAGTTCATGGAGGTATTGCATGGCCCTTGGTTGGTGATTCGCACATACGATGAGCCTGCATGCAGGCCTGGAGCCACTACATATTGAGTAGATCTAAGGCCGTAAATTACATGTGAGGTATGTGCATTAAATGATATGGAAATCATACTTAATGGATGATTAGGGACGGTGTGTTTGAAAGAATGAGTCAGTAATGTGAAAATAATGTTTGGTGGATTGGAGATGATCGATTGGTGATTTGACGTATGGTGATTTGACGTATGGTGATTTGACGTATGGTGGTTCGATAATGTTTGAAAACTGCTCGAGCGTTTTAATCTTCAACGATGCAAGTGATCTCGAGCCTCAGTAATTTCCTGTGACTGCAATACAGAATGAATCATGCTAGTGGAAGGTCAAGCACCGACAATGAGTCGCTAGACCGAGTCGGTGTTTATGCAGTAATGGTTAGTGATTCCAATTGAATTTTTCCTGGAGGAGCTTGAGCCAGCCCGAGCGGTTCTGCTGAGGCAGCGACAACTCACTCAAATTTTGTAAGCGGCCAATGAGGTTGCGGGAAAACTGGCGCTTTACCCTTTTCTGGGTGTTTGATTTCAGAGTCTGCATGAACGCTGCAGTGTCCTTTTGGCACACCTCGCGAAGCGAGTTGAATGTTTTGGAGGGCCGCAGGGCGACCCGGTAGATATCCGCCTGGTACATCTCGTCCAACACCTTCTGATAGGTGTTGATGCAGCCCGAACAGACGAGCTCGGTGTATAGCTTGTGGATGTGCGTTTGGTCAATGGTGCTGTTCATGAGAGAACTGATCTCGTAGAGAGGCTTGTCGCACAAGGTACAATACTTGAGTCTGTCGGAGCCAGGGATGGTGCCGAACATGGCTTCCAAGTCCTCCTTTGGGCCCAAAGTTGGTGTCTCCACCCTCTGCACGAGAGGATGACCGCTGGTGATGGTCGAGCCAGAAGAACTTCTCAGCATATCGTCGCAGGCCCGTTTCTTGAAGTTGGCCAAGGACTGCTTGCGGAAAATGGCCTCTTCCGATTGCGACTCCGCAGCTCCCGTCAAGTAGTCCTCCACCAAGACGATGGGGTCCTGCGAGTCTGCAAAGGACTCGTCGCAGTCCACGTCGCTGTAGGTCGGTAATGTCGAGAGCTCGGAAAAAGACTGGTACTTTGCGTCGCTCGTACACGTCAGGGCCTGGTCTCCGTTGGTACTAGGGGCAGTGGAACCTTCCACTGATAATTCCAGCTGTCTTCGGCGAAACCATTTCGTGGGCGGTGGGGGAGGGAGCGGTAGCGACGTCAATGTGGTGTCGTCAATGAGATGTAGCTTTGATCTGTGCTGGCGCACGGAGGAGTTGTATCGGGTCAGATTAAGGGTGGTGGGCTTGGACAGTCTTAGGACGGGCTTGACCTCCAGAACAGCATTGGATGTCAGAGTGATACTGGGGGCTTGGGACGAGAGAAGATTGTTTTTGGCACTTTGGAGCGAAAGTTCGTTGTTGGAACTTTGGAGCGAGAGAAGTTCGTTGTTGGAACTTTGGAGCGAGAGAAGTTCGTTGTTGGGGATGCACGACAGATCCTTTTTGGAACTTTGGGACGTGTCAATTTCTCCACTTCTAGCCACGTTCTTGGAGCCAGAACCCACTTTCAACCCGCCTGTCCCTTCGACAGAGGCACCGGGAGGAGTCGCTGAAGCCGTCTTCTCCTTTGCAGTCACAAACGGGGCTAGATCAAAAGATGTATGCAGCAGGGCAATATTGCCAAATCGGGAACTGTGATTGGCATTGACACTGGGGCTAATGGCCAACGAAAAGGCGCCCGAAACACGCGGAGAGTCACTCATGGCGGCGGAAAACAACCCGGGATCACGCTCAATAGCACCGTTTTGGGGACGAAAGAGGGTGTTGTTGTGCCACGGCTAACAAGGCTTGCGCGAATAGGAAGGAAAAACAATAGTCTCACGGCAATATGGAGAACAGGCTGCGGAAAAGCGCCTAAGCGAGCGGCACGTGACCGACTAGACGAGGCTGCAAGGGACGCTAGCGAGAAGGGAAGCTAGGTCCTGGAGTAACTCCTGGAGAACTATTCGGCTGGAGAACTACTCGGCCTGGTGTAAGCATCTCTACTTGCTACTAGGCTTCTTGTATACTAGGTACATGATATAATGCATTAATTCACTTGGGTGCGTGCCGCTCTGAGGGTCAAGTGTGAGCGGTCTTCGTCTTCCGGCGAATTCGCCCACTCCGAAATGTCTCGGAAAATGCGTTGCGAGATTACACTGTCCATCTTGTGCTCGCAGTCGCGGAGCCGCGCCAGAAGCGTGTCGCAAGTCTCTATCAACATCACGATGCCGTTGGAGGTTTGCTTTCTCTTGAAATTGACAATAGGGTCGAAGTTGGTGATGTTCTCGATGTACTTGATCTCAAGCACCGACAACTTGGGTGTAAGGTTGTGGCTGAGAATAGCCGGAAGCGACTGGTTGCTGATGTAGGGGCAGCTGTTGAGCGAGAGCCGCTCCAAGTGCTTGCCGCAGTTCACGGCAATTTCCCAGATGGCGCGGTCCGTGATGGAGCAGCCGGCCAAGCCCACGGTTTGCAAGTAGGGGTTGGTGCTAACGAGCGGAAGAATGCTGTGGTCGGTGACCAAGTGGCCTTTGCGCTTGCGCCCGAAGTTGATGCTGCGGAGCCGACGGCACCGCTTGGCGAGTGCGTAGATGCCGCAGTCGGTGATCAACTCGCATGCTCTGACGTCCACCACCTCCAAATTGGGACATCTCTCGGCCACGGCCATGAGGAGCTCATCGTCGAAAACCTTGGAGCCGGTCACCACCAACGTCTTGAGCGATGCGTGGAAAAATGAAGTTGGCGGCTTGAGCTTGGGGCACATGAAGATCTCAAGCCACTCCATGTCCGAGCAGTCGAGAGACGATGCCACTCGCTCGAGACTAGCTTGCTTTGCGTAGAACAACTTGTTGAACACGAACGTGCGTGGCCTGAATGCTTGGAAATATGATGCTTCGTTGAGGCTGAATTTCTTGAAGCTGTCCTCGTTCGAGAAAAGCACTCTCGTGCTCATGATCTCGCGCGCCGCTTTGTTGAAAAGTTTATTGACAAGCAAGCAGCTGTGCATGACCAGATGCGTGCCAGAGCCGGAGTGCTGCAAGGGTGTTCTGGTCTGGGCCCGGGTCTGACTGCGTCTAATTGGCGATGTTTCCTTGGGCACCGTCGTGTACTGGGCATCGGCGTACTGGACGATTTTGTAGACCAACTCAGGGATGGAGAATATGGCATGGGTTGGCTTGGGCTCCTCGAGCGGCACATGTTCAGCGGCGCCAGGAGCCGGACTGGAGAGCTTTGACTCCCGAGGAGCCACGAAAGGGTTAAAAGGGGCATCGAAAGACGCGCAAGAATTAAAGCTCGGGATGACGGGAGCCTCCGAGTCGGGGAAGGCGCAGCAGTTGGCGTTGACCTCCTTTTGGAACAACCGCTTGCGCACCTCCACGGATGCATTGATGTTGTCGAAGAACTGGGAGCTGGGGCATTTGGTGGGAGTGATGGCGCTCTGCACCGAGCCGGGGCTGGAGTTGCAGTCCGACAAGTCCGGCAAGGACTCCGAGTCGGAGCTGCCGCCGAAGTCGAACGTGGCCTCACTATCTGTCGGCGTGTCACATTGGGCGGCGTCGAGGATACCGGCAGAGCCCAAGTCGAACTCGTCGGTACGGCGTCTCGTCAACATGCGGAACTGCGACAGGTGTTTTCTCCTCGACTCTTGGTAGGTCAGCGACGAGGGGCTGCGTCTGGGAACGCAGGGGGGGAAGGCATCCCTCACAGATTTGGCCCTCTTTAGGGATCTCAGCGACAGAGATAGGCTTTGGTGTTGGCGTAGAAGCGAGCCGTCAGAATCCGCACTGGCGTTGAACGGGTTATGCATGGCGTCGGTTATGAAGCCAGCAGTGGATGTAGTGGATCTAGAGGGAACTGGAAGTGGTTCCAGAGTGGATCTAGTCAGCAGTGTCGGCGGAGGGCGCCTTGAAGGGGGATGCTGTGTCAAAGGAGTGGAAGTGGATATACCGAGCGGGAGGTGGAGATTCCCAGGGCCCTGCCTTCTATGGAGAAGAGATGCAAGCAAGTATGCAAGAAAGTTTTCAAGCAAAGATGGGTAGCAAGAGAAAAAATCCGGTACCGGAAAGGGGTTTGTTATATATAAGTGGCCGGCGTCAGGCTAGAATGTAGGCCTCAATGGGGCCGAGACTAATCAGTTCAGTCAGCCAGCAGTTTCAAGGGCCGCGCACGTGAGCAGGTGCTTTGTGCTGCGAAAGTCTCTTTTGAGAACAAATCGAAGCGAAACCAGAGGGGTGCCGCGCCCGACGCTGCGCAACCAGACGCACGCGCGCTACTTTCCATGCCACTAAAACGCGCCGGTCCTGCACCCCCACCGATATCCATCCAACGCGACTCAGAGCCAGCACTTTCCCCAGGCACAATCCATTCTGGAACACCACGCATGCCGGCCGCCGGGGTGTTTCAAACGCGCCATCGCACGCTATAACACTCGCTTGCCAGCCCCAGCAATACGTGTCTTTCTGCGTGGCTGCTTATGTCTGCACGCTCCACTGTAAAAATGTGTCAGCTGGTTGGCACTGGCGCCGCCACGGTTATGAGGCTGCGCTCGCAACTTGGGCCCCACCTCCCATTGTTGCTCTCAATCGGTCACCATCGCCAAGTCGTCGAGCTCAAAGGCTTTTCCTGGGCGTGCGTTCCCCTTGCCCTACGTGCCGGTGTGGTAACGACGCCGCCTTCGTTGCCTGCACGTACGATCTAGACATGCAAACTGCTGCATGTGCTCACAGCGGTGATCTGGTAAATTCGCTCAACCCATTGAAGTCTAATTTTCGTTTCCAGGTGCTAAAGGCAAGAACAATGGCCTTATTGTCTGCGACCAGACGCGCGACTGGTAAAGTAGTCTATTTCTGTTTTTTCGCACACGTACATGTACGTGACAATATATAGTCAGGTCTCAGGCACAGGCCAGTGAAAACATGGCGCTGGGATGGTTGCTTGGCCTACGGTGTCGAGGACTATTTTAAGTGCTGCTAACAATAGCAGGCCACGTTTCCGCGCCTGATGCCTATAATAGGGTGGCTGCTCCGGTGCCTGGGGCAGTGCACAGCCCAGCTATCTGGAGGCAGACACCACGCCGCTTTCACTTCCTGACTACTGCCATCGGAATGACCCGTGTCGTGCGGAGCCCAACTGAGGGCCCTGGTTTTTCCGGATGCTACATCGCAACCACGGCTGGCCTGCATGTAGTGCGTCCCAACGTTGCTTTTTCCAGAGGCCCTTGCAACCGCTCGAGTTTGGACAAGTATTGTGGAGAATCATGCGGACGGACAGCCGTGGCCCCGCCCAAGCATCGGCTGCCCCTGTGGGCTGAATACTACGCTAGTCCATGGCGCATTTGGCGCTGGCGCCGACCCTGATTTCAGCCTTGCTCGTGCCTGGTCCATGTGCATGACAATCAGCGCTTTTTTCTCATATCAGATTTTCCGAGATATCACCCACAAACATAGTCCAGTGGCCCACCCCACCTTTCATCTCCACGCTTTTTCCAATTGTGGCCCTCCACCAACCCCCCAAAATACGTCTTCTCCCATCATGTCCAAAAACAGGAAGCTGACTTCCCTCTTTGAGATCCGTCTCAAGAACATGGAGCACGATGTGGTTATCTTGAAGGGATCGGAACATAACGCTGCCTCCACGTTCATCCAGGGCAAAATCGTCTTGTCTGTCACCGAACCCATATCCATCAAAAAGCTCTCGTTGCGATTATACAGTACGCTTCGACTCCAGTATGAAAATAACCCCCGCGTCAGCAACCGCCCTGCCCGCTTCGAGAAGAAGCTCTATGAGCATGTATGGAACAGCGCAGACTTCTCCAAGTACTTGAGCAATATGTACGTAAACTCGTCCCAGGGCCAGGGATCTCTGCAGCCGCTTGGGGGCTCACTGGGGCCCTCCACTCTGTCGCCACCGTTGACCAAAACCCACTCCCTCAAAGGCTCGACCACCTCGCTCAAGAACTTGGGCTTCTCGTTGCGTTCCATGTCCTCAACGTCGTTGTCCCACCTCAACTCTCATACCCCGTCGCAGAACCTGTCGTCAACCAACGTGCCCACTAAGCAGAACCACATATTGGTGCTGGGAAACTACGAGATCCCGTTCCATGCCATTCTACCAGGAAACATGCCGGAATCCGTGGAAGGCTTGCCCGGCGGGAACGTCGTGTACAAGTTGGAGGCCACCCTTGAGCGCGGCAAGTTCCACAACCCCATGGTGACTAAAAAGCACGTCCGCGTGGTCAGAACCATGACCACCGACTCGGTCGAGTTGTCCGAGACTATGGCCGTGGACAACACCTGGCCCAAAAAGGTGGAATACTCACTTAGTGTGCCGTCCAAGGCGATTGCTATTGGATCGGGAACGCCGGTGAGTTTCATGCTTGTGCCCCTACTCAAAGGCTTGCAACTCGGAGCCATCACAATGTCGCTCGTCGAGATGTACTCCTACGTGGGCTACCTACCCCCGCCTCACACGGGCGAGCGCGTGGTATGCGAGAAGTCTATCGCTGCCCCGCGCGAGGACGATCCTAACTTCCAGATGGACAAGTGGGAGATCACTACGTTCTTGAGGGTGCCACCCAATCTCTCCAACTGTACACAGGACTGTGATATCCAGACCCACTTGAAGGTTCGCCACAAGCTCAAGTTCACTATCGGCTTGAAGAATCCCGATGGTCACACCTCAGAATTGCGTGCATCTTTGCCGGTGCAGCTCTTTATCTCGCCTTTTGTCGGGGTCAGAGCCCGCGCGGAGGATGCCGACGATGAGGAATCCACCGAGGTCCACGAGGAAGACATCTTCTTCTCTTCGGCAAACAGGTCTTCCCACACCAATCTTGATGACCTTGCGTCTGCCAATAGTGGAGAAAACACCAGCGCATTGAGATCTAACCCACACTCGGCTTCCTCATTCACAGGCCTCGTTGCTCCACCAATGTATGAACAGCGTGTGCTTGACAAGTTGTGGACCGATGTGTCGCCCATCGAGTCGCCCATCAGTTCTGGAGCCCAGACACCAAGATCGCTTTACTCCCGTCCCGATCGGCCTAATGCTGGTGGTGATATGCTGCAGTTTTCCATGTCTGCTATCGATACCGCCAAATTGTCCGAGAACTTGAGGCAATTGTCGATCCAAAGACAAATCCAAGAGGGTTTAGAAGGTGGCAGCCGAGCACCTACCCCTGGCAGAGCCACATTCAACCTCGACGACGACTCGGAAAGCGGAGATTACTTCACTCGTGGACGCCCACCATTATCACTGCACAATAGTCATTATAATGTCAACCCGCTCAATGAATTGGCGTCTCCAGGTCAGAACTCTCCTGTGCACTTGTCACGGTCTGCGTCCGACATGAACATGAGCGGGGCCCAGTTATCAAGGGTACCTTCGTATTCCGAGGCCATGAAAAGCCATGTTGACGACACGCTATCTCCAGCGTACATGCCACCTTTGCCGGGGTCCCAGATTGACCTCACTGAAGCCAATCGACGCTTTGAGGAGAACAACAAACCAGCTGTACCTTCTTCTTTGAGCAACAGCAGAAACAGGTCCTTTTTGTCGAGAGGTTCCAGCTCGTTCAACTTGAGAGGTTCAGGCTCACACCACTCCTCCAACAGCTCGTCGCCGTCCAACTCGCGGAACGTTTCTTCCACCAACTTGGCTAACTTGAAGAGGCTCACAGGGTCTGCTTCTTTCTCAATGGCCCCATAGGCTCAACAGCGACTCTAGAATCTTTAGGCGACACCAGCAAATAATACTACATATTGCGCCAAATACATTTGCGCCAACTACATAACATCCCGTAGCTACATACCAACAATGACCAACAAATGTGCTTGCACCAGGACATTCGGTGTATCGCAGGTCACGTGACCGCACGATGCGAGACAAAAATCCGGAAAACTTCTCTTCGCTCCACCCCCACCATGTCAATTGTTTTGCCATCCCTCCAGGGTTCTAAAACCCCCGCTTTCGAGTCGGTGAAGATGTACACCGAGCCTGTGCGCCGGCCAATCGAGCCAGTTGGAAGATTCTTCTTGGCACATGCCACCAGAACCTTGAGAGGCCACACCTGGTCTGAGTTCGAAATTTTGGAGGCAGAGAAGAACGTCAAGCAGATCGAAGAAGACGAGGACGCCGACTTGGGTGACGAGGAGCAGTCCGAGGAGTTGTTGGCCCACGACCCCAGAGAGTGGAAGACTGCCGACTTGTACGCTGTCTTGGGTCTTTCCCACTTGAGATGGAGGGCCACAGAGGACCAGTTGAGAAGAGCCCACAGAAAACAGGTGTTGAAGCACCACCCCGACAAGAAGTCCGCAGCCGGCGGCTTGGACCAAGACGGCTTTTTCAAGATCATCCAGAAGGCTTTCGAGGTGTTGATGGACAAGACAAAGAGACAACAGTTCGACTCCGTGGATGAGAATGCCACGGCCAAGCCCCCCGCACCAAAGTCCACCTACGACTTCTACGAGGCATGGGGCCCTGTCTTCGAGACGAACGCACACTTCTCCAAGAAACAGCCAGTTCCACAGTTGGGAGGCAGCGATGCCACCAAGGAGGAGATCGACGCCTTTTACAAGTTCTGGGGCTCTTTTGACTCGTGGAAGAGTTTCGAGTTCAAGGACGACGATGTTCCAGACGACACTGCCAACAGAGACCACAAGCGGTACGTGGAACGTAAGAACATCTCCAACAGAAAGAAGTTGAAGCAAGAGGACAACAAGAACATCATCGAGATGGTGCAGCGTGCCCAGTCCGAGGACCCTAGACTCAAGGCCTTCAAAGAGGCTGCCAAGAAGGAGAAGGAGAGAATCAAGTGGGAGAAGGAGGCCGGCACCAGAGCCGCTGCGGAGAAGAAGGCTGCCGAGGAGGCAGCCAAGAAGAAGGCCGAAGAAGAAGCCATTCTTGCCAAGGCCGACTCCAAGAAAGCCAAGGAGGCCGCCAAGAGTGCCAGAAAGAAGAACAAGAGATTGATCAGAGCTGCAGGCAAGGAGAAGGGGTACTTTGGCGATGAGGACAAGGCAGATGCCATTGAGTTGGACATTCTGATCATTGTCGACGAGATGAACGACGTGCAGTTGGCAGACTTGGCAGGCAAGGCTTCGGGTGAGCCTGCTGAGGTCAAGGCTGCCTTCACTGCTGTTGCTGCCGAGTTGGTGGGTGCAGGCTTGTCTGCATCGCGGTTGAAGTACTTCTCTTAGATTACAAGAATGGACACATTTGGTAGTTCTTAAATGGGTGAGTCAGCGCTGTATGTGGTATGTAATCTTCTAGTTATCGATAGCGTGATAGACGTATGCATGTGTCAGACAGCAGCGACTGGCTTACTCTGTTTGGCCAGGTCCGTGGTGGAGAGGCTTAGCTGCATTGTGGTAGTGCGCCTTTCTCATCTCCTCGAACTTCTTATGTCTCTCCTCAGCCAGTAAAGGCTTCTGCTCCGGCGTGGAGTCGTCAGCAAGATCTGGGTTTTCAATCACCTCGCCGCCATGCAACGACTGCCCCACCTCGGAATACGAGTCGTACTGGCTCTCGCCAAGGGAGAAGTCAGGGATCGACTGCTCGTCTTCGTCGTCGTCTTCACGGTAGTACTCGCCTTTGGGATTGAAGCCGCCCTCGTATGGCGTTTTGGGCTCATCTATCTTCATGGTGGCAGCCTTTTCCTGCTCCGTTTTGTACAAGTTGATCTCGTCCCATTTGAGATGGTCGTGTTTGGCCTTTTCGTCTGCAACTACCTGGCTCGGGTCGATGGAGTGGTCGGACAGGAGGGACTTTTTCCTGGCCAACTTGGCTCTGATTTCATCGCCTGCGCTGGACTCCAGCGCCAACTGGGCATTTAGCTTTGTGTTTCTGATCACTTCCTGCCGGTCGAACTCCTCCTCCGCCCGCGTTTGCTTTTGTTTCTCCTCCTTATTTCTCAAGATGCCTCTAGGTTCCATGGTGTATTCTTCTAGTGTCGTTTATATCAACTGGTAAAGTGCAGGGGTTTGTAGCTGTGTTTGTCTGAGTGGTCAGTGGTCCAGTAGGAGGGGTTGCGGATATGGGGCAACACCCAGGCCCCATGCAGGCCGCACCTGGAGAGGAGCCACTGGCTTCCAACCCAGCAGGAAAACGGCAGAGCGGAGGCTCCTAAAGGCCGTCCGAGTTTACATTGGATGGAGCTTTCCAAGACGGCAAACAAGGGCCTTATGAAAGACAAGCTGCTTCTGGGCATGTAGAGGAGACGCCCGTATATCCCTGGAGACAAACAAAAAAATGAATAAACAAAAAAATGAATAAACAAAAAAAAGAATAAGCCACTACTTCAACTCAGCAGCTAGGGGGTCGGAGGGAAGGCTTTCCCAAAGCCCACAGGGTGCCTGCTGCAGGCCGAGCCGTAGGTGTGGCCGGAGACGGGCGGTTTCGCAACCGGCCGCCGGAACGCGAGGCAGGCGGCGGGCGTGCGCCGCCCAACCCGCTAGCACCGTTCACATGTTTCTGTCCCATACGCTGTCTGACTAATCATTCACAACAAGCCCGTCGCCGACTTGCAGAGCCCCGAGTCCCATTTTTGGCCGTTTGAGCATACAGATTATTGTAAATACGCGGGCTAAAATACTCGACAACCTTACAGAGCGTGCTTCATCAACTTTAGCCGGACGCCATGGGCCAAGTGATCAGTTTCTCCAGCATCTTCCTGAAACTTTGGGGAGCACAGAAAGAAATCCGGATTCTCATCCTAGGCTTGGATGGTGCCGGTAAAACCACGATTCTTTATAGATTGCAAATGGGAGAGGTGGTGACCACCAAGCCCACTATCGGATTCAACGTGGAGACTTTGAAGTACAAGAACTTGACTTTGAACATTTGGGACTTGGGTGGCCAGACGTCTATCCGGCCCTACTGGCGATGCTACTACACCAACACCGCTGCTGTGATTTTCGTGGTGGATTCCACCGATAAAGACCGTATTGCGGTCGCATGCAAGGAGTTGCACATGATGCTCAAGGAGGAGGAATTGCTAGATAGTGCCCTCCTAGTGTTTGCCAATAAACAGGACCAGGTTGGTGCGTTGAGTGCCGCTGAGGTGTCCCAAGCTCTCAATTTGACTGATTTGAAAGACCGCAGCTGGAGTATTGTTGCGTCCAGTGCCATCAAAGGCGAGGGCTTGACCGAAGGCTTGGACTGGTTGATGGACGTAATCAAGGATGAGCAGTTGTAGTCGCCTGGGTGGGCTTGGTCACCTGACTGAGCAGACATCCTATGGATGCGAACTATCTTTAAATATGCATTTCTACACGGCACATTAGTTGAAGTTATAATATCGCCCTATTCGGAGCAATCTTTGTAGCTAACGTGGCACGCACGGTATGCCGGGATGCAGAGCTGTTTTCGCTAGCCACGCGCTTGGGCGTTGGCCTCTCTCTCCTTGACCCTCTGTAGGATGGTCTTGATCATCTCGTTCCCTATCACATTGGCCTCGGGGATCATGTGCTGGAAGAATGCCTGCGTGTCGTTGAACGTCTTCTCGTACAATCTGTAGTCTCCTCTGGCAATGATGTCGGCCCATCTGCGGGCTGCGAACGTAAACTCCAAGTCATCTCTGCGGAAAGAAGGATCCAGAGCCGCAACTTCAATGCACGAGTCTAGTAGGCCAGGGGTACAGAATAGGTACTCGGTGACACCTAAGAATATCCGGAACAACGGCGTCGAGCAGATCATGTGTTCATAGGGGATAATGCCCAACTTGTGCCAGCTGTCCACAATAGCCAACAACGACAAGTGGGAGTTGGGCTGCTGCTGCATATTGGGGGGCACCTTGCCCAAGGAAAACTTCTCCAAGATGGTATCGTCGAGCAAGAGCTCCGGGTTGTGGCGGAACACAAAGTCCTTGGCCTCATACAAGCGTTCTTTCAACTCTTCTTTCTTCCCCTCAATCATGAGCGAAAAGAGGTCGTTGGCGGATTTGGCGTATTGAAGCACCTGCCCGTGGGCAGAAGGATTCGTGATAGCAAGACCGGCGTAAACATGCCACTTATTGGCATAGATACGCAAGGAAATATTGATCTTGGCATTCTCCATGCCTCCGGTCCACTTGGGAGTTTTCCAGGGGTACTGGTTGTTCTCCTTCCACGCCACTCCCATAGACAAAAATGCTGCGTGAGTCACAGCCTGAGTGTCAGCGGTGATACGGTCATGCTCCGCGGCCGACAACTCCACGACCCTTGAGTTGAGGCAAGAAACCAATTCTTTGATGAAAAGGGTACTCTCCTTCTTGGCTCTGTGGTTTATGAGCACCAACGGCTGGCCTGTGGGATCCACTTTGGGCCCATGCAATGAATGCAACGAAACAATGTCCACGTCTCCAGGCATGTACTGCTCCAAAGCACGGATCTCTGGGTTTTTGCACGACGTCTGACCGCCGACAATCGCGCCGACTTTGGTGGAAGGCCCGTAGCTCTTGATGATCGTGGCGATGTTCTCCGCCTCCACGCTGTAGATGATGTAGTCAGCAAGTCTCGACACATGGTGGCCCGACGGCAACACCTCAAAAAGCGAGTCTTTGAACTTTGCCTTTGTTTCGTCGAAACGGTCTTCTCTATCGGATCCAACGACCCGCCAGCCGGCCCTGGAGAAGCGATCTGCGTACATTGCACCCATGTCGCCTAGGCCAATGATCCCGATGACTTTGGCATCCCTTAATGCTTGGGAGCGGGCGAGAGTGGTCACATCCAAAGAAGACATGTCGCCTATTTCGTTTTCCGTGCTCAGCTATGCTTCTGAGAAAGACAGTGTACTCTGCTCACAAGCAGTGGGTGCGAGCGTAAGATATAGCGCCTGGGGTGCGCACGTGATGCGACACGCTCAATCGTCGTCAGCGGCACAATGCGATGCATTAACCAAAAGACTCCTCCCATATGGCGGACTTGTCAATAAGCAAACCCAAGGCGCTTTTCTCGCGTGCATTTAGCGCGCCCGGGAAGGCCATGATGGCAGGCGGATACTTGGTGCTTGACCCCCAGTACAATGCGTACGTGACCGCTCTCTCCAGCAGAATGCATGCCCGGATAGAGGCCTACGAGGCAACGAGCACTTCCACGATTCTGGTTGAATCTCCCCAGTTTGGCGGCTCCTGGCAGTACACCGTGGCGGCAGACCAGGGTGTGCCATCGATCGAGAGATCGGGTCTGAAAAACCCGTTCTTGGATGCTGCGCTCAAGGCCGTTCTCGCGTATCATTGCCCCAAAGAGCCGTTTCGAATTGTGTTGACGCTATTCTCCGATGCAGGCTATCACACGCAAGAACAGACGACCGAAAGGGCGTCACTGAACGGAAAAAGACGTTTTCTCTATCACGGCAGACCAATTGAGCAGGTGCCCAAAACAGGCATGGGTCTGTCTGCAGGACTCGTATCAGTTGTGACGATGGCTCTTCTCCGGGCGTTCATAAATCCGCCCGCCCAGGGTCTTCTTGATGTGGCACACAATCTAGCGCAGATAGCTCACTGTGATGCACAGGGAAAGATCGGGTCCGGGTTTGACGTGGCTGCTGCCGTATACGGGTCGATTGTGTACAGACGCTTCCAGCCAGAGGTGATCAATCATCTTCTTGGGGGGCAGCTAACGCTGGAATATTGCCTTGAAGTGCAGAAAGTGGCTGACCTGCAGTGGACCTTCAAACATCTGCAATGTGCTTTGCCCCCCGGCATAAAGTTCCTCATGGGAGACGTGAATGGAGGCTCGGAAACACCTAAGTTGGTATCCAAAGTCTTGAAGTGGCGACTGGAGGACCCCAAAAGCGCAGAGGTTTATGCTTCTCTTGAAAACGCAAACGAAAGCTTCATAGCCGAGTTGGAAAATCTTTGGACTATCCACCGTGCCGATCCGCATCGATATGCGCAGAGCATCGAAACGGAGCTATTTGCGCCGCTCCTGGACAGTATCAAAGACATTAGGCGTGGGCTCCAGCAGCTTACGCGAAGCTCCGGTGCGGACGTGGAGCCCAGCGAGCAAAGCGCTTTACTAGACAAATGCAGTGCGCTCCCGGGCTGCTTGGGCGGTGTTGTTCCCGGAGCAGGAGGCTATGATGCGATTTGTTTGCTCGTGTTGGAGAGCAAATTCGACGAGCTAAAGGCCGCCAGTGCAAAGGACGAGGCCTTCACCTCGGTTACCTGGTTGGATTTGTCAGAGGAGGCTTCGGGCGTGAAGGAAGAACGCGTGGATGACTATAATGGGTTGTGAGAGAGCAGTTGAGTGAAGGTAGTATGTAGCATGACACTGCGTGTGAGTACGAAGCGATGGCCGTTTGTTTTGATTTGAGCCCAACAGGGGCACGGCTACCAGTAATCAACATTGTTTCTGTGAAAGCTGTCACTAGTGACGTGCCACATTGTCTTATTGATCCGCTGGTCCACTGAGAAGCATTGTTCACACATGTCAATGCAACCCAAAAATACACATTCAGACGCAACTACTACAAAATGCAACCAAGAACACTATTCAACTGGCATACCAAGACCATAATATTCGGCTCACTTCTGTGCCAGGAGATCCAACGTGGGCCCCCCTAAAAATAACTCCAGGTCCAAGGTGATGACGTAGTGTGTTTTTTATGCGGCCGCTTGTCAGACAGCGCATTGGTCTTGCGTGATTGAAGGCACTATACATACACTCCTGCACGCCAAATCCGGGGCACGGCGCTGTGCGACATCATCAACTCATCTTCGCTCAGCCTGGCGATTGACGACACAGGAGGATTTGCATCCATAAATTGAGCACAATTTCCTAAGCCCTGCAGATCACAGACCAATTGAGTACTTAATCGCAACTCTCGTCACGCACTTCAACGCATTGCGCAAGCTAGAGCTCGTCTGAACACCTAATCACACCTGGCAATGGCTGAACGGAACAGCACAGAGGAATTTCGCCAATACTACTCCCGGGTGGGGGCCCGGACCCTGCCTGAAGAGGAAACAATAGACCCCCGAGTGCAGGACACGGCAAGCAACAATGAGACGATCAGTAATGCCCTACACAGTATCGAGCTGGGCGAGGTCTTTGGAGATCAACTACTCTTTCTGCAGACCACCGTCAACAGTGCAGGCGGGCTAGAGATTGGGAAACGTGATGCCGAGTCCCATTCCGCAGCGGGCGGGGAGCGGCAAGACCCCAGATACAGGTACGGACTGCAGATCTTTCTACTAGTGTCGGTGGTATCGGCATTCCTAGTGCTAGCGCTCGAGGCTTTCATGTTTGGCGTAATCACCAAACACAGAAACGAATTTTTCGAGGACAGCAAGTACTCGGAGATGTCCATCTTCTTGGCGCTCTTCATTTTCGCTGCGATATACCAAGTGATGATCACGTTGATCGGGCTTCTTTCCAAGAACATGTTGTTGCTTTCTATGCTATGCATTTTTTATGCAGTCATGCTAGTCTACACGGGCATCCAGTACCTTGAATTGTCAGACGGCTTATACATTGCCGACAGCAAAGGCTGGCTGCTTGCTACGCACGCAACCAACATAGCCACGATATGCGTGTTGGCTGCGACCCTCGTGATCCAAGTGCTGTTGATCTACTTCCAGCTCTGGCAGAGTGTGCGCTGGTACAGGTTCAAGAAGATCGGCGCCAGCTTCGAGATCAAGCGCCTCTATTCACTTTTCCAAATCCACCGCAGCCTTTTGATATTTGATTTTTTCTTCTTCTTGGGCTTCACCGTCCAGTTTCTAGTCATCATGGTCAAGGACAAGAGCTCGGTGGAGTTTATTCTCACTTGCTGCATGTTGCCATTGACGATATTGGTGCTTTTTGCAAGTGACTTTGCAGCCACCAAGGAGTGGTTGGCGCTCACCATCGCCACAATCTGCTGCTTTGTTGGGGGCTGTGTGTACGTCTTATTCAAGATGATCCGGCTCTACACAAGGTACACCTCTGCATACAAACTCGCAGTGGCCCCTGGCGAGTACTTCCCTGGCCGCTCGTCGCTTGTGGCCTTTGGGGTCATAACCTTGGTGTTCTTGTTCTCCACGTTGGTTATGGAAGGCTTCATGATCCACGGCTACAACAGGGGCTTGCTCCCGTTGGTGGACCGGGCGCGTGAGTCCCCAGAGAAGGAGCTGGAGACAGAGATGACTCACGAATTAGATCTAATCGATTGACCGTGCGTCATTGCAGCAATGGCGTCATCGTCCGCGGCATTGTCAGTTCAGAGTGTAGACCCGAGGCCCCCAATGATATGCATATGCCTCTACAGGGACCTGCACCGGAAGTCGCCGTTGCCCGGATCGCAAATCTCATCCCTTCAGCATTGTAGCATTCAGCCTTGCCTTTCTGGTAGATCTCATTACTTGATGCATCTGAGACAATGCAGGGCGCGCTCAGCACGCAGCTCGGCGCACCCAGGGCTTCACCTTTAATACTCCCCCACGCCCACTTTTCACAAGGGTTTCAAAAGCCATAACTGTTTCTCCTTTTCCGCTCTTGTGTGAATAGCAAGTCATCTTTACCAGCATATCCCCGTTCCCCTCTTTAAAATTCGTCGTTCTTGAGGCGCTCTTGACAAATAGCAATCCTGACGGTCACTTTAGTCAAGCCTGAGTGGCCATGGACGAATCAAATTATGGAGCCTTCCGCAAAGCACCAGAGAACAGCGTGGAGTTCACTTCCAAAGTTGACGGTGACTGGATCCACGGCGTGCACAATGTGCTAACCTTGCTAGACTATGTCCCCCACCTCAATCACGATGCCACTACGCACTCCACCAAAGAACGCTTCTTCGATTGTCGCCTATCGTTCCGTGACTTGGGCAGCACCGAGACAAGAAACAGACAGTTTTCTCTTTCCAGTGATGGCAATTTCGAGTCCGACTACTTAGAGGTGCCGGAAAAGGAGCTTGTCAAGAGGGATTTCGTGTCTGATGACTACGGCTCCGCGTTCTCGGGATTGCTCCATATGCCAGCCCTCTCCTTTTCTGGCGGAGAATTGGGCACCGATAGTGTCAACTCCCACAAGTCGTACTACAGCTCCAGCTTCAAAATCGGCGAGCTCACCTATCTTTTTGGGGGCTTGGTGGTCGATCTCAGCAAGAGCTTGAAGACCATGGGCATACCCATTTCCACCAACCTCCTGAACATATCAGTGCACTGCTCCACTGTGCTTCCCCCCTACATGGACAAAGCTCTAATAACCTCGCCGATGTTCGTGCCTAACAAGCGAATCCACACCTCCAATCCGGCCCGCTCCACGATCATCCACGTGAACCACGATAGACACGAATCCAAGTCTCCTTTCGACATCTGTGCCATGACAGGAACGCAGATTCTGGAGTCGCAGATATTCTTTTGCGGGGGGTTCAGGGTCGTGACCGATAAAGTGGATTTCGACCTGGGCACCAACCGATGGATGATATACAAATCGATTGAGATCAACCGCAATGGGTTCATTTTTGATACGAGGACCTTGAGTTTCTCGAACATAAAGATCTCTTCCAATTCTGATTTCGTCTACGACGGCAAATTGGGGTTTGCGATGTGCTCCAGCTTGGTGAATGACGTTGAGGCCGGTAAAAGGGTGTTTCTGAATTCGGAATTGCTTAAAACAAAGCATGAGTCTCCCGCTGTGCCAATCTCTTCGCCGGGTCCGGTGTACCCCTCGACCAAATACAAGTACCCCAGCTCCACCTCGACTTCCCCATCACATTCCAACTCAGTGAGTACAACTCCAGTTTCCGCCAAGTCTCCAGTTTCTGCCAATTCAGCGAAATCTCCAACACCCTCACACTCTCATCCCTACTCAAACAGGAGCGCAAATTCAGAGAGTGTGGTTGAACTCGAATCGAGACAATCAGTTTCCACAAGAGAAAAGGTCTCCATCATCAACACCAAAGAAAGAGGGACCTTGTCTTCACATTCTTCTCTATCTCGCGATACCACGTTGGGCGAAGAAGACATAAAATCCTCTCGAAGCTCGAAAACGGCCCCTTCCACGGCCAGGCCTTCTTCACAGAGTTCCTCTCAGAGAGAAAAACATTCACAGCTGAGTTTCCAAAGGCCTAAGCCCGAAGTTTCCTCCGTAAGCTCTTCCAATATATCCATAAGGACTCTGAAATTGAAGGATGACAAGTATACAAAAGCCAAAATCGCCGAAAAGAGGTCTCCTGAAGATTCGGATTCAAAAACTGGACACAAGTTCATGCTAGCCATACCCGGGAGACTTTTCCATCGGAGCGGAAAACATGGCACCGGCCAATCGCCACTTCCCAGTCCAAGTGTGAACCAAGTGATCAAATCTAAAGCACTCAATGGCAGCTTCGATGGCAAAGATAAAGAGACCGTTGAGAAAAAGGATTATATTGCAGAGTCTCAGGGCAAAAAGGCCGAAATGGCAAGGAAACGAGTTGTTGGGGAGCCAGATAGCGCATCGGCTACCCCACGACAGGTCCCCAACTCACCAGAAACAAATGCAAGCACGGGCGCATCTAGCATAAGCTCAACAACAATCTCGAACTTTCAGCTAGAGAAAATGTCTCTGAGAAGCTCTCAAGCTGACACGAATTCAAAGTATGAAGCCTACAGTAAGAGTGTTTCGCAGCCTTCCTCGGCCAAAGATGCCCGAAGCGGAAGCAGGGGCTCCGATGAAGTGTTCTTCCTGAGAACCTCAAGCTCTGACGGTAGCATACACAGGCAATCCAGCGTCGAGCTGAAAAACGCGTCCGATGAGAGGCCCTCTCTCAAGCTTAAAACAGGTGTCAGGAGAGAGCAAACGTTCGAACCGATTGAAGAAACTTTGAACACCGAAGGGGCCGATGGGAGTAAAACTGAAGTGTCTCCTGGAACCTCCAAGTCTCTGATACTCACAGTGTGTGTGTATATGTTTGGCGGTTTCAATGCCAAACGCGACGCAGAGGGAAGACAGACCTTTGTGGCCATGAACGACTTATTGAAACTCGAACTAATAGTCAGTGAGCCGTCCACACTACAGTTCCACCCCGAGGCCTTCATCATTCCAGTTGACCAAAGCACGGTAATCCCAAGCAGAAGAGGTTTCTTCGCTAGTGTGATAGTATCTGCTGAATCCGCCAGAAACTTATTGAACACTTCACGTGGGCAAGATTCCTCGAACATATCTGAGGCACAGAGTGAATTGAAGAACCGGGAAACAACGTACTCCGCTAGCCAAGCGGGCAAAAGCAGAAGCCAAGCTCATGCCGAGCACAGTTTCGACGACAAATGTCTCCTCGTCCATGGGGGTGTCGACGAGAACCACAAAGTTTATGGCGACTGCTTCTTGTACCACTTCAAGCGCAAAACGTGGATCGAGTTCAAGACTTTCTCGTACGATTACTATGGCATCCCCAAGCTGCCATACGAAGACGAAGATGTGGATCTTCTACGCTTCGACCAGCAATTGCAAAATCCCAAGTACGGCGAGGCGGAATTGCGGGCTTGTCATCACAACGCCCAAATAATCACAGAGGGAGATTTGGAGTACCTTGTTTTCATTGGAGGGTACTACAATCAATATCTAAGGCATTTTGACCCCGAGCCATACACAAGCGACAAAATCGATATCTCGCGGCTCATCAGACTACTGCTAACAATGAAGAACTCGAATCTTCTCCGCATGCCTATTCTTAATCTTCTAACACAGACCTGGTACTTGAAGCGATACTTCTATGAGTTTACCAATCTCGTGACACCACATTGTGCAGAGTTGTTGGACAACGAATTGTTGGTGAATGCAAATTCGTACGTGACCGGAGGCGAGATTCTGGTATTGGGTAAGCAAATTGTCATCTGCCAGGGACAGGTGCAAATTGCCCCGTCAAAGTTCGCCGACTTTGGCCTGCTTCACGAAGCCACCGGCACTCCGCACATGCTTTTGGGCGGCCAGGTCGTCATCACGTTCCCGGGAATCTGATGCACGCATTCAGGGAATCGTGTCTCATGGATGATCTGCAAAGAGCATACTGACAATCTACTCAATATACATTCCAAGCATGAATTGCTGCGAAGAAATCGCATGGACCCTATGCACCTGCACCCGTGCACCACGGCTCACTAAAAAGTTTTCAAGAGCGCAACTACGCAATTGGAATATTGAACTACTCACACAATGTTCGGTATTGGCGGCGCTCCTCAAGTTTCATCGCAGCAAAAGATCCAGGCGGCAGAGGCCGAGTTGGACATGGTCACCGGAATGTTCAACTCTTTAGTCGAGCAATGCCACGCCAAGTGCATCAACAAATCCTACGGCGAGGGCGACTTGAATAAGCAGGAGGCTGTTTGTTTGGACAGATGTGTCTCCAAGTACTTCGAGACCAATGTCCAGGTCGGTGACAACATGCAAAAATTGGGCCAGTCCGGTCAGTTCATGGGAAGATAATCTTGTCAGCGAACTATGGCCCTGTGTTCCTCCAACCAGTGGCGGCACTACAGTCCTGGCATGCCCTTGCCCTGGCGCCTATCATCTTGTTACATAGTTTATGCATAACGATCAATGACATTTTATGCAATGAAGATATATACAGAAAGATCAAGAGTAGAGCGCATCGCCTAGAGCCATCCAAACGCACGGCCGACTCGGAGCTTGAAGCCTTCCCATGAGTTGAATTTGGGTCTCGCGTCCACCAACACCCCGCTCTCTCCGCCACCGTAGAAGTCTATGACGTATGGAACGTCTACCCCACATCGACTCACCAACCAGTCGTGCCGGTCGAAGGGTTTGGGCAGCCCAAGGATTTGCAGGCGGAACCACGCACGAGGTGTCAACTTTTTCAGGTCTCCCTTGAAGCTCGTGAGAGAAATGCCGCCGCACTTCGCCTTGCTTTGCTCCACGTAACTGCGCTCCCAGTTGAGGATGTGGTTCCAGGCAAGCTCGTTAACCTGATTGTGAATGGGCACCACGGTCTGCATATCGTCAGCTTCCGGTTTCCAGTTTTTTCTCCTCATAGCATCGTAAAATTGCTTCTGAGATGGATAAATCCAGTTAGTCCGGGTGTCGGTCCTTGGAATCGTGCTTATCTCTCTCTCAACAGGCAAATCAGCATCGGACACGGGCTCACCTTTTCCGAGAGCATCCGAGCTGCATCCATCTATGGGCTCTTCTATTGCCTCTGCGTTCAGCTGTGTGGAGACTGTCACACTTTTGAGCCAGTTTGCTCTTGCGCTGTGATCCACGGGACACGCTTCCTGCGCAACACCGACCGGCCGGTTTTCCTTTTCTCCCTGGGAGCTCTTCATTTTTTCTAGCCAAGTGGCTCTTTGGCTGTGGTCAACTGGACATTTATCTTCGGCCATGACTGTGGGTAGTGTGCGAGATGCGTAGATTTGCAATATAGCACGAGCGTACTGTACCCAGGACTGGGGCTCAATCAGCGAATGATACTGTAGATGATTGTAGTGAGACTGGTATAAAGACGGATGAACGCAGACTAAAAGGGATACTAGTTCTTGGACTCTTTGATTACCGTGGTATTTGTAATGAGTTGGTCCCTTTGTTTAGGTGCATTACTCATACATCTTACAAAACGTTTGCTGAGAGTGCATTTAATTGTATAGAATCCTTATGTGGGAGCTCGCCTACCCATACATGAACCATGTGAATTTAAATCCACAGGCCTTCTCCTTACTCGTGTACTTGAGCCGCTTAGTAGATCTTCTTCTTCTCGTCGATGGACAACTCTCCGGCACCGGCGTTAACAATAATCAACAAGCCACCAACAATCGACAAAGTCTGGAAGAACTCGTACTTCAAGAAGTCTCTGTTGGCATTGAAGCTGCTATACTTCCAGAATTGGTTGACAAAGATGTTGTAAACGAACAACAAAAGCGTCAAGATGAAAGCGGACACCTTTGTCCTGTAGCCAATCACAATGGAGATGCAGGCAACAAAACCGAAGAAGATAACGACGATTCTGCCAAATGACAAGTTGGCGGAGAAGACGAACCCCAAAAATAAAAGAATCAATAGCACCCGACCCGCCAACAAAAAGTACTTCTTGTTGTCCTTGTTGTTGAGCATGGGCAAGCCGGCAATGGCCAAGGATCTCTTGTCTCTGACCAAAGAGTCAGAGTACGCCAAAATCAATCCTCCGATGACAGACAAGTTTCTCAAGAGGAACTGCGACTCGAGAATCAAACCATAGAAAATTCCTTGGAACAAAACGACACAGACAAGCGAAATAGTTGAGAACGTTGACTTTTTTCTCAACACTAAGCATGTGGAAGCAATTAACATCATCACAATGTTCAAGAAAAGAAAAGACACCGTGAGCCACTTCCAGTACTTTCTGTAGATGTGCAAGTAGTAGACTTGTTCCGACCACTGAAAGAAAATTCTCAAAGCATCCTCGTAGAAAGTAGCAACAATGAAAAGCCGTCCAATAGCGGGCACAAACTGCTTAATTGGGGACAAAGTGTGGTCGAGAGTGTCTTCGATCTTCTTGGAGAATTCCTCAACCTTTTTGAGTCCGGACAGATTGGAGCTCACTGGCCCCAAGCCGCTGGGGGCGTGCTGTCCTTGCTGTTGAAAGTGGGAGCCGGAGAAGTTGTTATGCTGATAGTTGGGGCCTGGGAAGTTTTGAGGGTAGCCTGGGTTTCCATTGGGAGCCCCAAAGTTGTTGTTGTAGTTGTGGCCTCTGTAAGACATTTCAGAGGAGGAGGAGCAGTGATGGGGCGATTAAATTGTCCTGGCAGGGATCAGGGGTTGAGATCACGAGTAGGCCGATTGTTTCTCTTGCGGACGACTTCAGCGGCAAGCAGAATCAAGATGAATTGACAGAAGAACTGCTTTCAGATGGATTGACAAAGAGCTGCTTGGAGATTGCCTCAATAAGTGGATATGTACCTTTCAAAAAGCTTACGCCGAGATTCGAGCACTTGGTGGGAGCAAAGTGAAAGTTTTATAGTGGAAATTCGCATACGTGGAGAAGTATGCGGCCAAGTGCAGGCAAATGTCGTGTCAATATGCAAAATCCGTGTGTTGGCCGAACTGGCTTCCAGATATTTTTAAACTACATAAATTCCTCATTTCGCTCGCCAGCAGCTCGGGCCCCGGGCCTTGTTCTTATCTCGGACGATTGTGATTTTCTGTGCTACTGGTAACAAGTTTCGAGTGTTGTCGTGACTAGGGTGTGCGTGAGCAACGAACTTCGCCGCGGCTCAGCACATGGCACGGTGTACTGCCCCACTACATCGATCACACATCTGATCACACATCTCGGGACCTTTGATTCTCAGGTCGAGAAAGGCACAGTTTGGAGCTGCCTGTAAATTATCTGCCGGTCGAAGTGATCCCTGAAACCGTATTTACTGTGCTCTGGTGAATATTTGGGCTAATTATGATTTGCAAGACTACAACAGACAACATTGACAAGAATAAGTAGATTTGTAGCAGTCGGTCCCACACAATAACAGACTATCGAGGAATGGAACCTGCACGCACACTGGCGGCACTCCTTGTAGCTCCGGCCGGCTGAAAGCTGAGTGAGAGGCTTAGCGAGGCTTATACAGAGGCGTTGCGTGAGGTCTGCGAGGCAGGATGACGCGTGGTATCGTCGAGTCAGGAAAGCACCCTGGACGGTAAATTATCGGAGATGTAGAGTTGTTTACTCCAGACCACCGCAGTAGTAGATGTGGACCGACATCCTCACTTACGCTGCAATCAGTTTCTTCATGGCCAACGCTGAAGACCAGGATTTCTGTTCCTCCTCGAGTTCCTTTTTTACTATGTAGACACCACGTCCCCATGCTCAGACTCGTACTCATAATTAGCATCCAAGCACCGGTACTCATTACAAGCATTCTTCACGATGCACTGACCCAGTATCTTCCACATACTGGTGTTCACACTCATGTATCTTGCACTGGTACTCAGACTGTATCTTGCACTGGTATTTAGACTGTATCTTGCACTGGTACTCAGACTGTATCTTGCACTGGTATTTAGACTGTATCTTGCACTGTTCATGCACTGAGTTTGGCCAGCCTCAGGGTGCCATGACTGCGTACCTCCTTATCCATCAACTCCCGTACCCTGTGGCCTCCCGCAATCGCAATACTCAACACCGACTCCAACTTTTCCATGGGCATTCTGTCCTCCAACAACAACATGGCCAACTTCTCGGATTTTCCCACCACGCCAATGGTCAAGCAGCTCATGTCGTTTTCCTCTAGCGTGTTGAGGTCCAACAACGGCGTTCGGTCGTGGATTCCAACGTTTATAGCAGAAACATAGTCGTACATAGCGATACCTGCATCGATGAGAGCTAGCGTGATGGCGTTGGTGATTGCAGATAGTAAGCCTCCGTCCTGAGCCAACACTTGCACGTTGATTTCGATGAGAGTCTTGGGGTATAGGTGGGACATGATGCTCTGCTCAAAGGTGCGTTCCAAGGTTGTTTTCAACTCTATTATTCGCTTCTCTTTGCTGTTCTTTTTCTTTCTGATGACAGTGGAAAAACTGGCAACTTTCAAGTTGATTTCGAGAGCCGCCAGATTTGCAAGGACCTGTGACCTTTGCGACGGCTCCATTGGGCCCTGGACCATGCACATGACCTTGGTGTTTCCTTGCTCAACGTACGAAGAGCCATCGGAGGAGTTCGGGTGGGTGTTGATTTTGCACTCGAACCGCCGCAATTCATTCCATCTCCTACCGTCAACACGCAAGCCCTCGGGCGAGTACAATTCCATGCGAGACATGTTGCTGGACTGTACTGTATTGTGGTGGTTTTCTACTCATCATCGCACTGCAACGTGAACGAAGTCACGTGCGCCAAGGTATACGTGGGGTTTTTGACGAACGCTAGACATACGAGTAGCCGTTCATGGTAGGATCGGAGTACATAATTTGGCGACTGCTCACATTTACGGCCGTCGTTGTTGCTCTATCGGGTAGTGCTAAGCCAACTCGATGAATCTTTTGATGATCCAGCAGTTGGAGAGAAAAAAGAAAATGGACGAGTAGAGAAGCCCACCATCAAATGTGCTGACGCCAAGAAACTCCAAACTGTAGGCAAAGTACAACCAACACGCCTGCGATATCACCCACAGACCCGCCATCAATAGAGCAGATCTTGGCGTGCTACTTAGGCGGGAGGTCAAGATAAAGTGAGGCAAGAAGGCGAGAAACCAGATAAAGTACTGCGACGTCATGACCTTGTTGAATGTGACGAAAGCTATTGTCTGGATGAATATGCTCGAGATAAGGTTGGTCTGTGCTAATGACAACGGAACAAGGACGCCGCTCAAGAGCAACTGCGGCACAAAGGCAAACCTTTCTATGTTCACAGATGCCCAGAAGCCCCCACTGCCGAGCAAGTGCTGTTGGGCAGACTTGTAGTAAAGGGCAACGTTGTAGACGGAGAAGTTGTGTCTGTGGTCCAATCGGGTCAAATGATACAAGTAGGAGTGGTACAAGAACTCATAGCCGTACACCTGGTACATAATGATGTTCCAGAAGGCGAGTGAGGCGAGTGTCACCACCAAGTACCTCAAATTGAGACTGTTGACGAGGTTGAGCACTTTGATATTCGTAAAGGAAGACCTCCGGGGCGCCAAATAGTACATCACAGAGGGAAGATAGATCACAGGATAAAGCTTGAAGTGAATAGCCAAGCCAAGCCACAACGCCGATTCAACATAGCGTTCTGCGAGAAGCAAGTCCACACTGAGCATGATAAAGAATGAGAGAACACTCTCGGATGATCCTCGCGTACTGATAGTAATGACCATCGGATTAAGGAGCCAGATTGCAGAGAGAAAGACAACTTTCTTTTGCACTTGAGCATCATTGGGGGAGCTGTAGCGAGTCAAGTTTCTGGCTATCAACACACCAGTCAAGAGGTCGCATAGCATAAAGAGGAGTTTACCGAAATGCACAAAGAGCCCTCCAAACGCATTGGGCAAAAGCATCCACGATAGGAGCGGCGTGTACCTGTAGGTTTCTCTTCTGTAAGGCGACAAGCCATCGTACACGTATTGGGCCGCGTCGGAGAATACCAAGTAGTCGATATCGGTGTACTTCACCGGCATGTACGCATCCTGGTAAAGCCCGAAAAGGAAAAAGCCCACTCGTAGCACGATTGCTGCTGCGTAGACGTGAGTGTTGGTCACTTGCCTCGGCATCAACATGGCTGTGGACGTTGTAGTTGGAGTGGTCGCGACCATCGGTAGACACCAGGGCCATCCCACGCTAGGGACCACGCAGCACAGTGCAGTCCGTAATACTAGAAGATACTAGAAGCTGCGTGCAGCCAGCCATTGGCGATGTTTCGGCGCCGCTTAACTGCGTGTTTGCCAGTCCGGCCAGCCGCCAGAGGCAGCCGACCAGAAGGTCACGTGCCGGGTGTCCTGCAGTGGAAGCTTCTGAACCGAGCTCTCGTGCTGCGCCGTAATGTCTGATCCTCAGGAAGCAGTCTACTTGGAGTTCTCGTCCTTTGACTGGGACACCTTCACCGAATTCCAGGAGGGAATACAGGAGATCTTGCAGAATCACTTGCAAACTCTCCAGGAAAACGACCCCACAGTGACTGCCATACCTCCAGGTGAGAAGCAGCAGCTCATTGACCAGGCCAAGTCCTTCTTCTACTGCACGAAAACAGGCAACATACTCAATCTAGACGACTTCTATGCATGGAAGAGAAACAACGGCGGAAAGATCACTCTTCTTGAGGACTCCGAGCCTGTCTCGGCGTCCCAAGCCAGCGACTCTGTTCAGCCAGTAGGCATTGTGGACCAAAAGGAGACCCAGGACGCTCCCTACTCTTCCAACTACCAAGAACTCGTGAATTTGATTGTATCGGGAAAACCTGTTCCGGGAATCAAGGAGATTCCAGACACAGTATTGAGCGACCAGAAGTCCGAGTCGCATGTGCAGACGCGTACGAAGCCGTGGGAGAAGTCCTCTTCAGCGCCCAGAGATCTCAAGGAGGATTTAGCGAGTTAGATATGCTGCTGTGTTTATAACTGTGCTAATTAGATATGCTATATGACAATTGCCTGCTAATGATGTGATGCCATTGTAGTAGGTAGTCGCTACTACTGATGTGATGCCATTGTAGTAAGTAGTCGCTACTGCTGATGTAATACCCTCATAGTAGCTTCAAACGCAGCCAAGGCAGCGGCATTCGCAGGGAAGGAACGCAAAATGGAAGGCCCAAAGCCCCGCGTGAACCCAGATAGCCCGCCACGCTCTCTATAAATAAACTTCACTGCGTCCATGTACCTGGGGAAGCGCTTCTGCGACTTCACAGGGCTGTCGGTCATGATCACCTGCTTCACAACATCGGCCGGGTAAGCGAAAACCCAGAACACTGTGGCTGATAGTCCGCCAGCCCAGAAGTTGATGGACGGCTTGGACATGGCCGTGTTATCGGTGAACCAATTGGTAAAAACCTCGTAGCTTCCCCACCAGAATACAAAGTTGGTCCGGAACACCATAGTCGGGAAGAGTCCAGTGTAGATCGCCGTGGGCGAGATCTTCCACAACTTCCTCGCCACGTCAATTGGGCCACTGTAAAGCTTCGTCTTGCCGTCGTACTGCACCTGGAGTCTGGCCTTGATCTGTTCTATGGGAGCCGCCACAAACGAGACGGTCCAGCCACTACCCAAACCGGCAATCACGTGGCCCAGCAAAGGAAGTTTCTTTTCGTCCTTGTAGAGGTTGTCCTTGACGAGTCTCCTGTATAGATGTAACGAGCCAAGCATCACAGAGTCCATGAGCACCCAGCCTACTAGCGGCGGCGTGAAGCCCTTGTAGAAGCCTCTGATGCCCTCGGTCTTGAACGTCTGCCACACGCAGTCCATGGGGCCTTTGAACCGCCCTTCCGAGGTTTGGAGCCGAACTTTGACGGTGTCAAAGGGGTGGCCCACGGCGTTTTTGGTGACTCCGGAGAACATTCCGGCAATGAATCCAAGATAGCCGGGCGGGGGTGCAGATTGTTCCGTCATGGCTGAGAAATAAGGAATGATGAGTAAGTATGACTGACTGACTGACTGACCGACTGACTGATTGACCGACTGACTGACTGTATAGTGAGACTGAAGTGAATGTGTGGTTCTAACAAGCGGTATTGGCGATATGAACGCAAAAGAAAGAAATGACCACTATGTTCCTGGTGCTGTAGACACCCCAGGATTTATCTGGGGTTAGTCATGGCGCGGCCCGCTTGAAAATTTCTGGCCGGTACCGGCGGCGCACCGGCCAAGTCTCACGTGCATCGCCATGGTGACAGGCCGGGAGTAGAGACAATACGTACTCCACTGCCGAAGCAATCCCGGAAACACAGAATCCACTCCCCTGTTGCGCAGGAAGACACGCCGATGCTAGGTCACGTGACCCAACTGCACCGGCCATGTAACTGACAGCCAGGGTTGGTGATACGAAGCTGAGGGCCAGTGTACGGCGCCCAGTTCAAGATAAAGAAATGGTCTATCCTCACTGGGGCTCTTTACTGATGCCTTTCTTCACTGGAGCCTTTTTTCACTGATGCCTGTCTTCACTGAGGTGTCGCATGGTGAGCGTTGGTGGTACCCAAGTGTAGTAAGCTCTACTGCACCACAGAGCAGCGGCGACACTATTCTTACGGTGTGGACAAGGCATCATAAGGCAAATACCTGCCTAATGCTCTCCAGTGCCCCCAGTTCCCCCGCCCTTTTTAGGACCGCTAGTCTACCTGTGCTGGTAGAAGCTTGCATCTGTTTTCTGCAGGAACACACCTCACTATTCGAACTACACCAGTCTCGCCTTTCCTTCGTTGCACTACCATGAGCCAATCACCCGTCAAAAAGGAAGCGCCCGCAGTAAAAACTGAGACAAGGTCGGGACCTGTTAAGGAGGAAAAGCCGCCCGCCTCGACTCCTGAGTGGAACGTCATCTCATTGAAAGCTTGCACTCAACAGGAATTGCATGACACCAGGCATCATATCTTGAAGTTCCACACAAAGCAGGATGTGGACATCATGAAGAACTTCAATCGGCCGGTGAGAATGCACAGAAAAGATCCACAAAACATTCAGTTCCAGCGGTCTAGACAGGAAATGGACCGTCGTCGCCAGGAGAACATTTCCATAAAGTCCGAAAATGGCCAAAATGGTTCCGGCGTGAACGAAGACGGTGAAGAGATAGCGGACATGTCCCAGGTGGCCCCCGATGGCGGTGCCAGAAGACACCGAAAGAATCTTTTCAAGAGAAAAACAAAGCAGGTACATGTCATGGACGAGAAAAAACGCCAGCTTCGATACGAGGAATACTATCCGTGGGTGATTGAAGACTACACAGGCGACAATGTTTTTGTTGGCAGTTACGAGGCGGGCTCCACCGAGTCAACGCAGGTGCTTTTTGTCTTCGACAAGAATTGCTTCAGGATGGTGCCCGCAGAAAAGGTGTACAAGTTTACGCCCAGAAATAAGTATGCCACGTTAACACTAGAAGAGGCAGAGGCACGGATGGAGAAGAACTCCCTGGCGCCAAGATGGCTCATGAAGCACATGGATGATGCAGGCTCTCAGAACGGAGACATGAGGTATAGACGCTCTAATGGTGGCGCCGCCTCGCGTCCGCTGGCTCCGTCCACTGGCCCCGGCCGGATGCGCACAGTACAGGGGAGTACGAATGATCGAGACTCCGACCATGACGACTTGGATTTTGATGAAGAGTTTGCGGACGATGAAGAGGCGCCGATCATGGACGGAGACGAGGAGGAGAACAAATTGCTGGAGAAGAAAATCAAGAAGGACATGCTCAAAGCCGCCAATTTCGAAGGACAACTGGACGAAGGCGCGGCCACGGATGACGAGATAAATGACTTGTTTGAAGTTGAAAAGTCACGAAAAGTTGACAAGGAGGGTAAGAAGTTGAAGAAAGTGTTGACCCGGACAGAGGGTGGCGTGTACGAGAGTGATGACGAAGTGGTCAACCCATATGTCTCCCAGTCAGACCTAGAAAGCGATGATGAGTCGGACAACGAGGCAGCCGTGAAAGCCGAACCGGTGGATGGCGTTGACCCTGGGTTCCAAGAGCCAAGACCAAGAACGATCTTTATTTCCCGTTCTACTAATGGAACCATAGTGATCTCTGCCCCCAGCCAGTTCTTGAAAGACTTCCCCCCCGGAGAATGGAATCCACATTCCAACAAGAGGTCTCCAGTCGCGGAGCCCATGTCACCTGCGAAGAAAATCAAGCGGGAAGAGTCCACCTCAGTCCTGCCACCGCCAGGAGACGAGGCTGCAGTTGACATCAACGACGCGGGTCCCAACGGGGAGTTAGTGACAACTGCTGAGGTGCTAGGCATTGTTCGAAACAACCCGCTCACTACCAAGGAGTTATTGCTCAAATTGAAGAGCAGAATCAGCACACACAAGGACAACAAGCTCAGAATCATTCGCATCGTGAAGCTGAATCTCAAGTTGGTGGATGGAAAGTTGCAGTTGAAGGACTAGGAATTGCGGCAACAGCCTGGATATAGATGTGATCAAATATATTCATTAGGGGTGAGTTACAAAATCTCCACGATCTTCTCGTCGTCCTCGTCTTCTTCGTCGCTCACGCGGTCTTCGCCCGGCTTGGCCTCGTCTCTCATCAACAACTGCACCACTCGGTCGCAGAGCGACGCGACCTCCTCCGACGAGGTGGCCTTGTGGAGCTCACGGATCAATGCATACACAGACTTCTCTCTCAAGTATTCCCTCATTTCTCTGGTGGTGTTCAACAACAAAATAGACTCCAAGTGGGTTGACAAGATGGAGTCGACAGGCTCACGCGTCTTGTCTGCAGACAACAACTGCAACTCATCTGGCAAATTGAACATGTCGTCGTCGTCAAGTTCCTCGGGGCCGGCGATAGGCAAGAGCAAGTATGGCAACAAGTTGATATTCTCGTCATTGACCAACTTGGAGTGAGACTCTGTGTCAAACAACGAGTTCTTGATGGTGGACGCTACACCCTCACGCCTGATCTTGGAGTCATACTTCTCGGTGAACACCAATAGCTTGGAGATGGGAACTACACCGTCGTACGCCTGCTCGGTGATGAAGTAGTCGCGGCCAAGCTTGAACCGGGAAATATCGGCAAAAAAGTAAGCCAAATAGTCGTAGGTGGCGTACTTGTTGAGGGACCTGTCGAAGCCCTTGACAAAGCAGTCCATGAGACAGTCCATGGCGTTGGAGGACTTGAAGACCTTAGCCACCTCTTCGGAGTGCGACAACTGGATACCAAACACTTTGGTGATGGAGTCGTTCTTAGCTAGGTTGGCCACCAAGATGCACATCAAGTCTGCGTTGGTGTTGGTGGGCTGAACAATGGCATTGGTCAACACCTTCAAGAAGGCTTCGTCGTCTACCATCAAGCGCCTCATTTCTGTGTCGTCACAGAGGTTGGCCATGATTGTCACTGCTTGACTGACGGTGGTTCTATTGTCATTCTGAGCCAACTTTTTCAAGTCCTTGATGGCCTCATAGTTGTTGTAGGCAAAGACTTTTTGCTGCGGGCCTTGGGAGTACCCAACAAGGTTGTCTAGGGCGATTTGCATGACTGCGGGCTGCGGCGAGTGCAAGAACTCCACCAACTCTTCTAATTCCGTGGGCATTTCGCTTGTGTGTGCAGTGTTTAGGTGAGAATGCTCTGGAAGTGTGTGATGAGCATCTGGTGCACTGGGCTTCGAGCGTGCACACTGGTGCGTCGTCGATCTATACTACGAAGTGTTCGCTGCGTACATTTTTTCCTGCGGCTAAGGCTCTGGGGCAGGATCGCTGAGGCTGTCCACCATCTGCAAGTAGTAGTAGTAGAAGGCGATGATGTGCAAATGACTCTCGAACAAAAGCAGCTCATCCACAGAGTGGATATTGGCCGCTTTCCCTGGAATTGTGGGGCTGAACCTGTAGATGTTTCTGGTTAGATCCCAATAGAACCGCGTGTCAGTGTTGCCTGTGCTGATGTATGGCGACACAATGAACGTCTCGTTGTGTCCCAACAAGTCTTCGTACAAATATCTCACCGAGCCTCCGAAGTTGTTCCAGATTTCGTCGCCGGTGGGTGTCACGGGCGCCGGCTCTAATGCCTCAATGGACAGGTAGTTGAAGAAGCCCCTCTGAGTTGCTTCCAAGATAACCTCTCCATCTGCATAGAGGCCCAAGTCAAACTCAACGGCAAAGGATTTCACCTGCCTCAATATCTTGTCTCTTGTCTGGTCGACCGTTTCTTCGACAGCAATCCTATGGTTGATAAGAACGGACGCGTGCTCCGGGAGGGCATTGGACTTCACACCTCCCAGGATAATATCCACGGCTTGCGAAGTAGTGACCAAGTACTTATCAGCAATGTTCCTAGAGATGTGCTCCAAGACAGCGTCATTGGCGTCTTTGTTCAAGTGAGCCTGGAGGATGTTCTTCCTTAACTTGGGGTCGATGGACCTGGAGTGCTCGGCTGCACACTGCAATTGATTCAAGACCGGGTTTGCGTTTGTGATGATACTTTTAAACTCTTCGTCCTCAATCTGGCTGATGATCCTGGCGAGCAAGCCAATGGACGTGTGCTTGGGTGGGACCGACGAGTGTCCACCCGGAGTGAAGATTTCGAGAAAAGAGTTCAAGTGCCCCTTTTCCCCGGTAGCGGGGATGATGTACTTGTCGCCTTCAAACTCCACAAAACCCTCCGTTCCCTCGTCGATGAGTTGGTAGAAAGAGTTGGGCCCGTACCTCGCAGCCAAATGCTTGGATATGGCCTGTGCGCCAGTGCCCTTTGACTCTTCATCGTATCCGAAGCCTAGAACAATGGTCCGTTTTGGCAGGAACGTCTTCTCAGAAAGAAGAAGTTCGACTGTCTCCAAAAGCCCCACCAAAAGATTTTTGCAGTCCGAGGCCCCTCGCCCATAGAGGTAGCCGTCTTTGTAGCCAGCATCGAACGGAGGGAATGTCCATTGTGGCAAGGTATCGTGCTGGATAGGAACAACATCCTGATGTGCAGTCAAGAGAATGGGCTTTTTGTCGTCATCCAGGCCCTCCCACGTAAACACCAAGCCGAACTTGTTGATCTTTTCAACCTTGAGATGCTGATGCACCAACGGGAAGCTTTCCAGAAGGTAGTCGTGGAATTTTTCGAACGGCCGCCATCTCTCGTCGAGCTCGTATAGGTCATCCAACGACTCGGCGCTGTTTGGGTTCACCATGTCGTCAAAAATCTGCGTAGGCACTCGTATGGCCTCGCTCAACCTTTTCAAGGACTCGTTGGCAAATTTCCTATCATGGAGAATATACTCTAGGGTCTCTGGCTTGTACAAGTACCTTACTGGGTCAACTTTCTGCACTAGAGGACAAAGAGAGTCGCCGTCTTGTGCTTGAGAGAGCCTGCATCCTTGGGGTGGGGTAAGTCCGGAGTAGAACAAGAAACAGACTGAAGTTAAAGCAAGGACTAAGAATGGCAATTTTCTGCCAGTTGTCCGAGATTCTTGAGCGGTGTGAATAGGGAGGCCTTTCTCCATTCTTGCTCGACAACTGTAGTAGTAAAGAGGTGTGGTAGATAAGACGAAATGTGGAGAGCGCGGAAATGTGCCGCACTTTACGTCAAAAAACGTCAGCAGAGCACCACATTGCCAATGACAATGTGATGGATTCACGACTCACGACAGAACACGGGAAAATCTCCACGCTTGAACTTGACACAATCTCCAGCACGGAAACTAACAGATCATCGTAGTTTGTTTATTCGAAGTCAGATCATAGAATCTAGCTATTGCGATAAGCATGCAACAACTCGCATTCAGCAGCAGTACTATCTAATCCAATCGACCACTCACTTCTTTTGGCTCAACGCAAACCACTCCAATTGGTCGGCAAGCGTCTTTTCCTTGGCAAACTTGACGTTTGGATCCGAGACGTCACCTCTGCAGGCAAAACCATGGGAGGTTCCACCAAACAAGGTGATGGCGTACTTGGCCTTGATCTCGGCCAACTTGGCCTCGGTGGCGTGCCTCAATTCCGTATCAAAAATAGGGTCCACCTCGGCGGCGGAAATCAAGAAGGGCTTGGTGATCTTGGCCACCTCGTCGATTTCAACGAGCGATGGGTGGGCCACTGCACCAGCGTCACCGTACTTGTTCGCTGCGAGCTGCTGGATAGTGTATTTAGCACCAAAACAGTAGCCCACTAACCCTATGAAGCCATCAGATCCAATCTCCTTGCGCAAGTCCTTCAAAAAGTTATCCACCAAAGGGAAGGTGATTTCTTCGGTGTGGTTCACAAACCATGCTTGCAAGTCGCCACCGGACCCTGGCATGGGGTCATTCTTCAAGACGTCTGGAATGTACACTCTGTATCCGGCTTTGGCGAATTGGTCTCCAAGCAACAAGGTGTTATTGTACTTGTGGCCGTAGATGTCCGTCAAGATAACCACAGTTTTGTTGCCGCTCTCACCCGTAACGTAGGTGTCCAAGCCGAACACGGTTTCGAACTTTCCTACTGGATTCCCTTCGTGGAAGTGGGTGTCCACGCAGCATTGGCCTAATGTCTTGGAGCTCATTTGTGATAATACAGTGTATGGTAGATTGCTTCTGTGGGGCTCGGAGGGACGCCTTTTATAGAGTCCGGTCATGTGATTCCGCACCCCGAACTTCTTTCGCCGAAATTCCTGCTCCGAGATCCGACACCAGAAAATACCGAGATCCGAACACCGAGAACTCTCTTTATCTCTAGTAGTCCCGTCCGCTTACTGGTAGAAACACCAGCGATCTTAACTACGCCATTCTCGTTCTCAAAAACGTACTTTAATCTAAGGCCAATCTGAATTAGAAAGTGATCGACCTGTGTTTAAATGTTTGCACTCAACATGTCTGCTTTAACCAAAGCATGAATCTGATTGTTAGTATGTGATCATAAAATGTGAGATAAGTAACGTACGTCTTGTATTGATGCATGAATGAGCTGTCTTACCTCAAGCGCAACCCACACCTTGATCATATTGAGGGAGTCTTCGTCCCTCAAAAGCTCTCTACCCTCTTTCAGAGCTCCCAATTTTCTCAATACCGGTAAAGAGCTATTTGTTAGTATGATGATTAGGTGAACATAAACATGCATTCAAAGAACTGATTTTTTCTGTCAAATGCTCAGAGAGCGCTGTATGTTCAGAAAAACAATGGAATGGTATTTTCAGTTGGAAAGCCCAAAGTTAATGCGTATACGAACCTTGCAAAAAGATCCAAGTTTGGATCAAGCTGTCTTCCGATGCCTTCCAATAGTAGAATGGCAACAATGACAGTGATAAAATCACCCTCCATTCTAACGTGATGGGATCTAACCATGGAAAGGACCTGATCTAGCAAATCGCCGATGCTAATATTCCCTAACGTGAATGTCCTCTCCTTCATTCTGTCAACCAACTTTTCAACCTTAAGAGCGAATATTTCCTTGTTGTTCACAGTGTCAGGCGTACGCGATCTCTCCACCATTAATTCCCCGGCTTTGTAGCCATCAAACTCGGAGAGAGCCTTAAACAAGTCAATGAAGTTGACCCTGTCATCGTGGTTCAATTCTGTAATAAGTCCAACATCCAAAAAGCAGATTTCTGCATGATAGCCACTCTCGTACAAGGACGCCAAACGCTCACACCAAGCCCGGGAGTCGTCGCCCAAAGCCAACAATTCCTCAGTTATTCTATCCGTTTCAGCTTCATTGCTGGATTTGATGATCTTGTACTCCTTTTCGTGTTTGTAATGAGCATTCTTGTAGAACCTGACAAGCATGTTCCCGGGATGGAGGTCTGCGTGAACAAAATTGTCCAAGATCAACATTTGAAGAAACGAGTCGAGTCCTTTATCGCTAACTTCTTTGGAGAGGTTTTTGCCGAAGTTTTCATTCAACGAAAGCATCTTAGACATTGGGATGGCTTTAATGTACTCCTCCACTAAAACATCTCGGGTGGAGAAGTTCAAGAATGGCCTGGGAAAGTGAATGTCGAGGCGGTCTTTGAAGTTGTGGCGGAATTTAGCGAGGTTCATAGCTTCAATCCTGAGGTCCAACTGCAATCTCATCAAGATGCTGAACTGCTCAACCTCATCAGGTAGCGACAACCATTCCATTGTGGGTATGACGTTGATGAGGTTAGCAAAGAATTTCATGATCCGTAAATCCCGATTAATTTTGATCTCCACTTTTGGATGTAGCACCTTCAAAGCAACTTGTTGGCCAGAGGAAATGTGGCTACCCCTAGGTTCGGTGACGACCATACCCTTCCAGAACCTGCCCGCTTTATTGTCGGATTTGTCTAAGGAGAGCTTCACTTCGTCATCGCCTTCCTGTTTTGCTTTGGAAATAGCTTTCTCGGAGAGTTTAGCGAGATACACTTGCGCAATTGCCCCAACACCAACAGGCTTCTCGTTAAATTCATCGAAGATGTCTTCAAAAGGCATGTCAAAACTTTTGCTCAAGATTTTCTTTGTCTGATGCAACGAGTGGGCTTTTGCATTCGAGTGCAACTCAGACAACTCGGCGCACAACTGCTTAGGAAAAATATCTGTTCTCGACGCTGCCCACTGACCCAATTTAATGAACGTAGGCCCTGCGCTTTCTGTTGTCCATCTCAAGTACTTGTACCACAATTGAGCACCCTTTTTGGTTTTCGTTTGCCTGTCGGTAGTGCCGAGCCAGCAGATTGGCACCAGGATCAACAAAGGCAAGAAAAGGAGACTCAATTCCACAAACCGCAAAACAGTATGGCTCGGGTCAATTACGTAGTCCGTAATAAAGAACTTGAGCCTGTAAAACAAACGCATTGGCCATGCTCCTGTGTGCAACCTCAGTCGCCTGTATTCGTTGAACAAACGAAGCTCCTCGTCCTGAGACGCTTTGTATAGACCATTTTCAAAGGTGTCTGCCTTGTTGGAGGGATTGAGCTTGTGGATGGTTGTATCAACAGCGTAGACATCGTTGGAGTAGGGATTGTGAATGGCCAACACGGAAAACACACCCAAGGTGACACCCATGGCCTTTGTCCCCTGCGACTTTTCCTCCTGGTTCCCCCCCTTTTTTGAAGCGTCTGCAGTGAAGCTAACGTAACGCCTGGCGCTTGGTTGCCTGGAATTCTGTCTGTTTGGCTTGTGGAGTTCCAATCTTTGGAGACTTTGAATGGTGTAGCTTCTTGAAGCTCGTTTTAAGCCCGGAAATTGGGCAAGCATGGACCGCTGAATTGCACCAGCGGAAAACTTATAGTTGGCCCCTATTTGGTTTCGGAACATGGCGGCAATGCTTTTAAGCTGCTCACAACTTGATGGCTAGGAAGGAAGCGTCTTTGTTTTTAGTACTGGAGTAGCGGGAGTTGTTATGAAATGAAAGACCAACACTGGGGATCCACATATATATGCTGCGGCAAGATCACTTGAGCCTGCTGAATGGAGCGAGTTTGAAGCAATTCTGTCAGACAGCACTTATCTACTTGCTCTGTTGGTGTAGCAAGAATCGCGATTAACTAGTGCGCCGTGTGCAGTCTGCTACTGCAACCGAGGCTATTAGATATCTTACATCAGTCCTGGAAAGGTGAGTTCATTTGTATAAGTTGAGCAACTTTGCAATTCCGGGTCTGGGCCTAAACCTAGCTGATGTGCTGTTCTGTCATCTCAGCATACTTGGGTCTCAGGCAACTCTCGCAAATGGTTGCGGAGAAGGGAGCCCCAGAGATACAACGTGCAAGTGCCCTTCGGGTTCTTCAAACCGCCTCTTCTTCCCACTATCGTACCATGTGCATTGAACAGGTCATGGTAGACTGGGATCTTGGCCCACTGCAACTGGTTCAAATTTCTAACAATCTCCCTCGCCTTATCGGAGAGCGGAAGAAGTGCTTTTGCCAGAAATAACGGGTACTCTGTTTTAGTTTTTTCGAGATCCTCTAAGATGTTCTTGCAAGCGAGATCGTTCTTCTCGAAACTGATTTCATTAGTTGGCTTCTGAAAAAATCTCGAGAGGATTTTGCTGCTTGTGATGTTGTCAACAGATGCAGTGGATTTGTTGGTCAGTGTTGACGCACATTCCATGGGAGTTTGAGCCCCGGAGTCGCTTCCCAGGCTTTGGGTCGAACGCTGTGTCTCGTCCTCGTAAACAGTTTCGGGCCGTTTCCAGAAATTGTGTTCTGCTTGCAACATATTCTCAAGTGCGGACTCAGTCATGTTAGACGTGTCGCCTTTGAAGAAGTCACTGAGCGACTCTTTCCTGCGATCGAAGCGCCTAGAACTCCCGACTTTGGCATTAACGGAGTCCACCTCCCCGCCATAGTACACGGCCTCTCTCACCTTTTCCCAGTGGGACTGCAAGTCTGGGCCTCTCAATATGCGCACCTTCATGACACTGTATAGCGAGACGGTCATCGACAAGCAGATCACCAAGGGAAGATAGCACGGAAACAAGAAGAGCATAGCAAACGCAAGCATGGTGTACCTCAACGCCTTGTTGGACATGATTAAAGAGGGGTCTTCCTGCACGTTTCCTTCGAAATCCTCGGTGGGCGCCACTTCCCTAGATGTGGCAAGATCCACAAACTTGGGCCATACCGTAGAGCCACCTATGCGTGCCGAAGGAAGCTTTGGTATGTACTTTATGTGAACTGAGTCGATCGAGTCGAATGGAGAGTATGCGGTGATGTAGCTTGTGTAGAAGGCCACACTCCGGTCGTTTTTGATGTTGGCCAAGAGTAGCCGCTTCTCAAATAACGCTAGCCCTTTCATGAACTTCGTGTTCGGCCTCGACATCTCCACCAAAAGCGATTGCGAATCCTTCAAGAAGAACTGGGGACCTGTTTTCCCAAAGCCGTGCTGGCCCAAGAGGTTTAGTGTCTTGTCGAAGATCGTGTTCCGAAAGAAGTGAACGCCCACGTGCGGCGTGGCAAAGGACGTGTAGAAGACGGGCTTCACCTGGTCGAAGAAGCCCAACGCATAGAGGTCGCCGATCACGTGACGAGCAATCAAGCCGCCCATGGAGTAGCCAAGGACGCTGATTTTGGTCACCTGCAAGCCTTCGGATTGCTTCAAGGTTTCGATCTCGTAGAAGAGATCGGCAATCACGTTTTCCGCACACCGCCCGATCCCGTCGTAAGTTTTCCAGAACTGGAACGACGACGGCCTCAAGAAGACGATTTTCTCCTTCGACACGGCAGGCAACGACTTCTGTATCACTTCCTGAATGGTTAGCATGTGACTGGCATTGCCCCAAAGCCCATGCACAAGAAGAAACATATGGGCCGGCTTGGGGGGCTCCTCGTGCATTGCACTGTACGGCTTCTCTATATCGACATCGATCTTCGTAGACTCGCTATTTGAGTCGTATGTTTGCTTGTGTCGATTGGCTAGAGTCTGCAGAGACATAAAACGGGAAAGCCAATATATATTTCTGACGGGCTATTGTATCAGTTGAGACGGTAAAATAGGGGGTGGTGCGTCTGGTGCTTTATCTGGCTCGGCCCTCCAGAGCAGCATTGCTTATCAGCCGTGCACGTGACATGCAGCTAGAACTTGCCGAAGTCTATCTTTAGCTGCGCGTGTATGCCGTTAGGAAATAGAGAGTAAGCCTCTCTTCATGGCGGTTGGTGAGGTGTTTGGGTGTTTTCGGGTGCTGTTTCTAGTGATTTCGTGCTGATGTAGAGTTAATAGTGCCCACAAGACTTCTTGCTTGGCTCTGGTCCGGCTGAGTGTTTTGTTCTTGAGCTCATGAAAATAACGCATTAGCGTGCCTCAAGTGGCGCCCGTCAATAGGCAAGCCGAAGCTAGACCATGGGAACAGCCCAGAACAGCCGCCAGCACTAACATACCTCAGGCATGATTGGCTAGTAGAAACACGCCAACTAAGATACTATTCTAATATCTAAATCTGTCACTGGCACTTCAGTGGTGTGTATGTGGCGGTGTACGGGTGTATCGCGGCCGGCCAAGATGCGCTGCTCGACTCTTCTCCCACCCAAAATGGCTCTCTTTGGAAGCAACACCACCGCAGCTAGCCCTGTGGTCAACCAGTCGCAGAAGATCAAGACCGAGTTGGAGCAGCAAATTGCTCAGGAGCTAGCCGTTGCCAACGCAACCGAGCTCGTCAACAAGATCACCGAAAACTGCTTCGACAAGTGTATTGATCATCCGCAAGACTCCATCACTGCTCCGCAGAATGTCTGTGTCAACCAGTGCCTAGAGAGATACATGAGGTCGTGGAACGTTATCTCCAAGCACTACGTTGCTCGTATCCAAAAGGAGAAGGCAGCTTGATGTATATAGTCAATCAATGTATATAGTATTTTATCGTAGTCTCGGATCACAGAGGTACCAACTAAGGCCTGAATCAATGTTTCGGTGTCTTGCTTCACCATAGGAGGCTACCACAATACCATCGTAGGGCTTCTGTCGCTGGTATCCTCACTCTGGATGTGTATGCCGTACAAGGCAGCTAATTCCATGAATTCTGCTTCAGCCCCAAACCCATACCAACACGTTGCCGCCTGCTTCAGCCCCAAACCCATACCTACACATTGCCGCCTGCTCCAGCTAACTGGAGAACCTGCAAATGAAGGCGGCCATGGGTCCTTCAACAGCCGGTCCTGCACACAGTCGAAGTGGCGAGCTCGCTCTCACTGCATACCCACCACTCGATCTTCCTGCCAGATAGCACAGATTACAACGCCCGGCACCATACTCTCACACGCAATGAGTACAGTTGCCTCAGACTACAGCGCCGAGGCGTCCTCGGTTCCCATTGAACACAGATTCAACCCTTACTCGGATAACGGAGGTACCGTTTTGGGTATTGCAGGCGAGGACTTTGCCGTCTTGGCCGGCGACACCCGTATTGTCTCCGGGTACAGCATCAATTCCAGATACGAGCCCAAGATCTTCGACGTGGGTGACAACATCGTCATGACAGCTAACGGATTCTCCGCCGACGGAGCAGCATTGATCGACCGTTTCAAGACCGCTTTCAAGTGGTACAAGTTCGACAACAACAACAAAAAACTCACCATCAGATCTGCCGCCAGATACATACAGCACCTTTTGTACGGTAAGAGGTTTTTCCCTTTCTATGTGAGCACACTCATTGCCGGTTTGGACGAGGAAGGAAAAGGTGCTGTGTACTCGTACGATCCCGTGGGGTCCTATGAAAGAGAGCAGTGCCGAGCAGGAGGGGCGGCAGCCAGTTTGATAATGCCGTTTCTCGACAACCAGGTGAACTTCAAAAACCAATATGAGCCGGGATCAGACGGCAAGACCAAGAAGCCTTTGAGATACTTGAGTTTGGACGAAGTTTTACAGCTAGTCAGGGATGCCTTCACCTCAGCAACCGAAAGACACATACAGGTGGGTGACGGGTTGGAGGTTTTCATCGTCACGAAAGAGGGGGTCAGAAAAGTCTACTATCCATTGAAGAGAGATTAGCGTCATTGGAGTAGTGCCTTTGTATAGGGCTATAGTATTGCGAATTTGTGTATTTTTTATGGGCTATCCTTACTCGGCTAGCCACGGGCCGGATAGACTATGTAGTCAATCACACGGGCAATTCAAAAGATTTGCCCTTCATGACCTTGGTGTAGTAAATGTAGAAGAAATCGGAGTAGATCACAGACTGCAAGATACCAGCAAAGACCGACACATAATCAAACTTGCCCTCAGCAAAATACCTGTAGAGCCAATTGGGAATGTACAAGAAGCGGTACACACCCAAAGCGAAAATGTAGTGAGTGGTGATGTTTTCAGCAGAGCCATTCTTTTGCAACATGTACAACTGGGGAACGATAGCCAACGCCTCCAACCAAATGGAAAACGACCACGTCACCTCTCTGATGCTGTAAGCGTGGGTGAAAACCAACGACAAAACAGCAGAGACAGCTGCCAAGTAATGTGCGGGGAAGGAGTCGATGTCCATTTTGGTGGTTCTGGGGTACCTCTTGACCATTAAATAAACTGTGTAGAGGGACGTGGCGATGAAGAAGATCTTCATGAAGGAGTTGTAAAGCGAGAAGAACTTGTACACCAAATCCACATAACGGAGGCAGAACACAATCGCATATAGCACCTGTGTCTTCAACGACAAGCCATCCGTCGACCTGTTTGTCTGTATAGCGTATAGCAACAAGCCACAACTAATCATGTGGGATAAGTCACCGAAGAATCTGAAGATGTTCATTGTGTAGATTTTCTAGTGCCAAGTGTTTATATCTGTAGTGTCTTGTGGGTGTCACCTTGGGTAATGTGGCTGATGTATGAAGTGATAAATTCGGGTGATACTTGTTCATATACATGGCGTGCACACAGCGCGCGCGAAAGTGCTGGGCCTAACTTGGAATAGCGTAGGCCGTTGAGGATATACGAGGTGACTTTAGGATCTTCACAAGGAATACTAGAGCGGATATGACATTTTGTGGCGTATATACTCGAGTCGGCTGTAATGGACTTGAGTCTGTGTGTGTGGCGCAGAGGACTTGCACAATTCAATTATAAGGCTATGGCGGCTAGGAGGCGTTCGAACTGTTCATCCAAGGATGAACCTTCGCCGTAGTTCGAAAGCCGGCCCTCAACGTAGTTGAATCCACCCTTCCACTGCTTGTGGCCCTCGAAATTCTTACTGCCTGCGTGCTCTCTCAATTCGTCGACGCTCGAAAACAGCTGGTAGTGTCCGCTTCCCTGTATCACACTGAGAATATGATCATAGCCGAGTTCGTTGTTGGTCATCTGGTTTGTTGAAAGTGTGTTGTAGATGGTGAAAGTGTCTCCGTGGAAGTACACCAACGAAGGAACGTTGCTCACATGGTACTCGGCCATGAGGGACGAGTCCTTCTCGTCGACAAAGTTGATGGCGAACTGCACATGCGGGAATTCACGGGCCAACTGCTGGTAGAAGTGGCCTGGGTAGTAGTGCGTTCGCCATTCGTACTGAAGCTCGTTCACGAAGACAAGAACGGTTTCTGACCTGCTTTTGAGGGCGTCTAGATCTTTCACGCTGTTCACCCTATGGGTGTGCTGCTGTATGCGGGAGTAGTCTGGTTTCAATCGCGTGTTCTCCTCTATGAACGACTCCACATTAGCCACGTTTCTCTGCTGGACAAACGTCGTGACCTTTTTATTGACGTTGTCATAGAGTTTCAATGTGGGAAAGGAGGTCACCTGGAACCTCTGCACAAGGTCTCTGGTCTTTCTGCCGTCAACCTTAACAATTTGAAACGCCAGGTGCTTGTCATTGTACAAGTCTGCGACGAATTCTATGTCCGGATCAAAAGCTAGACAATACTGGCAGTCATGCGCGTGGAAGTAGATCAACGACAAAGGCTTGGCGATAATTTCCGCCGTAGTAGTGACCGAAGGAATCTGCAGCCAGCATAGACTGGCATAGAGTAGAACAGCTAGAATGAGCATTGATGGATAGATATGGCAGGTGCGCGAGAGATCGGTCTTGTGGTCACGTGAGATCACCAGCACCTCCCAGATGGCGTAAAACGCAGCTGGGCTACGGTTTGAGCTGCTGTGTATGAAGGGCAATAGAGTCGATGAAGGGCCATTCCTCAAAAAGCCGAGGCGTCTCCGTTGGTCGGAGAAAAAGGTGCAAGCTTCGATAGATGTCAGTCCAAATCTCACGCACCGGTTATGAATCTCGGTTATGATGGCCGATTCTTCGCCTTGCATTCGCATGGCTCGCTTCAACCTTCTTCGCTGCAGCATTGCGTCAGTCGAAACTGACAAGGCAGGCCAGCGTCATAAGCCGCTGGAAGTGGGCGGACTATATGAGTATTTTGAATAACAGTAATTATTATGCAGCTCAGACCCGCAAAGTCAGCTAGTTTTGCATTGGTTCCGCATCCTGGCAGAAAAACGTGATCCCCAGTACGTCACCTCGACTTCCACATCAGAAGATGCGGTCACCTCCTCTAGTGCTTAATCCGACACTTTTACCCAGCTTTGAACTTGCTCCAATATAACTCGAGATGCATGGGTGCCCAATTAAGCACACCAGCGTTGCAAGTGATACTGCGAGTTTGGCTGGATGCCGGAAGTGCTGGGCTCGCACTCCAAATCGGGGCCACGACGTACCAAGTTTCAGTGCGCACGTCAATGCAGCTGGCAATACCCGCACCGCACCCAATGCGGAAGCGAGAACCAGCACACCACCAGGAATGGGTGCAAATTCAGCATTGCGGTGATTGGCAACAAAATTATAAATAGAGCAAAGTGGTCCCACGGAAACCACTTTTCAACACCGACTGATACTCCAACTCTGAACATGAGATCCTTCACTGCTACTTCGTTGCTTTTGGCTGCGGCCACCGCTGTCTCCGCCGTCTCTTCGGCCTCCGACTTGTCTACCATCTCCCGCACAAGCATCCACACATCCTGCCCCAGCTCGGCATCTACGAGGGCACCTTACTACGGTAACTCCACCATTCCCTCCAGCACGGAACAAGACATCATCCAATACGAGACTGAACTCTATACCAAAGACTCGACGGTCACGTTGCTCTCCACCAGTTGCTCCGCCGACCACTGTGAGGTCACCACTATTCTCCAGTCGCTCTCCACGGTGGTTGCCACTGTCGATGGTGTCTTGACCACTTACGTGACTGGTGTTCCAATCAAGCCAAGCACGACTGCTGCCGCAGCTGAGCCAACCACCGCTGTCGAAGAAGACGTCACCGTCACTGCTCCAGTCACAACTGTGGTCACCATCACTAGCTGCTCGCACGACATTTGCAAGAAGACCGCCGTTACTACGGGCGTGACTGTAGTCACTAGCGAAGTCGATGGAGTCAAGACTGTTTATACCACATACTGTCCATTGTCAGGCGAGGCTACTCCAACCAGCCAGGCCCCAAAGAAGACTGAGACCAGCGAAGCCCCAAAGAAAGTTGAGACCACCGAGACTCCTGTTCCTACACCAGTCATCGTGACCAAACCCGCAACCACTGTTATCACCATCACCTCCTGCAAGGAAGACAAGTGCCACCAGATTCCAGTGACTACCGGTGTCAGCGCATACACCACCACCGTCAACGGTGTGATTACTGCATACACCACCTACTGCCCATTGAGCTCCGAGTCCACCACACCTGCTGCTGAGACCACCTCTGTCCAGAAGTCCAGTGCGGTTGTGACCCCACCCTCCGATTCCACTGTCAACGTGATCACAAACAACATCGTCACCCAATCCAAGACTGTTGCTTCTCTGTCTATCAGCCCCACCTCTGCCATTGTCAGCATATTCGAGGGTGCTGCAAACCGTGCTATCCCTGCTGTCCTTGCCTTGCCAGCTTTGTACTTGCTCCTCTGAGCAAGCTGGTGAACTGCCAATGCGAGACATAAATCATGTATAATAATAGAGTGAACTAACTGTAATGAAATCGCCGAGCGCCCCCCGCTGTAAAAGTTTCAATCCAAAACACAAAGAGCGTGGCTCCGAAAAGTTGCACGGAAACTAGTTACCCTGGCTTCTCTGGCTGGTCGGGTGTACGGGTGTATCGGTGGGCCGCATACTTTGAATTTTCGAGCTTTTCCACCACAACACCACGCCATGAATGCCTACGATGTGTTCATAGAACCCACTGTGGTGACCGACTGCTTATCCTGTCACTTCATATCTCCAGACTCCAAGTGTCTTGTTGTGGCGAAAGCAACAATTCTCGAGATATATGAGGTCATCAGATTGAAGCAGGAAGCGCCGGCCAAGGGCTTCCACCACAAGTTGAAACTCGTCACATCGTATAAAATCCAGGGCCAGATCACGGACTTGAAGGCCATACGGACCGTTGAAAATCCAAACTTGGACTATCTACTCGTGTCCACGAAAAGCGCAAAGATCTCATGCATCAAATGGGACGCCTACAAGCACTCCATCGCCGTGGTGTCCTTGCATTATTATGAACACGCCTTGCAAAACTTGTCATACGAAAAGGTGTATCAGTCTGTTATGACTGTGGGAACTTCATTGAAGCCTCTTGTCTGTTTACGCAGGAATAATCTTCTTGTATTTCTTCCCTTCACAAAGCTTGAGGATGACGATGACGAAGATGACGGAGACGATATGAAAGTCGAGCCCGATGTGAAAACTGAACCGGACGTGAAAACCGACGAACCAGAAAAGAAAAACGACCCAGAAAACGAGGATTTGCAGACCAATGCTAACATGGAGTCTCATAGTACGTTCTCCAAACACTCGAGCCTCTTCGAGCCCAGCTTCATCGTGGATGTTGCTAATCTTGATAGCTCCATTGGTGACATCGTGGACTTGCAATTTTTACATGGCTACAGAGAGCCTACTGTGGCGATTTTATCCCAAAAGACCGAAACTTGGGCCGGGTTATTGCCTTGCAAAAAGGACAACATAATATTCACTGTCTGGTCGCTAGATGTTTCGTTGTCATCGGCCACCACTATCTTGAAAATCGAAGACTTACCCTACGATCTCGATCGTATAGTTCCTCTCCCAGCACCGGTGGGTGGTTCGCTTTTGCTTGGATGCAATGAGCTAATTCATGTGGATTCGGGTGGTATCAACAGAGGTGTCGCACTTAATCTGTATGTCGATGATATCACAGCGTCCACCAAGTTGTTTTCTGATCAAACTGACAAAGAGATCAAGTTGGAGGGCTGTTCCGTTCTGGCCATACCAAATGATAACAGAGTGTTGATGGTGTTGAGAACTGGTGCCATGTACTTTATTACATTCACTATCGATGGTAAGTCGGTCAAGAAAATCAGCGTTGATGAAATCGACCAATCTTTACACAGAGACATAAATGTTGAGAATCCAGGTGATATCTTACCCATCGACGATAACCTACTTTTTTTTGCAGGCAAGAGCTGCAACTCTGTTTTAGCAGAGCTCAGGTACGCACATGAGGGAGAGGCCACGCTGGAGGGAGTAGCAGCTCGAGACCAGAAGAAATTGGAGGACCAAGATGACGATGACGACTTGTACGGTGAAGAGGAAAAAGTGCAAGAGAACACAACGCGATCAGGTGCAATATCTTTGGTGAAACAAGATGAGCTAATAAACAATGGTCCAATATCATCGTTTACGCTAGGACAGTATTCGCCTGAAAAGTTTGTTGCTAATTTGGAGAATCCGTCCTACAACGAAGTTTCTATCTTCGCGGCAGGCGGTGTTGGAAGATCAGGACATTTCAATATATTGACTCCAACTGTGCAACCTCTAATCAAGTCATCGCTTCGGTTCTCGCAGATCAACCGCTTGTGGATCATCAGTAATAAGTATCTCATTACCTCTGATGACCCAAACCTGAAGTCAGAGATATTTGACATCACCCTGTCCTACGCTAGACTACCAGCAAAGCACTTTGTTCATGCAGAAAAAACGATTTCCATGCACGAGATGAAAGAAGGCAAATTTTTTCTTCAAATCACTCCGAAGCAGGTTATTTTGTTCAACAAAGTATTCAAGAAAGTCGTGACATTGGAAAAAGAGCTCGCTGAATTTGGTGATGCTTATATCATCAACAGCGTATTCAACGATGATATATTGATGATTTTCTTCAGCACTGGTGAAGTTGTTGTTTACACCATCAATACTTACAACAAAACATTTACAAAAATTGAGTTGCCAAAATTACTATCTGATACGATCATCACGGCAGGATACATCACAAATTCACGGATCTTGAATGTTGTTCTGAAGGACATTGGAGTGCTCTTAAATAGAGGGTCCAAGCGAAAAAGAGACTCAGATAATGCCAATCCTGATGCTTCCAGCTCTGCCCCATTGGTGAATGACCAGAAGCTGAAAGTATTCGTCCTTGTGACTGGTGACAACAGAATCGTGGTTTTCAGCAGGTTCCACAACGAAAAGTGTTTCCAGTTAAACCATGCAAACAAGTTCACCGATACACTCTCACTTGGCTTTTTCGATATCAATGGCGAAGATCCGGATCCATTTATCAAACAAGTCATATTGAACGACTTGGGCGATGACTTCAGCAAAGATGAGTATCTTACCATCTTGACCATTGGAGGTGAGATCTACCTCTACAAAATGTTCTTTGATGGGGAGAACTATCAATTCATTAAGCAGCAATACCTGCCTATCACGGGTGCCCCCCAGAATGCATACCCACAAGGAACATCGTTGGAAAGAAGGATGATCTATTTTCCCAATGTCAGTGGCATGACATGCATTATGGTCACCGGGGTGGTCCCGTACTTTATTACTGCCTCAAGGCGCAGTCAAGTCAAGGTGTTTAAATTCTCCAAAATCCCCATTATCTCCTTCGTCCCCTTCTCGGATGGAAATATCAAAAATGGATTAATTTACCTCGATACGAAAAAGAACGCTCGTATTATCGAGCTTCCTCAGAATTTCTCCTACGAGAATAACTGGCCCATGAGAAGAATTCATGTAGGAGAGACAGTCAAGTCGATTGCTTATCATGAAACTTCCCACACCTGCATTGTGTCGTCATTCAAAGAAATCGAGTATGATTCACTTGACGAGGAAGGCAACTTGCTCGTTGGAACCAAAAAAGACAAAATGCAGAGTTTGCTGTACAAAGGACAAGCTCAGTTGTTTTCGCCTATCACTTGGACCGCCATTGACAGAATCGAGTTGCAAGACAACGAGGTCGGATTGCAAGTGAAAACTATGGTTCTTGATGTGGGAAGCTCCAACAAACGCTTCAAGAGTCAAAAAGAATTTGTTTTAATTGGTACAGGAAGGTTCAGAGTCGAGGATTTGGCAAGTTACGGGTCGTTCAAACTTTTTGAGGTCATTGACATTATTCCAGAACCCGGAAAGCCAGAAACTAATCACAAGCTCAAAGAATTCACCAACGAGGAATCAAGAGGGGCAGTGACTACCGTCTGCGATGTGAGCGGCAGGTTTTTGGTTGCTCAGGGACAAAAGATCATCGTGAGAGATATCAAAGATAACTCGGCCGTGCCCGTTGCATTTTTCGACTTGTCGGTGTATGTGTCGGACTCCAAGAGTTTCGGCAACTTGGTGCTATTTGGAGATACGCTCAAAAGTGTCACACTTGTCGGGTTCGATGCAGAGCCGTTTCGCATGATCTTTTTAGGAAAAGATCTCAATGGATTTGATGTGTCATGTGCAGATTTCGTCTTCAAGGACGAGGAGATTTACATTGTGGTTGCTGACGATGACAAGGTGATTCGAATTCTTCAGTACAACCCCGAAGACCCATTGTCCAACAACGGAAACAAACTATTGCTCAAGTCTTCGTTTTCCACTAACTACTCGGCCACGTGCATGAAGTCTATACCAAAGCACGAACAATTTTTGCAATGGGTCGACCCAGCTGTTGCTCCATTTCAAACAATTGCTTCGACCACGGAGGGTGCAATGTACGTTGTATTCCCTGTCAATGAAGCAACGTACAGACGAATGTACATCTTGCAACAGCAACTATCCGACAAAGAATTCCACCATTGTGGAATGAATCCAAAACTCAACAGATTTGCAGGACATGAGGAAAAGGGCAACGAGAAGGCTCGGCCCGTGCTTGATTGTGAGCTCATCAGGAGATTTGCCAAATTGAACCAGGACAGGATGACCACTGTTGCGCAGAAGCTCTCAGTCAAAAACGGTGCGGTGGATGCGTGGAAAGACTTAATTGAGATCGAAAACGTCTTGAATAACTTATAGATCAACAAATACATACAGCATGCTTAATGAAGCTGAATTGGTGGGTGTTTTGACTGTTGCAGCAAATGCGTGTTCTGCACACAACGCGCCGGTAACAGTGCGAGCCGAAGTAGACATTACACCAAAACCAGATCCATGAAAAGACGGACGCCCAAAAAAACGGTCTCTTTTACCGAAAGCACCCGCAAAGCAAGTGACGAGAAGCAGGCCGTGCAGCTTGTATTTGCTCAGGAGAGCAAGTCGGCGCTCTTAATCCCGTTTCATCTTCCGCTCATCCTATACGGGATGTTCCATTACGGACTCACGGAGAACCCCCTCGGAACGATGGTGAAGGGTTTCGTCAATCTTTTGCTTGTTCAATTGGTGTACGGTGTTTTTGTGGCAAGGCACATCAGTGGCAAAAAGGGCAAGAAAGCCCATTCTAAAGGCGGCGATAGCGGCATTCTCCTCGTGGTGTCCTCCACAGTGATGTCTCTTCTACTCAGCAACGTGGTTTTCGTCATTTTCATACTTTTTGGAGCCCCCATGTACGGCTTCTTGAAGGAGACCTACTTGTTGTCGTGTCACGTCTCGTTGATCCTCCTTCAGCCATTGCTCATCTTGTTCGAGCTTGATTTTGAGAGGTTTAAGTTGCTTTTCAAGTCTGAGCGGATATACCGCCGGATCTTTACGAATCAGACGCTAAGCGCGAGTTTCCTCACCATCCTTGGCTGCTGGTTTGGCGTCACTCCGATTCCATTAGATTGGGATAGGCCGTGGCAATCGTGGCCCATTACAATCTTATGCGGCGGGTACTTCGGCGCAGTTGTGGGCTCTATCATTGGCCTCATCAACACTTAGGCCGCCTTCGATGAAGAATGGAACTGTGTCAGTGGCGCCACTTCAGAAACCTCTCAAAATTCCTCTAATTTACATTCAACTGAATAGTACTTCGTATTTCGCATTATTTTCACCCAGCTTCAATGCCATCAGCTACTCACTCTTCAGAGGCACTGACATCATGCCCCAGCAATTTACGCTTGAAACCTAAATGCGTTCATTCCACGGGCATGCTTTCCTCGTAGCGTTCTGATTTCGCGCTTCACACGCGACTAACTTCACATCAACACCACAACATCGCATAACCTGCTCCGCTTGACAGGCTTCATTTGATGGCTGGTTTCCCTCAAATACCTGAAATCAGGGGCGACACAGATGACGATGCCTCTATACACCTTTTTAGTCGCATAGGCCCATCCAAGCCCTTGGCCCGACAGAAGTACGACCATCAGATCATGGACATCTTACATGGCGAGTCCAGTGATAACATACAGCCAGACTTCAATGCCCAAACCCTCAATTCTAAATTTGAAAAGTTTGCACAACGCTTGGACGATGACTCCAGCTCTGACACTCAGGTGGAAGAGGAGCGCTTCAAGCGAAAGTCGTTCAAGGCAAGACAGAGGCAAAACGCGTTGAGAAACAAGCTGGAAAAGGGGGATAAGGCTCCTGAGAAAAAGGGACTCCAAATGGCTTTTTTATTGCCTGCTACTCTAATACTTTTGGGCTTTGTTGTTGGGTTGTTGTTTGTCACCCGGGCCCCACCTCCCAAACAGCCCCAAAACGTGGCAGTTGCCGATCCTGGCTTGTCAAATCTACACGAACGCATCAATGTTCTTGGCGAGAACATCAATGCAATTAATGAATGGTCTCTGAGCGTAGACTCGCAGCTACATCACATTGAGAGCAAGCAAAACACATTCATCGACAACATGAGACATGAGATAGAAAACTTGGGTGTCCAGCTTGACAATTTAAGTTCCCAGCTTGTAGCGGGGAAAACCCATTTCGAAGTCTTGAGGGAAGAGATCAGAGAGTGCAAAGAGAACTTGAGTACAATTGAGAACTTGAGCAAAGACCCCGAGGCACTTCAACAACGAGTAAACGAGATATCATCCCAGCTCAAAAAGCTATCCAAGATCAACGACAACTTCTCCCAGTCCAAAAACGACATCATTGCCAGCTTTGTGGACGTTCTTCCTCAGCACATACCCATTTACATGAAGAACGGTCAGATACACTACCTACCAGAGTTTCAGAAGTTCTTATTCCAGTTTGTCGAGAAATTCGAAAAGACAAAACCAGGCCACATCAGCTGGAAGTCTTTCTTCGGAGATAACGGAAAAGAACTTGCTCAGTATGTGCAGAGTCTCATCGACCAGTTTGCCGACAACATTGACTTGCTACCCAAAAAAGAATTCGAGGCACTACTCAACTCTAAACTTTCTCTTCAGGAGTCTGCCATGAAAACGGCCCTCAACGGGATCATCGAAAAGCTAGATCTCTCCAGGAATGTCACCAATATAGACGTTTCCCAATCCAGCAACACGGTTGTTTTGGATGGTCTTATCGATATAATAGGCAAGGGTTCGTTGAAGGTCAACCACGCTGATTACAAACTCGGCGCCCGAATTTTGGGATTTTTGACCAGCACAGGAAGAGCCTCACTGGAGGGACCAAGTATAGCCCGCAAACTCTTCCTCGGTTGGTACGACTACTTTGCCTCCAGCAGCATCTCTGCATCTAATCTGCGATTCAACGCCAACACCGTTTTGGTGGATGGTGGCCTGTATTGGCAGTGCACCTCTTCACATTGCTCTTTGGGAATCAGATTGTCAACGCCTATCATACTCACAGACCTCATACTCCGAAACCCGTCCCTCGAACGCCCCACAGGCTTGAAATTACCTACGACAGTATCCATTTTCGTCAAGCCAAAAAGGAAGCTGCAAGCTAAGTTGATTGAGCAGTACACAAGCAACTTGCACTTCCAGGAGGAGACTCTTGGCAACAAGTACGCTTCTAAATTTCTCAAGATTCAAGAGATTCATTGGCTGAATCCCTCTTCAGTCGAACACATCAAATTGCCGGTAAGTTTGATCAATTTGAAAATCTTGGTGCGTGATTTGTACATTGAAATCAAACTGCAGGGCGGAAGAACGGGCCTCTTCAATCTCAAGGCCTATGGGTTGACGGAATTCAACTCGTTGAGGTTGAACGAAGACTTCGAGTCGGTGCTCGACATCTTGGGGAAGGAAGAGGAGCTCAACAAGAACCTAGTGTATTTTGACGACGATGAATCTATTTAAGCCTGTGCAGGCAATGTGGACCTCAAAGTATCTTGGGACGCTTACGGTGAACAGTTATCCTAGTGTATATTATCTATGTATGAAACTTACTCGTCGTCTTCGTCGTCTTCACCACCCTCGAGGAACTTACCCTTGACGTCCTTCCACAACTTACCCTTGTTGTGGTTCTCGTACCACTTGGTGACAGCAACATCAAAGTATGCTTGGAAGGCAAATGCGCCGGCGAAGATGGTGGTCACGTAAACCGAGTTTCTTTGGAAAAGAGCAGACAACTGCAAGTTAGTATACATGCTCAGGAAATAGGTGCTCAACTGCAAGTATCACCCACCACACCACGTATGGTAAATTGTGCTATGGTTCACTCGTTTTTCATGTGGGTATATCTGAATTTATCAGTCAAATACGAAGCTCTTCTCACAGATTGTCGGGACTTCTGAAAGGTATTACAACAGTTGATGCTTGGTATAAAGTCGTTGATTGGAGCCACAAATTTGCAAAAGCAGGCACCAGATGCATGGGCTCAAAATTTGCTCATCACCGGTAAGTAAGGGGCAACAAAGCGACATTAATCGTGTTCACATACCATTGTGTATAGTAAGAAGTTGGTGAGAAGCGAGTTTTCAATCTCAATATGTATTGTGTAATGCGAAAATTTGATTGGATACTTCGCGAGTGAGGAGTGCACTCAGCTTAGGTAGTCTAAAACAAGCGTTTCACCCATTCTTCAGCCACTAAAATAGCAGCCCGAATGAAGCTAGACCTCGTTCGCACTTCTTTTTTTGTCTGATTTAACAAATAATATGTCTATAAAGCGGAAAGGCTAGATCTTGGTCTCCTCGACGCCCTGGGTCACTGCCTCAACAGCAGCAGATCCAGTGGGTTCCGGAGTCTTGTCCTTTCCAGCACCGGGGTAATGGGTGCCTTTGTTCTTGACCTTCTTAACCTTCTTCTCCTTTGGTGCTTCCACCGGATAGCCATTAGCGCAAGCTTCCTTGAACTCCTCGTCTGCCTCGTAAGCCTCTCTGATAGGTGCCAACAACTCATTGATTCTGTCAGCAACACCAGCTTTCAAATCAACTGGTGACAACTTTTCTGCAGCAAAGTCATCCCTCAACTGCTTCAAGCTCGTGTAGTGGATGGGCCCACCGTACTTTTCCGGTCTGTCAACCGCAAAGTCAAATTGGCCAGTCTCTCCTGACTTCAATTCCTGAATCGGCTGCACAATGTTCTCAAGGAATGCAAGGAGACCATTGTCTTCCACGTTACCCGGAGCACAGAAGGCAGAGGAAATCTTTTTCTTGACCACCTTCGGGTCCTCAGTCACATCGATCTTGGAGTTAGGATCCGACGCACTCATCTTTCCGCCTTGGCCTAAACCCGGCACCATAGGGTTCATCAAGTGAGCCCGCTTCTTGTATCCAATACCCGGCAAGTTCTCCTCCGCCAACACAAAAATCTTTCTCTGATCAACACCTCCGAACTGAGTATCCACCTTCAAGTATTCCTCGTCCAAGGCCTGCATGAGTGGGTAAATCAACCCAGAGAGCAAAGGATTCGCAACTTGCTTGACGACATCCGCACCTGCTCTCTTGGCGTCATTTTGAGACACCTTGTTGGACAACTTGAAGAGATCCATAGTGTAGTCGGCAGTGAGCTGGTAGTCAGAGCCGGTCACAAAGATCAACTTCTCAATGGGGACATTGATGGACTTCAAGATGGTCTTCACCACCTTCTCGTAGTACTTTCCACGGTACTTGACCATCTCCAAAGGAGCCTTCATGTTATCCAAGTAGGCGTGCAAGTCAGCAATCAAGATCTTGACCTCACATCCCGCTTTCAAAAAGTGGGCCAACTTGATCATAGGCACAAAGTACCCGCAATGAGGCTTTCCAGTTGGGGCGGTTCCCCAGTAGATTCTCAATGGTCTCTCATCCTTCTCCAAAACCTCCTTGATGATCTGGGGATTCAAAACTTCCTGAAGGCCTTTGGTGATCAAGTCGAATTTCTCCTGAGCGTTCATGGTGGTGTTAGTAGATATGGCACAATCCCGAGAATACTAGTAGTGGATTTTTTCTGTCCTGGCATATACTCTAGGTGCATCCGTACACCACGGTTTAGTCTGTTGCATGGTGTCGCACCCCCGCTCGGGCAGTCGTAACCTGAAACAGATCAGAGCATATTTAAGCGAGGAAGTCGGAGAGCCACGAGGCCCGTTGCCAAATGCATGTGCTTTGCCATGCTACGACGGTGCCACTGGACATGCATGCAGGAGTTCAATGGACCAGGAGGCCAATGAACGCCCCTCATCAATTAGGCTTGGCACTATTTTTGTATTATTCCAGGACGTGGAAACCTATTGTCGCGTAAACCTAAAACACAATAACACACCCGTGCATCTCCACCTACAAGAGCGCGAGCACGTTTCAGCTCCGTAGAGCCTTACAACCCCAGCCATGAATGCCCTGGAATACTTGCAGGCGTTACCTGGACTTTTGGACTTTAAGAATGAAGAGAAATTGAAGCAAAATGTTTATAAGGCATTGTACCACGCCCTCTCCGGAGACGGCGTTTATTTTCACCAGCTCTTCGATGGAATGAATAATGTTGAATACTATCCATGGGATCCTAAAATCATAGATGAATTTCCTTTCTATGAAAACGTTGCTGATGGCGGTAGCTACCTGCATCCGCCAGACAAGGCATGTGGCCGTATCTTAGAGGAGGGCGAATGGGTATATAGATGCGAGGAGTGTGGGTATGATCTGACATGTGTGATGTGTGAGCACTGTTTCAATCGTGACGACCACGTTGATCACTCTGTCACCATGTACATGTCCGGAAGGAACGAGGGAATATGTGATTGTGGAGATGATTCTGCATTCGTCAAGAAGCTAAATTGTCGCTGTCTTATTCGGAACTCTGAACCTCCTGTGTTACCTGCCCCTTTCAAGGAAGCCATCAACGAAACTATAACTGCGGCATTGGACTATATTCTCGACGTCATGAACTTCTCTGTTGCACCCCTTCCTTTCATTCATTCAAACCTAAACGTTGCTGGTACGGACTTTAACTCGAAAACTTTATCTGATGCAGGTTCACTCCCTCTGCAAAAGTATACCGGAAAAGACTTGAACTCATCTGAACTGTGGTATCTTTTGCTTTGGAACGACGAAAACCACGACTACCCGGAGGCATATGCAGGAATCCGTGCTGCAACCGGCGTGAGTGAAGCTGAAGCGACAGAAATCGCTCATGCCATCAATGCAACTGGAAGAGCAATTCTCAAAGAAGCTTCGTCTTATGAGAAGCTTTTAAAGAGCCAAAAAGCTGCACAAACAGACGGATTGGTCGCCACAATCTGCTCCGCACGCGACTACATGAGGGAGGAAATTGTCTTACACGTACTAAATTGGCTCAGAGAAGTCTCTTCCTTCAAAGGAAACATGGCCGTCAAGGATCAAGTGAAGAAGAGTATAGCAGAACTTTTGATGGAACCTGGGTATGAGTTCATCAAACAAGTGCCTGTGGAAATGCTTGCATCACACACGTCGGATCTTCAACGAAAGTGCTTCGAAAATGGCATTCTATATGATGGCCAGCTTTTAAACCTCGCGCATGTAAAGTTGCGTCTGCAAGATATTAGTGCCATCAATCTCACCGATTCCTTGAGTCTGTATGTCGAGCTCGATAAAGACATCAAAATAGCAAACTCGAGATTGCAATATCTTTTTGCTTTTGAGATAAGATTCGCTTCTCTCTCTAGAAAGCTTTTTTCCACAACTATCCTCCCCATTTTAACTTCCTCGATCGAGATAAAAAAGAGGTTTGCTGAGCAGTACATCGATATCTTTCCCACTTTGATGTCGATTTTTGCTCTCTCCGATAGAGAAGAAGAATTAGCATCAGTTGTTCACGTGTCCCTCCAGCTCTTCACCTGTCCCCGCACAAATCAATTCATAGTTGAGAGCGGAAAGTTCAACTACCTTTTAGGACCTGCCGCTTTGTTGATGGAAGAGCACGTTTCTAAACCTAACGAAGATAAGATTCCAAACACAATTGACCTAGTTGTTGATATCAAGACAAAGAGAGAGAAGTCAGCAATCCAAAAGACAACAATAACTTATATGGATGTGATCGGAAAGATTTTGGCAAGCAATGACAGTGAAGACTTGCTAGGCTTGACAATATTGAACCAGGATCTTTACTTTATGCTATTCTTTTTGAGATTTTTCCAGGGCCTTCTTGCGCTCACAAGAAAATATGGGGATCACGTCGAAAGGGAGTCTTTGTTGGATTTTGTAACTTTTTTGCAGAAGGGAATACCCGTGCTTGAAATTGTGAAGAATGCTGTTTCTACGACGAAGAAAATCGATATGGAAAAGATGAAGAAAGCAATCAGAATTGTTTTTGACTTTCTCAATTCTAGAGAGCAAGCATCCTCTTCGTTTAAAGTAAGTAAGGACCCCGTGTCGATTTTGAATCCGGTGAATTCTTTGCTTGCATTGCTTTTGCAAGAAGTCGGAGATATATCGGGTATCATCAGGAATCTCAGTTCTGAGGGACAATCATTTCGCCATATCTCTGAGTATTCATTGAGAAGCATAGTTGTATCAAGTCAGATCAAGGTTGGATTGTGGATAAGAAATGGGCTAGCTGTATCGAGACAAGCGTCTTACTACACTAATGCTAAGATTTCTCAAGTTTCCTACCTCAGTGATTTTTACTTGAACCAAGTCGCTTTGCTTTCTGATGATCCAGAGAGCTTGCTAGCACACTTTGTCCATATGTGGCAATTGGAACCCTGGACTTCTAAGACGTATGATCCTAGCAAGATAGAGCTCTATGAATCAAAAGATTGGAAACCTGCAAATTCTGTGGAGGAAGACATCTCGGCCTATGATAACAGGTGGGGTGTTATGTGCGAGCAGTTCATATTGTTCTTGTACAACCTCTTGACCAACCGCCTGTTCTTCAAAAACTCAGATGCCAATTCTCTTTCTCGCGAGAAGGCCAAACAATCGGTATGTTATATTTTGTGCCAGGGTCCTAAATCTTATTCTGATTTACGGAAAGAAGTGCCAACAAGTTTTTTCAATGATAAAAATTTTGATGAAATTTTGAGAGAATGCGCAGACTTCCAATCACCTACTGGATTCACAGATGAAGGCATTTATCGTCTCAAAGACGAAGTGTATGGAGAGCTTGATCCTTTCAATACTTTAGATAGCGGTACCTCGCAATCTGTTTATGAAGCATTGAGCGCCCACAACAAGCAAAAAACTTCCGGGGCAAGTACTGATGCGCTGGTTGTTATCGAGCCAAAGTTTGTCATGAGCGACTACCCACTGATTAACCAGTGCTTAGGAGAGTTTACAAGAACCAATTCATTTGCTCGGATGGTAAGGAACCTCTTGGAAATCTCATTATCCTGCAAAAACGAGGAGTTCTTGCCCCATTTACTACAATTGATACACGCTTCTTTGGTGGATGCAGAGCATGTTTTCGGAGAAAGCTACTTAAGTCCTTGTTTCAAAAAATTCTCCGTGGCGAGTGCCCTCTTCAAACTTTATGAATCGGATGTGTCGTCCAACATCACGCAAAAGGCACGCCATTTGATTGAGTTGATAATCACAAAAGATGACAACATAGTTGGCAATTTAATTGAAGACTTTGGCCAAGATAGCGTCGATCTGTTCAAAAACAATCAGTCGGCTGGCAAGCCCAAATCCTCAAAAGTCTCTAGTGCCGCAGGCCGAAATGCGAAGATCATGAAGAAGTTTGAGGCTCAACGCAAACTATTTTTGGAAAATCAACAAAAAGAAGATGCCTCACTTAACGAAACATCGGACTCCCAGAACGAAGATCGCGATGTTGATTTCGCAAGATGTGTTGCTTGTGGTGAGCTTCAAAGTTTTGAGGAGCCATTTGCAATCCCTCTCGCAACGACAAAGGCATGGGTATTTTGCTCCCTTCCCCACGAAGATGTAGTATTCAATGAGGCTTTTGATGATTATGAAACTTTAGCCGATGATGAGGAGAATCGCACGTTCATTGAACCGTTTCCTCAAGATGAAAGAAATAGTAATGTTGTGGGAACTTCGTGTGGACATGGCATTCATTTGAAATGCTTGAGCGAGCCTGCATTGGATGGTCTGAAATCTTGTCCATTGTGCCACAACGCACACGAAGACGAAATACCAACTTTCATTACAGCTCAGTCTGGTCAATTTCTTTCTGACAAAGTGATTTATGGAAAACCTTTACCAGTTCCTGACATGCGCAGTTCTGAAAAGTTTGCTAATATTCTCGAGACGACAGTTCATCCAGAATACATGTCGAAATTTCCAAGGCATGAGACCCGCTTGCATCCTTTATTCTACAAAACAAGTACTATGCTGGACGATGATTCCCCAGAGCTGCTAACAGAGACCGTCAACGATATGTGTTTCCTTATTTCTGATACTATTCAAGCAAATGAGATAGCTTTAAGGGTTGATGGCAAGGAAAGTCCTCGCAATTTTATCCAGCAGTCTCCAGCTGCCTTCAAGATACAAATCAGAAGTATGATCCAAGGATTCGCTTTCTTTTGTGATGAGTTCCAAGGTTTTCTTCGTTCCTCAGTGTTTGTTGAGCCATTTGCCAAAGAAGAAGTCCAATTCGATAGTGTTTTCAAAGAAGTTGTTTTCACATTTCTTCAAACCGAATACAGCTTGATTACTGCCTTCAGGTTCGGGTTTGCCAAGCTCATCGTCATAACGTTAAACCAGCTTCAATCTACTTACGAATATGAATTGAATTACTTACTGGAAGTCAGAGAACCTGACTTGCTAACATGCGAACAAGCCCAGATATTCCGTGCCTTCTGCAAGCAGCTCTTGGGTATAGTGTTGGAAGAAGAGATGGAGCACGCGCTTTTCTTTGCATTAGATAAATGTCTTTTGCCATATTTGAGATGTTGTGCTCTTCTTTTGGATATTGCTCTTTCGGCTAAAGCTGGTGACAACGAGTTCAAGTGTCATGCAAAGTTTGAAGATTTTCCAGCACAAGTCAGCAAGCAACTGGACGAGTTTAGTTCGGATGTGCTCTGTGACATCTGTGAAATACCAAGAATTTTTGATTTGATGGCACTCTATGTCGATTCCCCAAATCTGCCCCGAGGTGATGTTTATCCACAGAGGGAAATGTGGTTCGAAGTCCAAACACTTGAAATGTTTGCGCAAAACTATGCAACTCTCTACCCCGATATCATACAAGTGGAGTATCCTAATGTACCAAGGTTGGTACAGCTCCCAGATAGCTACAATGCTGTCGTCACTAACCCCCAATTCAAAGACGGGATGGAAAGTATTTGTCTTATTTGTGGAGAATACTTGCGCCGTGATAAAATGAAGTCCCACATGAAAGTGAGCTACGAGTGTGCGTCGCCGTCTCTCATCTTTTTTCCAGACAACCGGATTCTTGTTACTATTGTTGTGGGACATGCTATGAATAGATCCACCACCATTCCGGGCCCGTACATGACTGAACACGGCGAGGTGGCAACTCATAAGAGACAAAGAAATGCAAAGCTCAACCACGCTCGTTATAGGCAGCTCACCAAGATGTTTATCAACCAAGATATTTTTGGGTATGCTACCAGATCTAGTTTCGGTGCATCAAGAGATGAGTTGGGGTTCGCCGATATTATTCCTCCACCGGGGATCGCTCAAGCCGGCGTTGCAGCCCGCATGCTCGTGGAAACATTCCAAGATGCGCTCATGGGAGAGATTGAGGAGGACTCTGAAGGGGATGATTCTGATGCATGGTTCGTCTGATCGTTATAGAGAAATTAGCTAAATCACAAAGTCTCCCATCCACCAGCATCAATAACACTGTCGAGCTTTCGTACAATCAAATTCGGGATATTGTGTTGCAACCATGCGTGTTTGATGAAGTCGTTGTACTTCTCCTGCAGCAAATAAACTGGCTTGGTTTTCTTGTTATCGCCGGGGGACTCGCCATGCTGATCCAAGTACGGCGCATCGTAGAAGCTGCCTCCGTTTTTATGCAAGAGCAAAATAGACCTCTCTTTTGGAAGAAGAAAGATGCCCACTGAATTAGCGCATTCCTTGACAAAATGGGTGCTGCACTGGCCAAAAGGATAGCCTATGGCGGCTTTCTGGGCATCCAATACCTCACTGCAAAAAAGACACACGGCAGGGTTGTCGATGCTCAAATGCGGGTTTTGGTACTTGTCCAGGTAGTAGTAGTACGTGAAGAAATCGTCCAATCTTTCAGGGAGATCAATCAACTTGATCACGCCAGGATATTCCATGTGTGATTTGATAGTCTCCTGGAAAGGCAAGTTTGGCTTTCTGGAGTATTCCACAAATTCGTGAAACTTGACAGACTCCCAGTGCGGACTATAATCTTTGATGTTTCCAACCATCCTGTTCAAGGATTCACCCAAATTGGGTATTTTTAAAAACGAGCACAACGCATCAGCCTCGCTGTCATGGTAGTCGTTTTCATCCACTCCCGTGCTCTCGACATTAGAGCAACACACATATGCGTACAATGCCGCCTGTCTCAAAAACGGTGTCACTGACTTCAAGAGCATGGCGTATAGAATGTGACCAACTTGCGGATGACGAAGAGCATCAAAGCTCTCGAGCTTAGGCTTCATCTCGACAAAAGCTTTTCTTGCCAAGTCTGCAAGCATTGTGGGAGTAGCATGTGAAAATGGAATGTCAAATAGATTGAAGTCCTTATTCGAATATAGATCATGTGCCGTAAGCTGAGTGGATAGAATGTGAATGTTCTGGATTACGTGCCCGACAAAGCAGGCACGCAATACTGTGTTGAAATCAAATCCCATGCTTGGAATAGGAAAAATCTGAACCAACTTTTCAAAAAAGTCGCTGCGGAGAATGGTTTCGTTAATGTGCGCAGAAGATAATGAAAGCAAGTTGGAGAGTATTTTGATGTGGGCATCGGATTCATTTCTTGATGGACTGTTAATCCAGTTTGTAGTTTTCATAAGAATGCTTGTCACACGAAACTCGTTTAAGGCCCGCAAATTGATAAGTGTGTTGTTGGGCATTTGATAAATCACCAAGCCTGAAGCTGGGTTGCTGCCTCTTAATGAAATCTCGGCTGACTTTAAGCTATTGATGAGAACCTCCGGACAATCCGCTTTAAACGTAAGAGGAAACGTGAGACCCGATATAATCAGGTACATATTAGAAAGCAAGAGAATGAAGTGTCTTTGGCTCTCAGAATCTTGCGCGTTGGAACTTGACCCAATCATAGCTTTAGCGGAATTTGTAAGTATTGAGAACTTCTCGATACATTCGGTGGTCGTGCGGCAGAACTGCCGAAACCAGTCTCCATCCTTAATGTCAACTAGACTAAGAGGAAAGAGATCTTTCTTATAATCAATTGAGACCGCATCAGGAGGCGAAACAAATTCGCTCAAAGACCTGTTGTTCGATTTCCATAATATAGGAATGAACATATTGTTTAGAGCTTTGCACAAAGGACATAAGAACTCTCTATGCTCAATCATGTCGGGCTTGTTTCTAGTTATTTGGTTCAGTTTTGCTTTGTTGCTTGAAAGAAACTGCATGTAGCAATTAAAATGCATTCCGTGGCCGCATGTCAGAGAAACTAAATTGGAGTTGACGAGCTTCTGATCAGAGAAACCAGGACCCATTATGCTTTTTTCGCTGGCAGACTTCATATAAGCTTCCCATCTTTCAGTCTTCGTTTCATCATTAGTGTTAAACCTGGATGCATTGAGGTTGGTGCTTCCTGAAAAAGCCTTCAAGAACCAGTAATTATCGTCAAATGGGACCTTTCTGAATTCTGAAGATTTGGAAATGTAAGTGATGATTCCAAAGGGTCCTGCATCTTCAGCTGTGTCTTGACAAAGAATACAATGTGGATCTGGAAACGCCCATCCCTCCTCCTCCTCCTCATCTGCGCCATCAATTTCGGTATCGCTGCAATCAAAGCACACGTTGTGGGCTTTTGAAAACAGTGACTGTTGTTTCTTGAACTTAGCCATAAGCTTTGCCTGACGCTCTTTCGATATACGCTTCTTTCTCTCTGTTTCATTTTCACAAGATGCATCTTCCATAGTGTGATCAATTATTCTGGCATCAAAAGCCGGTATGATATAAGACAAATGCTCTGTGATTGAAGGATGATTTCCACTGAGACTCTTGAAAATAGCTCTGATGGTAGCATGGTAGTTCTTATACACATCGTCTTTAAGAAGCTCATGTAACTGGTTGGCAAGAGAAGTCTCAAACATTGAAGATTCGGTACGAAATGAATCATAAAAAGAATTATACTTCGACAAGTCGATATTTTGTTCCATGGCACAAATGTGTATGAGGTAAAGCGCAGTCTCAAGAAGTCCATCAAGAACTTTATTTCCTTCGTTGCAAATAAAGTTTAACGTTTTGATAAGGAATTCCATGAACAACCTAGATGTCGAAAAATTTCCGAGATACTTGTAAATTCCAAGTTCATCACTGTCCCGAACCCTGGGATTTACTGTGATGTCATGCAACAGCATTTTGGTTGCTTTGTGAATTTTTTCCTTGATCGCCTTCACCGCCTCGTCTTTTTTGTTGATTGAATAGTTGTAGTAATAAGGGTCAATCTCTTTAGTAAATTCATCTCTAAGAATGTAAGATCCTGACTCTTTCAGGCTTTTTGGCTTTTTGAAAATAGCCAATTCGTCCAAAATAATGTCGAATCTTTTGTCAGAGTAGATGTGTTCAGGAACTTGACCGCATAATCTGGTGTAGCTGAGAGGGCCAAACCAAAGGTTATGAATGATCTCATTTTTTATTTTGAGGTAGGTCGTCTCTTCAATTGAGAGGCCACGCAAAAACACATCTTCCGTTAGTATGTGAATAAAGAAGTTCAAACTTTCTTCTATCATGTACGGAAGGATACTTTTCTCGTAACCAGGACAACTAAGATCACCTTTGATCCAGCCATCGTTGAGGAGCCATAAGTCCAAGAAAGATCGCATGATTTCATCAGGTTCTCCGCAGACGGCATAGACTTGTAAAAGATAAAGGTTCCTGATGTACCCCTGCTCTCGTAAACTAGTGTTCTTGAAGAGTTGAAATTGACTTCTGACGCTGAAGCCATTTCGTACCCAGTACCCTGACTTGACTTGGGAGCATAACACACAGGTTTGGATCGCATACCTGAACACGTCTGTTAACTGGAACGGCGAGTGGGTTTGGATCGATCCCGTAGATATAGCATCGAGTATTGTGTTCTTGAGGTCGTCGACCGTGGCAAAGCTAGAAAATTCGATGAACCAGGATAAAAAGGAATGCAAGGGATGTAAGAAGCTAACCGGGCGTTCATCATTCATACTTTTTGTATCGCTCTTCGAGCCGTAGTCAACTTCGTTGATTCCAGAGCTCATTTCATCTGCGGTGTGTGTCTCGAGCTTCGTGAGGTGGCTGATCACATATGATATGCCCTTCACCGATATCAGGTGTCGATCCTCTGGCTCTAGGTTAGTCACACACTGACAAATGTACTCGGCGAATTGATAGATCACCAGTATTGCGTGAAAGAAAGCAGTATAGTCGGTATTTTCATACTCGACGTGGTTCTCTTTCTCCCGCCTTAAGATAGGTTTGCCCTGAAACAAAGAAAGGATATCGCAAGCCATGGGTATGATGTCGCGCGTCGAAATGAGTTCTTTGTCCTTCCCTCTATTTAAAATGTAGCCAATGTCGAAGAATATTTGACCCCATCGTCTATTTTTCAAACTCAGAATCATGATATTGTTCACTTCTTCTTCTAAGATATCTTGGCTCACCGCTCTCACTTGACCGTCTCTGAGAAAATTAAAGATAGTTGAGAATATTCGGGTCACATCTCCGTGGTAAATTAATGCCGTTGAGTTAGATGGGCAGGTAAAAAGTTGTGTCGAAAGCGTACACATGATATTAACTTCAGGCTCACCATCAATCGTAAGAAACATGTCGGCAATTGCGGGATAAATATCCGCGTACTGGCATGCAAATATTGTTTTATACTCAAGATTGGTAATGAGTGACGTGGAGAAAAAGTCATGAGTCACAGTTCTGATCGATTTCCAGAACCGTACATCCAAGAAAGCCAAGTATTGAAAGCGAGATCCTCTGAAGCTGTTCAGAGTGTACTCGTCGATACTCTGGTTGAAGGAACACCTCTGGCATAATTCAGGATTAACATCCCAAAGGGAGGACTCAAAAAACCAATGAGAATTTGGGTTTGAATCAGACGTAACGACCTTTGGAATGTTGGAATATTTGTCTAACCGCCCACACTGATACTCTTCACTGTGTTTGGCAAGGTTACCGATGACTGGCGTTCTCAAGCCCTTCTCCCACTTCCTCAAAAAAGCGACACAGAAAAGATTCTTGAGAGTCATGTTTGACTTAAACATTTCACGGCCAGTTAAACTCGCAATCCACATGATGATTTCATTACACATCTCTTCCCTGAACTCGTCCCGAGCATTCCTGATACAGGAAGCAAGGCCCGTGGCACTAAGAATCTTTTGTCGTTCAAGAAGAAGCTTGTAATCTCTGGATCTAATGACCGTAGCTCGGCCATGGGACTGGATTTTCTCGGCCACCATATTTGCGAATTCTGGAACTTTGCGGCTCGCTAGGTGAACTCTTTGCACGGCGTCACGAAAGTGGCGAACCTGGTCGTTGTATGCAATCAAGCTGAATTTTTCACTCGGTATGTCGTGACTGTAAGCGTCTTCGGCCGATGAATATCCGTATTTGGAAGGGTCCAAAGTACATCTGGCAACATCCTCCTCGGGATTGACTGCCGCATCCCATGGCTGAGTGAACTGAGAGTCACTCTGGCACATGACATCAATAATATAGTCTAAGAGAATTCCAATTGTCTGGAAAAAAGAATTTTGGAAATCTGGCGGGACGTCCCTTTCTTTGAAGTTCTTGTAGCTATCGTCCTCCACAGCAGAGTCACACACAAAGTCCTGGACCCAAGCCTCGGGGTCTCCGCAATCGCAAACTCCGCCGTTCTCCCGCTGACAAATCATGATGTGGATGGTGTGTCCTTCATGGTGTTCGGGCTGGTAGCAATTAGCACAGAGAGCGCAGGTGTCGTCGAAGCCGCAAGTGAAACATTTGTAGATGGGCTCGCCCCGGCGAAGGATCTTGGCACATGGCAGGTTGGAGTGAAAGGCATGGCGGCTGTGGGTGAACTTCTTGTTGGCACGTTCCTTCAGGAGAATGGAGTCGTACTCAGTGAACAGCCATCGGACTTCGTTTTGTAGAGTGTCTAATAGCCTAGTTGGGTTTTTGATTTTCGCAGAGAGCTTGGGGAAGAGCCAGTCGTAGTATTGGCCATCACAGGAAATAGCTTGGAACAAGATCCTGCGGAGTTGTTTTTTGTTGACCTCATTAAATGTGTAGCTGCATCTGAAGGGGAAGTCTATTAAAGCCCTTTTTAAGTCGAGTATGTAGCTCTCCATTGGCGAGCCGGGCAGAAGTCCAGTAACGTGGGGTATGGAGCGGAGCTATAGCGGAAGGATGAGGCGCTCTGGTAATCTCGTATTGTTTGGCGTATCGCGTGCGCGAAGCGGACCCAGTAAACTGTACGTGGTGGAGGAGAAAGAGAATGGGGAGGTTGCCTAAAATGCAGAGTCTGTCTTATATGTCCGGCGGCGATTTAATCCGCTCTTAAATTCGGGGGCGCTAGTTTCAGACAGTGGCAAAATTGCCTCCAGAGAGGGCCGCCCGCGTCAGGCGGTAGACGTGCATACTGCTCCGAAGCTTCGCTAACATCAGAGTACACCAAAGGCCTAAGCGACTGAAGCCACGTTAACACACTTGATTAGTGCGCTAGGTGTACACTTGATAGCAGATTCATCGCTATTGCCACAGCTTCATATTAGCACACCTGATCCCATTACCACCTTACAACCCGCGTGACACGATGCCGAAGCAAGATTCCCAACCGCTGGAAGCGATTCAGGAGATTCTCTCGTCCAATTTCTATCAGCCAAACGTTGTACACAACAAGCAGAAGCTCCAGAATCTACAAGACATCATGTCGCTTTCTCTAGGCGTGGGGGCTGGGGTGCTAGGTTTAGAATCTCTCCAAGGGTTTGCCTTCTTTTTGGTGGGAATCACGCTATCGAACTTCACCTTCTTCAAGTTCGTGTGTGAAGGTGAGCCCGAAACGTTTTTCAGGAGTCCGGTGAAGGAGATATTCGTGGATGGGCTCTTCACGTGTCTATCTGGGTTTATAATGATGTGGTGTTTAACCTATGCGTTGGTGAAATAGGGCCAACTTGACTTTTAATGTCTGGAAGACAAGCTGGCAAGCGATACGACCCGGATTTAAGCTGGCAGGCGAGCACGAGGCTTGGAAGAGCTCTAGTCTCCAAGAGGGCCGTGCTTCCACTACCGAAAAGCACGTTGCGTGCTTTATGTATGTATCAATGATCACAAGGTGAATTCTGCTTTATCAATGAACGCACTCATCACTGGTGAATTCTGCTTTATAAATGACGCACTCATTACTGGTGAATTCTGCTTTATAAATGAACGCACTCGTCACTGGTGAATTCTAGTTTGTATCAATGAACATCTCTCGTTTCTGGTTCTACTTTTGCCAGAACTTGATGGCTCGAGATGTACCATTCCAGGCTTCGCGAATTATTGCACATCTCTACTCCACCCATGGCCGCCAGTGAGACCAAACATCATGAAGTAAAGGAAGAGGGGATTCTCGTGCAAGAGAATCCAGCTGCAATTAACGACGGCAGTGATGATGACTACGATGAGAACGACGATGATGACTACGACCCATCCAAGAAACCGGACAACGCAGAGCGAGACGAAGACAGCGAGTCAGACAACGAGCCGGCGCCAGACTTTTCCGCTATTGAATCGGGCGTGAGTCAGGTACGTACGCGAGGTCAAAAAATGAGGAGCATCGGTTCCTTGACCAAGTCTGGGGCCTCGCTCCCCAACGGACTTGTGGAGGATCACCTGAGGGTTGATGTGGCAAAGGTATTCGAGGAATTGAACTCACTGAACGCGGACGACTGGAGCACTTACATACAGGGAGACTCGAAGCCCGTGGAACAGGAGAAGACCGAAAAGCCTGCGGTGGAGGAGAAAATACAGATCTTCACCACATACACCTTTGCCGGGAAGTTGGTGCGCGAGATGAAAGAGGTGGATATCGCCTCCGCGGAAGCCAAGGCGTACTTGAATTCTACCAACGGTATAGTGGGAGCGCAGGAACCCGACAAGCGTCACAAGTCGTTTGTCACTGTCATGCGAAACGTGGCAGGCACTGACGAACAACGGGAGCTCCGGATCAAGCTAAAAAGACCCTCGCTCATAGACAAGTTTTTGGCTGGAGACAAGAAGAACAAGCTCACCACACTCGAGAAATCCAGACTCGATTGGGCCTCTTTTGTCGACAAGAAACGTCTTAAGGACGACTTGGCTACTCATAACAAGGGCGGGTACCTTGACAAGCAGGATTTCTTGGGAAGATTGGAAGCCAAACGAGAATCGCACTACATGCAAGCCAAAGACCTCGAGAGACAGAAGCAGTGGCAGCAGCAGCAGCAAAAGCAGTAGGTGTTTGGGGCCAGCGGCACGGTTATATGCAGGACTTGTCCTGGCCCGTCGTGGCCCGCCAAGCATGTCCCCAGCGGGAACGGGCAGACACACCGCAGCAAGACGCTAGGACCTGGAACACGCCGACGGCCCTGTGTGGTTCGGGCACGTGTGGCATGGCGGTTATGTGAGTGTGGGTCACGTGCGCAGGGCTTAATAACGTCAGCTCAGAATCGAAAATTTTGAGCTCGTCGCTCCTCACGCTAATCATCTATTTCGACAACGCTGCCGCAACAATCTCTCGACACTCTGCCTCATATATACTCTCTAGATCGTAACCCCAGCTTGATCTCCATATTCTTACTAATTTGTCCACTTTCTGGCCGACTCCTCTGCGCACCATGTCCAACATATTAAAAAGAAAGAACGAAGAGTCAGACGCCTCTGACGATGACCAGTTGAGCAAGCGCGTGGCCCTAGATAGCGCCCAGCTCGAGATCAAGGAGAAGCACGAGTCGGACGCCCAGACAGCTCCGCAAGTGCTAAACCCTGATTCCTCTTCAGCTACCGCTGAGCCAGAAACGGGGGAAACTCCTGACACCCATCAAGATGTACTGGCGGCCCAGCAAAGCGACGTTTCGACAGCCCCAGACCCTAAACCCCACCCGATCTCTGACCACCACTCCTCTGCTAAGCCCGTCTCCAGCCACAGAGAAAAGGAGGAAGCCAACCAGGTTTCCGTAAGAATGTTCTGCCCGGTCAAAGAGGCAGGTGTAGTGGTTGGGCGCAAGGGCGATAAAATCACCCACATCCGGGAAAAGGCTAATGTGCGTGTGTATATCTCTGAGAACCTCAAGAACGTTCCCGAGAGGGTGGTGACAGTCAAGGGCTCTGCGGAGAACGTGGCACGTGCATTCGGGCTCATCACTCGTACGATTCTTGAAGAGCCGGAGGACGAGCCTGCGTCGGTGTTGAGCAAACTGTACGTCTTGAAGCTATTGGTGCCGCACCCCATTGTGGGGTACGTCATCGGCAAGGGAGGCTCGAAGTTCCGTGAAATCCAAGAAAACTCCGCTGCCAAGCTCAAGGCCGCAGAGCAGCCCCTTCCCTACTCTACGGACCGCGTCTTGACGGTGACCGGTGTGGCAGACGCTATCCATATCGCAGTGTACTACATCTCTCAGGTGATGTTGGAGCAGAGCGACACCTTGAAAAAGCACAAGGTGATCCATTACAACCCGGCCAACTTCCGCCACCAACAGGTGGCTCCCGCTCCCATGATGGGTATGCCGCCCATGGGCACGCAGCCCAACGTGATGCCGTATATGCACAACCCGGGCATGGCCCTAGGAATGGGACATGGCCCTGGGCCAATGAAGGACTCGCTCTCATTCCACCAAAAGCCATACGACTACCTGATGATGTTTCAGCCTGCGGTCCGCCCGCATTACAATGGCCCGCTGAACATGGGACCCCCGCCGCAAATGCCTCCGCAACAGAACCTGTATACCGATGAGCACGGGAACACTATTGTTGGCGATGTCATCACTCACATGGCCGTGCAGGACACCTCTGACCCGGAGAAATTCACCCAGGATATCTTTGTTGCTAACTCAAACATCGGCTCCGTCATTGGAAAAGGAGGCCACAACATCAAGCAGATTCGGGAGAACAGTGGGTGCATATATGTCAAAATCGAGCCGGACCAGAACCAGTCCATTCTTCTTGGTGGGGGCAAGGGCCTAACCAACATCCGGAAGTTGACGTTGACTGGATCCTACAACTCCACGCAAAACGCCATCTTCCTAATAAACCAAAGAATCAGTGCTGACAAGGAGAAGAATGGTGTGTACTGAGACCCGAACGTCAAACTAGGCTTTATAGAACTGTCGTCAGCCTGTATAATTAAATAGGCGAATATCTATGCTTGTAACATGACTAGAAGTGTCTGACATTCAAGCTTGTCATGAGCATGGTGAACCCGCTCAATAGGCCTTCGCCCAAAACAAGCCCACTGCTTATAATCACCATCTTCACCTTTTGGTCCGCGTTGTTCTTCAGCCCGTGATTTATCCAGATGTATGCCATCAACCCACCCAAGAATCTTGCGATGGTGAAGCTGGGGGTGTTGTAGATACCAATGCCCACCGCCACTCCGTTGGGGAGGTATATCAAGTAGTCGTGGTACTTGGACGTTTTGGGCACCAAGTTCTTCAACAATGATATGAAGCCAAAAATCACCCCAAATACCACACAAAACTCCAACGCGTGGGGAGGCAACCCCTCGCCCGTCACAAGCCGCGAGCAGTCAATCCACACAACTGCTGTAGGGATTCTGAAGGTTTTGCTTGGAATCTCATACACGTAGTTGTACACCTTGTACATGACGCTGCTGAATACCACTGAGTAGATCGTGCCGATGATCTGGGCAATGAACTGAGCTCTAGGCGAGGCACCCACCAAGAAGCCCGTCTTCAAATCCTGCATCAAGTCGCCGGCTTGCTGGGCACCGGCTTCAGCAATGCCGCCAGCAACAAGATTGATCAAGATCTTCGACGGATGGTCGCGAGGGACGACAACCGCCATTATGAGTTGGGATAGCTTCCCAATGCCGCTGACAGGATTCAAATCCGTTTCACCGAGGGCTCTGACACCCAACACCGAGAAAAACAAGGCAAGTATGATAGCCACAAACGAGGCATAGTATGGCACCAACAGTCCAAACACTGAGCGGATGGATACAATGCAGATTAAGGAGGACACGACAATTCCAATAATGGTGGTTTTATGGCCCACGAGGTGCTTTGACGCAACATCAATGAAAGAGTTGTTGGTGCGAATCGTGCTAGAATCACTTGCCTCTCCAATTTCAATCTGACCGTATTGATTTTCGCCAGTCTCAATCTGACCGTAGTGATTTGCGCTATCACGATAAGTGCCATCGCGATAAGTGTCATCGCTCAATAAGGGCTTGGCTGCATCTGCATGGAGGTTATTTGGTCGGGCGAAGAGTGCATGGAGGGATTTGGCAGTCACCACAATGAACGAGACCACCGAGTCAGCAATCATCACGCTCAAACTAAGCCACAATATCCAGCCTTGTCCCCCGCTAACCCAGTCATCAATGGGGCCTGGGGCCCATCCGAGATACTTTGCCATGGGCGCAAGAATGCCCCAGCCGGCAACAGCCCCGAACATCATGTATGAAACAGAGGGAAGGCCCATAATAATACCCTGGCCGATGTATGCCGGCGAGAGTTGAGCGTTCCACTGGTACACCAGCGACATTCTTTGACCGAAGATCGGAAGCAGCTTCACGATCGGGAAGAAGTAGGCGAGAAAGGTGTACACGGCCGATATCAGAAACGAGACTAGCAAAGAGCGGATGTTAGACTGGTATGTCTTGGACTTCTCGCACTTTCTCGAGTCCTTGGGACAGATGATTCCACCGAAGTTATAGCTCTCTGTGGAGGAGACCTCGGCACCTTCGCCGACATCGGGAGCAGTGAATTGTTTGATTGCCAGTTTCTCGTTGTACAACTCCGTGCCGTGAAGAACTGATATAAGCGTGGCGGTGGCTGATCCAGAAGGAAACGGAAGCTTTTCCTTTATGATCACCTGCTTCCGTAGCGTCACGGCAAAGAACACCCCGAAAAACCCGAGTCCAAAGGACCACACAATCAACTGTGATAGAGAGAGCGAGATGCGCAGACCCGTGCCACTCTCGTCGGTGGTGAGAAACTTCTCGATGGCTGGCACGATCCCCACCAATCCGTAGGCGAGCGGCCCTGTGCCTACAGACACCGCCACACTCTGGATGTACACGTTCTCCACGTCGGTGAACAAAGCACCAAATGGCGAGAGCTTGAAGATGGTGAACCCCAAGAGCGCCGATGGAAGCGACATCATCGACACCCAACCGGTCTGGAGGCCAAACTGAAAGTTGGAGATGAGCACTATGCTCCCTATGAAGAGGCCCGCTATGGTGGCCCGGAGAGTGACTTGCGGCAACTCGAGTTTTTCATGCCAATGCAATTCACTCAAGTCTCTTTGCAGGTCAGGATATTCCGTATCCTCGGCTTGCATTGTGTGGTACTGTGTAGTATTGGTGTGTTGAGCAAGCTTGTAGGAAGAATCAGATAAGCAGGCGGAGGCCAGGGCCAATCGGGGACAAGAAACGAGCGAGGTTTCACTTTTAGAAAGCAGCGGTGCAGGCTTCAAAACTGGATAATTACGGAAAACCAAGTGGTAGGGAAGTGTCCATAAATACTTCCGCCGGCGATACGTTGATTACTCAGCACTGCACAGCGGGTCGGAGGGTCAAAACGGGCTCAAAAATGCGAGCGCCCCGCTGTGGCTCTCGATACATGCAGTAGTGACAGCGATTGTTGAACAAGAATGGCGAACAGCATTTGATGACAATGCTCTTAAATTGGCGTATAGGCTGTCAAGCAGGGCTCTATTTTGATGTCAGTTTATTGATTTCTTCGGAGTCGCGATAGATATGACCTTACTGGATATGACCTGACTGGATATGGCCTGACTGATATGACCTGACTGATATGACCTGACTGATATGACCTGACTGATATGACCTGACTGGATACCGCAAACGTGCGGTGTAGTGGCAAACGGATAATGGAAAGAATTGACAAACTGTATAAAAGTATAGAAAGGTGATTATAGAGGGTTGTCTCCCGGATATCTGATGCAATATGGCACTGCAAGCTGCCGCACTAACTACACTATACTCCCCGGAATCAATTCTCTCCGCTGAGAATATAGTTCAAGATGTCACTCAAGGTGATGACATTGAGCAATCTTCCCTCGTCGTCCACGAGGAAAAGTCTGTGTAGCCTGGACTTCCTGATGGTGTCCATGATGGTGCTCAATCTGTCGTTGAGTGTGCAGGTGTGTACGCCCTCGAAGTCCTCCGCTCTTCTCAAAAGAGCATCGCCCACGCTCAAGTCCAAGTCCGTGTACATGCCGCCTTTCACCAAGGCCAAAACGTCAACCGCCTCGTAAACGTTCATCAACTTGTCGTCCTCGTTGACGATTGGAATGGACGACACCGAGTTCTGCGTCAAGAAGTGTATCACTTCGATCACGGGCGTGTTCATCGTACATTTAGAGAGCTGCTTCTGCTGCAACAAACTGGGAATATTCCTCAAGGGCTTCAAGAGCATTTTGGTTTCCTTGCAGTTTAACGCCACGAACTTCAAGATTCTGTACTGCGTCAACACCGACACAACGATTTCCCGGTGCGTCTTTTCGTCCTCGTCAATCAAGGGGATTCTCCTGGCCTTGGACTCCAACATCTTCACACACGCCTCGTACAACGACTTGAACGGGTGGATGAAGCCGGTCTCTATTTGGTCCACGCCGATTGCCTTCTCGATATCTCTCAACCCGTCCAAGGTCAACTGGTCCACCAACTCGAACTTCTCGGGGTACTGGAAGTAGTATTGAATCACGTTGATGAAGTCGCTCGACGTCAACAAGCCTGCGAACCTCGACGTCTTGTTATTCCACAACGGTGCACTGACCACATTGTTCTGTAGCAAGATGTTCAATGACTTCTTGACCAATAACGATGTGTCTAGCACAATGAGTCTGTAGCTGACAGGCAACACGTCGTACGATGTTTTGCTCTGCAAGAAGAGCCTGATTGCCTTCAAGCCAATTTTCTGGTCATGTTCAATTTGCTCCTGGGACAAGCTTTCAATGTAGTCGTTGGGCGTTGCCGCAGGGATAGGGGCGGTAACCTCGGCCATTTGCTTGGATATGTGTTGTGTAGCGGGAGCTGCGGCGAGGCTGTGGGGTTATGTGGTGAAGAGGGCTTGGGTGAATATGTTCCTGTGATGTGTGGGAAGCCTGAGATTGTTGAGATTCGACGTAGAGGCGGCTCTCTGCTGCATGCACTCTCGCCGAGCACTGCGCAGACTCCACTACAGTGGTGCTAGTATGAGAATCTACTATCATTAAATATTAATGGGGGCTTATGCCCATCTTCCTAGAAGCGCCATCACGCCGCACCCGAGGCACATGCAACCGTAGGCACGGAGCATCTTGCTGAAGCCATCTTTACCCTTGAACTCTCCCGAGAACAAGAACTCGTGGGCCATCAACTCGATGAGCCCAGTGTAGACCAAGATACCTGCCGAGATGGCGTCGAAGATACCGTTGGTGATCAAGGCGCGTGCCGACGACGGAGGGTACGAGTTCCTGACCCCCAAGCCGATGGCAATTGCAATAGGCGTGGTGAGCGTGTAGCCGAGCGCCATGAGCCAAGGCGTGGACCTCTTGTCCTTGGGCCAGAAGGTGCCTGCGATTCTGGAGCCCAACCCGAGACCCTCGAAAAGCTGGTGGAACACGATGACAATGTACAAGGTCTTGAATTCCTCGCCGGACACGGCCAAGGTCAAGCCGATGAAAACGGAGTGGAAAATGACTCCGAACTCTAAAACGAAAATGGACACTAGCTGGCCGTAGTACTGTTCTTTGTCTGCATCCTCCACGGGCGTGTTCAAGAGCTCCTTGTCCTGGTGGTCTTTAGCGTGCGAGTAGTGGCTGGGGTACTGCGGGGTGTCTTTGCTGGCGGCACCAGTGTTCTGTTCGGCGGCGGCATCGGCGCCGGCGTCGGCACCGGCGTTCTCCTCTGCACCGACATTCTCCTCTGCATCGTCTTCCGCGTCAGAGAGCGACTTCTTGACGTAGAGGTCCTCCTCGCCGAAGTGCGAGTGCGAGTGGCCCTCGGGACCGGCCACTTTGTTCTCCATGACTCGGAACGCCAACAACTCGAAGAAAAAGAGCGCAAACAACGTGACTAGGCAGATTCCAAACGCGTAGGGGTACTCGCCCCACTTCTCACCCAAACACTCGTCGGACAAGCTCTCGTTGGCCGGCTGCAACAAGTGGATGAACGCAGTGGCCACGATCACGCCGGAGCCGAAGTACTTGGTGAAGAAAAACACCCACGACGGCATTCGGATGAAAGAGTATCTGGAGGCCAAGATGGGGAAGAAAGCGCCGAAGCCAGAACCCACTAGAATCACGAACACCGCCGATATCCTGGCACCCATCATGCCGTTGAACTCATTTCCGCTTTCGCAGGTATCTCTTTTGAGGAGTTGTGAAGATAAATCCTCGATCATTATTAAATTAGTCTATAGTGTTTAAGCGAGCGGGGGACCTGGGTGAAAGCGAAGCTCAACCGATACTTATAGGACTCAATAACCACTTTAAGGTTGCAGTGGGGTTATAACGGACGCAAGGGCTCGTGGGTCGCAACTCGGTGCCCGAAAAGTGAATGACGCAGGGGAATAAAAAAGTCTGCCTTGGTCTTGAGCCAAAGAAAAGTGTATGATTCGTAGATAAAGGCAGCAGCGCTGCATGTCAGCTGAACGCATCTCGCTGCACAACCACATGGGTACCTATGGCGGACTGCACGTGGGCACCGGAAATGTGTGGTGTGCTGGATGGAAGCAATGCCGGAAAACCCTCGAGTATGGCCGAGTTGAAATCCGCTAACGCTACGATAAAGCGCTGAAAACAGACCATGGAAAACAGCACTCGGCCGGCCGAGAGTTTCATTTAAATTTTAGTCCGAGGCGGCTTCGACATCTGCCGGGCAAAACATGCCAGTCCGAGAACGCGAAGAGTAATCTTAGACGGATGTGCATGAGCCGCTCGAAGACCCGCCGCGCCATCGGCAGCAGAGGGCCTTTTGCTAGAAGCCACACGCCCGAGCCGTGGCGGCTTCTACACGTCGCGGGGCATTCAGCCCCGCCAGCCGCTTGGAGGGTTTGGGGCCAACCAGATGTCGGGAAATGCACGCCACGGCCCGTCGATTAGGTGCAGGCAAGTTGCACGATCCACCAACGGTGCGATGGAGGCAACGATGCGATGAGGGCAACGACGCGATGAGGGCAACATTGCTACCGAGACCCCACGAAGTACCTCGGCTTCTTGCAGATGAGCACTTTAGTTTCGACTAGTTCCCCTCGATGTATGTTCTTCGCGAGGTACCTTGTCTCCGTCGAAGCTTCCACTGCGTCTGGTGCAGCCCGAGGCGGAGCTACCCTGGTGGTTATGGGGGTCGCATGCATTGGGGCTGGCTCATCGGACGTTTCCGGAATGTAGCGAGGACGGATGTAGATTTCCGGCCCTAGCCACAGGCTCGATAGCAGGTTGGAAGTGACCGCCTGCTCATAGACCATCAGCACTGGACTGTGAACGTAGACAGCGCACGGGCCAGCGTCTTCAGAGCTAGTAGGGCAGCGCCTTCAGAGCTGGTAGGGCAGCGCCTTCAGAGCTAATAGCCCAGCACCCCAGAGGAGCCCAAGACGGCAGTGTCCCAGAACGAAATACGCCAGGCGCCGCCAGATAGCATCCTAGTCCCTTGACTCTCGGCTCGGCTCACAGGGCACGGACACGGCCGCCGCTCCGTGCACCGTGCGCCAGTGTGCAGTATACATCCCCCAAGCTAACTACACGTACGAGCATAACTACGCAATGACCGAATTGACCCAGAGCGAGAGATTGGAGGCTGCGCGGAGAAAGTTCCAGGACTTGAAGAAGCGGAATGAGCACCTCTTTAAGTCACTCGCCAGATCACCTTCCCAGGGCGGTGCTGGCGCCACCCCCGGCGAGTCCAACGCCGTTGACTTGGCGGAGCTAAAGTCGACCATAGAGCAGCAGAAAGCCACCATCAAGAAACTCAGAGACGAAAACACCAATCTCAAGCTAGAAAGATTGGACCTATCCGACAAAGTGGCGGAGCTAGAGCAACAGCTCGCTCTGCTCAAGGACAGCCAGGCCCCCACTCCGCAGCACTTGGCTCACCCACCGCAGAGGCCCACGACACATGATGCTCTGGAGGATGCCCCGCAGCTACCTGCCGATTCGACAGACATAAAGGAACATATCGTGAGCTGGAAGCATTGGCACGTGGACATGCGTGACTGGAACGGGGCCAAGTACACGCAGATAGTCTTATGAGCGTCGATGGTCTCTTTGCAGGCGTAAATAGCGTATAACTGCCCCGGTTAAGATCAGCCCGGGAATCAATGCCCTACATTAAGCACTGCGAAGTATCGGCTGGCCTTGCGGTACCGGTAGTCTTGCGATGCCGGCTAGTCTTACATAGTCTCTCTATTTACAATATCTCTACTTCACGCGGCACAAAACCATTCCGCTCAAATTTCGCTTGGCAGCCTCCTGGATCTCGAAAATCTCCTTGGACGACGTTCTCAAGAATATAATCTCCGCAGGTTGCAAGGGCTTCACAAATCTCACCGGAAGCCCGGAGGCCAACGCCTTCACTTCTGTGGCGGACATGTTCACGTTTCTTCCCGGTTTCAGGATCATCGAGATATCTCTGATCACTGGGGCGTTCTTCCTGTACTTCAAGTCCATCCACAACCGACGCGTGGAGATGTTGTCTGGGGTCACCTCCACTGGCGCCTTATCTGGACCCGCCGTGGAGCCCTTCTTGACCGACGATATGAAGCCTTCTTTGTACAAGCCGAGGGCTATTTGTAAATGCAAGCGGGTGAATGGTGTGGAGGTGGTGGAGATCCGGACATTAGTGCAGTTTTTTATGTGAGCGCAGAAGTTGGCTAAATGGACCAACGACATAGTGGAAGTTGCGTGATGGAACTTGGTGCTTTCAGAGGCTGGCCGTATGGTAGTTAGGTGTCTGAGTCACGGAGCCGGTCCAAGTCTGCGTGGTTCAGCTAGGCTCGTTTTTTTTCCATGGTGCTATTTTTCCTGGCTTATGTGCAAGAAGCGCTAACTCACCACCAGGCCCGTTTAAGTTACCAACAACCATGTCTTTACTGATGAAGCCCATCGGCCGCCTTCATTTCACACGCCCAGCACATGCGCCGCTATTGAGCTTCTCCGTGAGGCAATACTCCCAGGTAACCAGGAAGACACCCATCCGCCATCAGAAAACACCCCGAATCAGGTACTTGCTCGGGGTAGTGGTGTTTTCTTTTGGGCTTCTACATTTTGTGACCCTGAGGATCGACAAGAAGCAGCCAAAGACTTCATTCACCGAACGTGAGTTCGACCAGTACGAGAGAGAAACCGGGTTGAGGAGACGCCACAAGTTGATCTCCTCCGACTTGGCCCTGAAGTACAGCTTTTACGTTGTGCCTTTCACCTCCTCTGTCTCTGAAGCCGCAGCTGCCATTGGGAAGCTTTCCAGCGAGAGGCCTGTGAAGATCATTCAACCCGCAGACTTGATCGAGAAAGAAATTGAAGATGAGGGCAGATACTCATATCTTCTCAGCGAAATCAAGAGGGATGGCAGGTCAATGCCTCCCGGGTTGATCACTGCTTTGGTCAAGCAGGAGGTCAACTTGTTTCTCAACACCACAAAAGGCCAGTATGACACCGACATATTGTTGATGAACTACCCGCGGACCACGGAGGAGGCCATCAAGTTCGAGAACGACGTCTCGGATATCACGTCGTGCATTGTGCTCAAGGACCACGAGGCCAAACTTGCCGGCGCCTTGAGTGACGATGAATTACGCAAGGTCAACAATATCTATGGTTATTTCAGCACAGTTGACAAGGTCAAGAAATTGTGAAACACCCAATATTCTCTTGCACATAGTACCCGATCTAGTATATAGTCTAAGTAAACGCACCCTAGCTGCCAAAAAACTGTTCAGGCTCGTAGAACTGTATGCCCACATTATTGGCAAATCCCTTGTCATCAGCCAGGTGGTCTCCGGGACGTCCTGCTGCGTCGCCAACATAGAAGCTATTGGCCTTATCGATGCTGTAATCTTCCCCCAATGCACGCCTAATGTACAATTCGAGAGCATTCCACATCCCTATTTCGGGTTTCCTGGTGCGGAAATGCTGCTCAATGGAGCTTCGGGACTTTACCGACATCCCCGGTCTCCCTGTGGATGCAAACACCAACGGCTGCAAGTGGTCGGAGTCCTTTTTTAGAGAGCTTAGTATCATATCGACTTTTCTCCTCAAATTTCTATATGATTTTGACTTCTCGGCCTGTACCAGGGTTACGCTGACGGAAGCTTGATTCGTGAAAATGACCATCACGTACTTTTGGTCTCTGACCTTACTTCTGAGCAGCGGAAGAACCTCGGGCGTTCTCCACTTCCAGTCGGTGGGGCCTCTGCCAAACTTGATTCCGGACTTGGTGCAGATTATCGTGTCGTCCATATCAAAAGCGGCGATCTTGATGGCTTTAGATTGGTTTTCGTCGCAGTACTTCTTGAAGTGGGACATGCGTGGGCAGTTGCTGACCATATGCGAACCCTGGACTCGCCAGCAGGATTCTTCGTCCAGCGTCTCGTCGGTGTCGGACGCGCTGTCGATCCTCTTACCTTTGAGCAAGTCTGTAACGTTCATGGAGTCTGAAGCTGAGAAAGCTCGAGCAGGCGATTTATACTGGCCGATGGCCTTATATACAGGCTCTGGGCTTGCACCCGTGAACATAAGGGCAGGGAAGGGAATTTCTTGACGGAATGCCACGGTGCATATCAACGAGGCCAGTGCCCGGCGTTGCCTGTTTGGGCCGCTGGTAAGCCCGTGTCCGCTTATTTACTCCACACAGTGTTCGTTCGCAGTAAACAATGCACCTCAACGCAAGTAATTATACTGTTTTCAATAACAGACACTGAGGGCACCAATGTCAGAAAAAACTTCCACCGATCAGTATGGAAGAAAGACCTGGAACACCGAGGCGTATGAAGAGGAGGCCAGTCGCAGCAAGAGGGCCAAGAAGGACGCATCACAGGAAAGCATACACGCGGCCAACACCATCAGAGACAAGACGGTGATAGCCCAGCGTTCCGAGCTCTTGAATGTGTCGGTTCTGTCCGTCCACAACCGCACACTCATTGGTTCGGAGAATGCTGGAGGTGGTATGAAAGGCAAAAACAAGCGCTTCGGGTTTGCATGCCCCATCTGCGATCTATCTTTCAGGGATACCCTAGCTCTAGTTGACCATTTCAATTCCCCACAGCATCTTGCCAATGTCAAGAAAGTTTCTACGAGCAACGGGGCAGGCGACGTTTTGCAAGAAGGCGTGCAGCGTGCATCTCTAGAGCAAGTCACGCAAACATTGGAGGAGCTTGTAAAAGCCCTGCTAAATAAAAAGGCCAACGCAAGTGGAGGTGGTCTCAGTCTACGAGACAGGGTTATCAAAAGGCTCGAGTTCGAGCAGGAGAAGGCGGAAAAGAAGCGGGAGAAGAAGAGGCAGAAAAAACTACGAAGCGGCGCCCAAGATTTGAATGACGAGGAAAATTCAGAGGTTTCAGCGTTGATGGGATTCGGAGGCTTTTCATCTACAAAGGCAAAGTAAATCAGAGTAAAATAATGGTGGGTAATACATGTAGTTACTAGTGGTGAATGACAATTCACAGTTTCGCGACAGATTTGCAATCATCACTACAGATCTCATCTAGAAAATTACGCTGCGGGAAAAGTGAAAAGGCTGAGTGAAAAAGCCTAAAAGAGTACAGTGGTCCAAAACACCGTGGACCCAACACCATGGGCCCGCTTGGCTTTGAGTTTCAAAACACCGATCACCTGAGTTCATCAAAGCGTATGTTTCCACACCAGACATGACAGAAGGCGTTGAACTCGCGGCAGCATCTTTTTTCTCGGGCACGGTGCAGGACCAGGACGAACCAATAAAATTCCGGTAAAAACGCTTTATATCAACGAAGCTCAATCAAGTCTAGTCAGGTCGCTGCACACATCAGTCTATCGATAATGCCTCGGTTCACATTCAGCGTGCCTTTCAGCAGCTTGTTTAAATTCAAGGCCGGCAAGTTCAATTACCCTCTCGAGCAAGAGATTAGAGCCAAGTTGGATTCTTTACCATCGGTGACCAAGATATACGCCAACCCCGATGGCACCCCCAAGGTTCCATCCGACAGCGAATTCAAGACCATTGCCGAGTTACAGAACTTGTACTACCAAAGAAACCACTCTCCGTGGAATTTCGTGCTCCCTGGCATTCCAAAGGAGCAGTTGGAGTTGTACAAGGACAACTCGCAAGACTTGAAAAACTTCCAGTTTGTGACCAAGGACGCAGGCAAAATCATCGACAAGATTCCATACAAAGACGAAACCACTGGCGAACTAAAATGGCGTGTTGTGCGTGAGACAGAGAAAGCAGAGGGCTGGGAGTTGCCTTACTTCTACATCATCTTGCCCGTGTTCATATATGTACTCTATTCCAAGTACACTGCCCAGATGAAGAAGAGAGCCAACGAAGGTCCTGAATGGGCCGAGAAAGAATTGAGGTTGAGAGCCATGGAGGAGTACTTCCATGGTGACACCAACAAGGCCAAGGAGTTCTTGTCCAACGAGGGTAAGTCCGAGAGAGAGCTCAGAGACAGAGACGACTTGGTGGTGGCTAGAATCTTGGCCGGCGACTACGACAAGTTGTCTTCCTTGAAAAAGAAGTTGCCCGCAGACTTGATTCCAAAGCCTGAGTACAACGAAAGACTCCAAATCTAACTGTAGCTATTCCTATAGATAAATTGTTAAATGCATCTACGAACGCTTTTGTACGGCAAATCTCTTGCGCCCACTTAATCCTGGATCTCTCCACACTCTTCGATGACCACAGGTGCTCTAAGTGCACCACTGTTGGAGCCCTGGGCTTCGATGGCCTTGACAACGTCCATACCTTCGGTGACCTCGCCGAAAACAACATGAGCGCCATCCAACCATGGGCAAGGGACGGTTGTGATAAAAAACTGCGATCCGTTGGTATTTGGACCGGCATTGGCCATGGACAACAAGCCTGGCTTTTCGTGTCTCTTCTGGAAGTTCTCATCTTCGAACTTAGCACCGTAGATGGACTTTCCTCCAGTTCCGTTACCGTTGGTAAAGTCACCACCCTGCAACATAAAGTTGGGAATCACCCTGTGGAAGGCACTCTTGGCGTAACCGAAGCCCTTCTCTCCGGTGCACAAGGCTCTAAAGTTTTCAGCAGTCTTGGGCACAACCTCATCGAACAATTCGAATTTGATTGGGCTCTGCTTCACACCACCAATGGAGGTGGTAATGTAGACCTTGGATCCCAAGGCTCTGGTAGTAGCGGAGAAGTTTCTGACGGAGTTTCTGAACATGTTGCTGCGTGTGGATGGTAGATGGGGTTTAGTTTTTCAGCAGTTGGGCCTCACCACGTGCAGGACTTCTACCTCTCTACTGTACTTGCGTGAGCACGCATCTGGCAACATTGTATCAATTTACTTGTTTACTCACGCAGATAGCAGTCCTTACCAATCGGTCATCATCCATTCTCTTCCCAAACTAGGTATCCGGCACGCATTCTTCGCAGCGCGGTCACGTTGTAGCACTTGCGAGCTGAGAATCAGAAGCTCAACAAATCCACCTCTCCGTTGTTCGAGGACGAAGCAGGGTTCGTCTCTGTCTTCTGTGCCGGCTCGTTGCTTGGCGTAAAATCATTGAAGAAGTCATCGTCTTTCTGCACAGCCTGGGGCTTGGGAGCAGTCGTTTTAGGCATGCTGGTAGTTTTTGTTTTGGCACTGGAAAATAAAGAGGAGAATGCATCGCCCGAAGGCTTTGAGGGTCCAGTGGACGTAGTTGTAGAGAAGCTGGGCTGGCTAGGAGGCTGGGCCACGTGTTGCGGCTGGCCATATTGTTGTGTGCTGGGCTGTGAAACATAGAGGTTGGCGATGTTGCTAGCAAGACCGTTTGCGGTCGATGCCAGAGGGGCGCTTTGGAAATCATCAAAGTCATCGTCATCGCTGTCAGCCGCTTGGTTGGCCTGTTGGGATGCAGCGCCTTGGGGTGGCTTTGGGGCAGAGTCGAAGCTCATCAAGTCCCCCAACAAGTCTTGCGCTGGCTGCTCAGGCTGAGCTTTGGCCTTGGAAGTCCGCGAAGAGCCGGCATTCACTTTTGAGGAGCTGGTTGTGGGCTTGGAAGCACGAGCTGACGACGATCCCTCCACGTTGTATTCCTCGAAGTTATTGTCACCTCCGGAAGCCCCATTAGAGTAGGCACTTGCTGGATCATCGTATCTTGCACCGAATACCCCTCCGTCCCCATACACTCTGTTGTTGAAATCGTCGTCGTTGCCGCCATACTGAGATCCAGCAGTTATAGAAGCGCCGCCGCCGGAGATTCCGCCGAAATTCTTCTGATTCTGTTTGGCAGACTTCTTTCTCTCCGACCTGATCAAAGAATCGTCGTTCAACAAATTCACCAAGTTCTTGGACCTGTTTCTGACGTTGATGCCCTGGTCTCTTCCTTTGGAGTCAATGTAGTGAAATGACTTCAACATCTGGATAAGTGAGATGTTGCTGCGGATGTCGTCAATGACTCTTTCCGACCCGTTTCTGACGATGTATTCGAGCAACTGCAAAGACTTATAGATTTGTCTCCACTCGTTAGCTGCCTTCTCGGTGAACCTCCGGAAGATGAAGCTGAGAATCTCTTCTCTCTCCCTGTAGTTATATGTGCCGGCGGCAATCTGCGCCATAAGTTTCGTGGAGGCTCCCCAGGGCTCGTTGTTGGTAGCCTCACGGACCTTCGTCTCCATCTCGGACAAATTCAATGCAACTATACGTTAGTAATCGTCCGAGTGCACACCTGCTTACGCATGTTGCAACCGCACCAACTAGAAATTTCACGGTCCTCTCCCAAGCAAACGTGGCTTAGAGAGACGCAGATTCATGACTAACGGAACTTCGGTTTCAGGCGTCGTCACCCAGTGGTGAACCCCGTGCTGCGCACGAAAATGCTCGGACATACCATTTTGGGCCTTACGAACGTAAGACTTGATCTCGTACAAGTTGATGTTCTTGGACGCTTCTTTGAGTAAATCCATGGTGGTTGCTGAGGAGGAGGCGAGCCGAGACAATTCAGGGAATCAACGTAGTGTCTCGCGACTGTGTGCAGGCCAAAGTTCTCGGCAGTTCACTGTTGCGCTGCTGTTGTTCCAGCTGCGAATAGCTACGTGTAGCTCTCGTGGCTACCTACTTCCTAATTAATCGTGTATATATGCGAAGATGGTTGCTTGTGTGATGTCCGAATCAAGTCAGTAGCCAAAGGGCGTTCAACCCTTTTTGGAAACATACTTGGCCTTGATAGAGGCAGTCAAGTCTCTGAGCTCTTGCAACTTCTTAGGCATTGGTGGATGCGAGAAACTGGCCTCGCCTCGTGAGTTTTCCATGGCGCCTCCGTGCTTTCTCAAGAAAGACATATCGTTGGAGCTTAAGAATGTATTGTTGCCAAGAATCGAGTTGTTCAAGTTGATCAAGGTCATATTGGCAAGCGTGGTGTTTGGAGTGCGCATGACCCCAGAGGTATTGGACAGGTCCATGCTTCGGTTAAACGAAGCATGTTTCGATAGGAAGCTGTGCTTTTGCACTTGCATGGCTTTTTTCAAGGCTCGAGCTTCTTTTTCCTGCAACACTGCCGATGCACGACGAGCCTCCGCTTGTTGCACGGGGCTTGGCTCGAGCTTCAAATCAACAGCCTGTCTTCGTCTTTGCGTTTCGATCTGCTTCCGTCTGCGGAGGCCTCTTTCGGTCAACGCGGCCTGAAAGTGCTGGGACATTTGCATGACACTATCATTCAAAATACCCGACAAGTCACCTTCGCTGGAGGACATTAAACAAACATCCATCTTCTGTATACAGTCAGAGTGTACCGTTGACTGAAAAAGCTCTTCGAGCTGATCCTGACCAATTTCACTCTGTGTGGTGTCCCAAACAATGACAAGCAACAGGATTTTGTAGAAGCTGAATCTTTCGCAGATTTTGACTAGCTTTAGAAGAATTTTGCTATCTCGTTCAAGCTTCTGATACAAGTCTGTGTATTCGGTTTTATGCGATTCCTCGAAAACCCCACTTTCGAAAACGATGAACGGGGCGTTGCTGAAAGAGTCCTCCATCGACTTTATGTTCTTTGGCAAGCTTTCGAAAGAAACCTCAAGCAGGGGTTCCCGAACTTTGTACTTGTAGTATGTTTTGTCGTCGCTGAGCTGGAGATTGAATTTAGTGTTGAGCCATTTGGAGTAAGAGGATTTCCAGTCTTCCACAACTAACAAGCACTTGAACGAGTGCGGTGACTTCAACTTAACCCTTTCTGAAATGCATTTGGCAAAAGGGACCAAATCCATAGGTGCCCACAACCTCTCGAGCTCTGTCTGTTTCTCGATGAAAGATTGATGTGCGATGGGCTCCTGAACCGATATGATTGAATTGTTTGACGTATCCAAGTCCAAAGTAGTGTTATGCAGAGAATTGTGGATCCGCTTAAAAATGGTGTTGTCATCCGTGTTCATACTTCTCCTCTTGAGCGTGGGAAGCTTGAACTGCACTGTCTTGAGCTCATTTAGTCTTTTCTTTTTGTCTTCTTGAGACAATAATGATTTATGGCAGCACAACTTGATTTTTGATACAACTCTTCTTTTCAACCTTTGTTCCCGGAAATGCTTAGCAAGACTCTGCCAAGCTATCTTGTGCAAAATTTCCCTCACAAAGGCCAGGTATAGTTCCTCAGATAGAGCGCCAATTACTCGCTGTCGCTCAATCATTTCTTGGTTCTTTGCTTGGAGCTTGTTCATGACTTTGTGCAATTCGTCATCAAGCACTGTTTTCAAAATATCCTCGTAAACTTTATCCACAGCGTCAGTGTATCTCGGGCTGTCGGCAATTGAGACTTTTCGCTTCGACTCTTCTATTTTTAAAGCTGACTTTTGATTGGAATTAACTGCTGATGGTTTGCTCGAACTATCGGTATTAAGACCAAAGTTCACGGCAGGCTTTAAATGATCGTCCTTCTTGGACGATAATCCATTATTTTGTTGGTTTACACTGAAACTGCTTTCCCTTTTTGGATTTTTGATTTCTTTTTCTTCTTCTTTTTCTTTTTCTTTTTTGATTTCATCCTCTTTTTTGTTTTGTTTGTTATCTAACCCCGTCGTAATTCCGTTAAACAAAACTTTATCAGCTGTATTAGTGTGCATTCCAACACTAGGCGTTGTATTTGTAGATGCAAATGGAGCTGCTTCTTTTGAAGTGAATGTACTGGTTGTAGATGCAAAAGCATTTGAAATTTGATTCGCTGATTGATTTGAAGCACTGAAGTTTGGAGACACATTGGGCCCAGTAGAAAATGAAAATGGCTTCGAACGTGTACCATTGACTGCACCAAAGGCCTCTGGCGTCAGGTTCGATAACTTTGACTTTTGGCTCTCGTGGTTTTCGAGCTGATTTAATGCTTTAGACTCAGAGGAAGCCGAAATTACTCTGCCCCCGAACCCCAAAGTTTGAGTAGGTTTCAAAGCACTCACGGGTGCCAGCGATACCACAGGTTGTGGGGAGAAAGACAGTATGCTCTGGGCAATATTGGTACTTCGGGTTGCTGGTGCTTTTTTAGCAAAATTCCCTTGGAGGACGGTGTTGGCTTTGGGCATTTCAATGTGAAGATCAGAATTAGAGTGTCCTTCGTAGACCAAACTCTGATAGCTTCTTCCTTGCAATAGCTTGCTTAATTGTGCCGAGTGTGCAGGGCTTCTTTTTGGTTTTGCTTGCAATGAGTTAAGCTTGTAGTGTGTTTCTAACTTCTCCTTGTTGCATAAGTCGATAAGCACTTCACCCTGCTCATGCACAATGTCAACATCATAATAAGAAACAAACGATAGCAACTCTTCAATGGTGTCGAAGCCAAGCATCAGTTGTAGTGATTGCCCTGAGAAAGGTTTCCCCTTCGTGTGGTACGACCTGGTCAAAGATTTCAAGGCGTAGAACCGAATTTCGTTGAAATGCGTTTCGAGCAAAAATGCTAAGAGCAATGGAGTTCTTGGGTCAAAAACCCGCCGAAAAAATTCCACGAATATGTTTGTTGCTCCGATTATATTTTTGTAGCCTCTCTCCACAATGTTATTTTGGGACATAAGTGTTCTGAAAACAATAGCAAGTTGTATCATGTGATCCTGAAAGATAGAGTTTGGAAGCATTTGCAAATCACGCTCCAATTCGGAGTCCCGAAAATGACTTATCAAATGATACGCCCGAAACTCCGCCTCATTTGGGCATCGCCCACCATGATTCCTGACATCTTGGTAAATTTCGGTCAAGGTTTGCAAAGCTTTATTGAACTGCTCCAACTCTTGCTGCTGAGAGAATTCGACATCGCTTCCAGGCATGACATGCAAAGAAAGTAAATGAATTCGGACGATCTTCTCATTGCAATCGATAGCAGCAGGCCCATAGTAGTTTTGGTATATGAAATCCTGGCGGATTGATCTAGTACGGTCCCATATAAAGGAATGGGCCTCGGGTAGGTGAGGCAATATATTTTGGATCAAGTAGTCCAAGGTGGAGCTCAAGACATGAGGAGGTCTCACATCGGAAGGCATAGGTGGAGGTTGGCCAGCTGCCGGACGCGAGAAAGCCTTGATGGCACGATCCCTGGAAATTCTGTTGGTTTGAGGATCTTTTTCAAGGTCCTTGACATTATTCTCCAAGCTTCTTCGCGTCCGCTCGAAGATCGGACACATATCCAAGCACGTTCCCTGGAAGAAAATCGCATCACTTAAATCTTTGCGGGTGTTTTCTGCGTCCACAAGTCCCAATTCCTCCATGCGTTTCCTCTCCACTTCACGCATCTTTTGGAACTCCTCATATATCCCTTGGTAGTCGGAGCCAGCATTTTCCTGCTCGATTTTTAGCATCTTTTGCTGGTTTTGCTCGTCCCAGGGATCTTGGTGGAATGGTGGGGGAACGAGCAATCTAGGCTGGTTGATCATGTACCGAGGCACTGGTCTGGCAGTTGGATTTCTGTCACGCCTCATGAATCCTAAACTCAGGGGATCTGCAAATACAGGACCAGTAGCATTGATTTCGGCCAAGGAGTAGCTAGTTAGCACTCCGGAACTCGTTTTCGTATCAGTATCCCTCGTTCCAGAGAACGCACTATTGGCCTCATTTTCAAGACCTGAGATTGCCAGGTCTGTAAACTTCCGGTTGAAATTAGCCTTCGGTGCGGCCTGGCCGGGCGCCTTGGCCTTGTCATTGTTCGATTTGTTCCGGGAATGGTTTGCCTTCTTTGGATGACGGTCTCCCTGCTTGAGAGGACTCTTTTTGGCTCCCTTTGGCACACCTGTCTGCTGTAATCCGCTCGTGTTGGTCTTTAGGGCATTAGACTTGGCCTTAGACTCAGACGTGGCATTGATGTGTGCAATCTTCGCTAATGACGACGACTTCTTGCGTGCACGGCGAGAGTCCACGTGACCCTGGCCTTTAGGCTGCTGGTTCGTAGAGGACCGCAGGAAGAGCTCCTGTGGAACTCCCGGAGCAGACATTGTATCTTGTCTTGAGAGACGTGGATAATACGTCGGGGAACAAGGTTGGCGGCTGGTGATCGGCTCGAGGTGAGCTCGCTTGTAGATTTGACTTACCGAGCGCGTCACGTGACGTCCCCGGCAGGGCATTACGATCTACAAGATCCTGGGGTGTTTCCCGTCGAGGTAATGTAATTACTTCTTTGTAAAGCAGTAGACGGCAAATCCTTCTATGAGGTCCTGTGAAAGACGTTCATCGGGGACAACGTACACGGCGAGGTCCTCTGCGAATACGCACTCCAAGAAAGACTCGAGTATGCTCTCTTCTCGGAGTTGCAAGGCGACAATTGCAATTGTCTCTGCAGACATAACTCGCTTCATTGTGGATACAAAAAACGGGATCAAGTATTCATTGTAGATTGTATCACAGGCCACTATCACATCCGGAGACATATCACCCGTCAACTCGTGGTAAGTGAAGAAGCCAGGATCAGGATCCTCCCAATCAATCTCAATGAAGTCAATCTTGCACTGTTCCCCTTTCTTGCACCGTATGGTGCTATCATTCTCGCATGTCGAGCTAGTATACCTTTTGGAAACAGCATTGCGGAGAAAGTTTGTTTTCATTAGCCTGAGAAGGTGTTTCTGGTCAGAGGCAATGTAGTGTTTGGCAGAGGGGCCCAATGTAGAGACTAGCACAGCTCCAGTTCCTGCGCCCATTTCCAAGACGTTGGATGAGCTCATGACTGTTTTAAATGGGCACATGTCGTTGGAGATCACCCAGTCTGCAAATTTTGTGGCCGTCTGCCAGCAGATAAAGCCGGTGCTTGAAGACTGAACAGACGATGATAGAGCAGAGACTGACTGGGTAATCGCAAGGTCGACTTTAGCGTTGGAAAGGGTGATCTCTATGTGGTCTCGGGACTTATCGACATAGCCCAAGTGCTGCTTCTCGGGAGGCTTGTGGTCTACATTGATGGTGAATAGATGATCATAGAGATCATCGTGCGCGATCCTCTGTAGCCAGTCAAAGTTCATGCAAATACAGGGGACCCTATCGTGTATTTAGTGCCGCAAGCTGGAGCGAGATGAAGAGTATTCGCAACGTTGGTTGTTCCTGCGCATAGAACGGGCAGAGGCGGTTTTAACAGCAGGCTTAAACATTGAATGGCTGCACTATATAAAGAAGACAAGCAGCACTCGCACAGCACAGGTGCTCAAAGCACGTTCTTGGCCTTCAAGATCTCGGCAATCAAGATTCCTGCACCAGCTGCGCCGATCACTGTGTTGTGGGACAAGACAACCATCTTGAAGTCCAACACTGGGTCTTCTCTGACTCTACCCACGGTAACTCCATAGCCGGCATCTCTGTCTCTGTCCAATCTAGGCTGGGGTCTGTCAGGCTGCTCCAACACATGGATGGTCTGTTTGGGAGCGGAAGGACAACCCCACTTGGATGCATCACACTCGTAGTCTCTCATGGCGGCCTTGACCTGCTCAAGAGAGGGAGGCGGTCTGTTGGCGAATCTCAAAGAGATACACTCAGTGTGGCCATCGCTGACGGCAATGCGGTTACACTGAGCAGACACTTTCATGTCGTCTTCTGGTATGAGCGAGAAGCCATCTCCGTCACTGGAGACACTGCCCAAGATTTTCCTGGACTCCCACTCGATTTTATCCTCCTCTCCGCTGATGTAAGGCACAATGTTGTCCAAGACATCAATGCCTGACACGCCAGGGGAGAAGCCGGCACCAGAGATGGCTTGCAAAGTTGTGGCCGTGAGAGCATCAATAGGACCAAACTTTTCAACCAATGGCTTCAAAGGAGCAACCAAACCGGCAGTGGAGCAGTTGGAGATGCAGACAATGAAACCCGGTCTCTCCTTGCCGGCGGCCTTAGCATCGGCAACTCTCTTTTCAACAACAGACAAGTGCTCTGGGTTCACTATTGGCACGATCAAAGGAACATCCGGCTCTCTTCTGTAGTTTTTGGCGTTTGAAATGACGATTTTGCCGGCGGCAGCAAAGGCCTTCTCGATCTCGCCGGCGTAGTCCGAGTCTAACCCAGAAAAGACCACGTCACACTCAGCGAAGTTGCCTTCTGGTTTGCACTCCTCAACCACAACGTCTTTGGAAGCATCTGGAAGCAAGTTTGTCTGTTTCCAGGTGACAGCGTCCTTGTATTTCTTGCCAGCGGACCGACCCGAGGCGCCCAAGGCGTGGATCTTGAACTGGGGATGGTTTTCCAAAAGAAGGATGAAGCGCTGACCAACCGATCCGGTGGCACCGAGAACTCCTGCTTTCAATAATGCCATTGTAGGGGTGTATCCAGTAAGCGCTCTAGGTGAAATACTTTTTGGAGCTGCTCGCGCCTGACTCATTCTTGTATGCATACCAGTGAAGGAACCGACTCGCCGCACTCGCTCCGCACATCTCATCCCACTCTACCATAGACCCTTACTGGAATGGGCCGCTTGACCTTGTCACATTGCTGCCGGCCCACGGAAGGCCATAAATGCTCAAATGCATTATATTAAACTATCTGTGTCTACTTCTAGACGGACCTTTACATGTGCAGGCGTAGTAGATTGTTCAGTAACGTCTTGTGTATCGGGCGTTCACTGATGATCCCTCGATAGAAGGGACGTTTTCACCTTCGGAGTGGGTTCGTATTCATAAATCGGCTTCCTTAACGCCGATAATGGTATCCAGGCAAGACTGCTCCGGGCCTTCCCAGGTACACATGGTCGTAAGGTCGCGTCTAATCGAGCAGCGTAGGTACGATTGTAAGGGGTAGTGTCATGGACCGGCTGTCATAGTCAAGTGATACTTAGTTGAGAGTAGGCCGAGCGAATATCGGTGATATCCTCGGACTTCTTGGACCACGCAAAGAAACCTAACCATCGAAACCTCTCTTTCACTGAGCTGCTAATCAAGAGCGTCACGTGCCCGCATATTCGGGTCCAGTCGCGTGAAAAGCTACTACACCGCGCGTGAGACTCAACGCTCAAGTCATCTACATCACAATGGTTAATACGGATTTCGAAAAGATCTACTTGAATCAATCCCGTTTAAATGGCCGTATGCGTATAGCAGATTCGGGGCTTGGCTGGAAGGCCGCTGCGTCCTCGGGCGCCCCCGCCAGTGCTCCATTTTTGTTGCCCTCAGACGAGATTTTGGCCGCCCTGTGGTCGAGAGGCTCCAGAAACTACGAGCTCAGAGTGCAGACCAAGAACCAGGGAGTGGTGCGTCTCGATGGCTTTGACCCGGAGGATTTTTCCAAAATGAAGCAGGAGTTGCAGAGAAACTTTCACTTGTCCTTGGAACACAAGGAGCATTCTTTGAGAGGCTGGAACTGGGGAACCACCGACTTGGCCAGAAACGAGTTGGTGTTTCAAATCAACAACAAACCCAGCTTTGAAATACCGTACTCCGACATCACAAACTCCAACTTGACTGGCAAGAACGAAGTGGCCATTGAAATGAACCCCAACAACGACGATAAGGCAGGTGACGAGCTTGTGGAGATGAGATTTTATATCCCCGGAACCGTTGAAAACGAGACGAAGAAGACTGTCACCACAGAAGACGGGGAGGTGAAGGAGGAAGAGGAGACAGAAGAAATCAACGCCGCCTCCGCATTCTACGACCAGCTTAAGGATAAGGCTGAGATCGGCCAAGTTGCTGGCGAGGCAATTGTTTCCTTCAGCGATGTCTTGTTCTTGACCCCAAGAGGCCGTTATGACATTGATATGTACCCAAGCTCCTTGAGATTAAGGGGTAAGACCTACGATTACAAGATCCAATACAAGCAAATCGAGAGAATCTTCTCTTTGCCCAAGCCCGACGATGGCCACCATTTATTGGTGTTGCAAATCGATCCACCTTTGAGACAAGGTCAAACAAGATACCCATTTTTGGTGTTGCAGTTCTTGCGGGAGGAAGAAACAGAACTTGTCTTGAACCTCTCCGACGAGGAGTTTGAGCTGAAATATAAGGACCGTTTGAAGAAGCAGTACGATTCGCAGACGCATCTCGTGATGTCCCATTGCTTGAAGGGTTTGACGGAGCGTCGTTTGATTGTGCCGGGAAGCTTTCAATCCAGATTCTTGCAAGCAGGTGTTTCATGTTCTTTGAAAGCATCGGAGGGCTACTTGTATCCTCTTGATAGGTGCTTCTTATTCGTGACGAAACCTACAGTCTACATCCCATTTTCTGAGGTCAGCAGCGTCACCATGTCACGTACCTCTACAGGGGTGTCTGCTTCACGCACATTTGACTTGGAAGTCAACTTGAGAGGGGGCAACCAGACCCACACTTTTGCGAACATAGACAAGGAGGAGCAGGAGACAATTGAAAAGTACTGCCAAGAAAAGGGACTAAGAGTCAAGAATGAAGAGAAGATTGCAAAGGCCATGATGGCCAAGGCCATGAATGGCGATGATGACGACGACGATGACGACGCAGATGTTGACATGGGAAGTGCAGGAGAAGACGAGAGTGATGATGATGACTTTGGATCCGGTTCAGACTCGGACGTGGCAGAGGAGTTCGATTCCGATGCGCCAGCCTCGGATTCGGATGAGGATATGGATAACGGCGAGCAGGATGAACGGCCAGCTAAGAAAAAGGCCAAGAAAGACGATTAAAGTTAAATCAGGGCGATATATAATCGTATGCAGTATTGGAAAATAATCATGCCAAGTAAGCTATTGTTAGGCCTGCAGGGTTGGCAGGGGTAAGGAGTCCGGTTTGCTGAGCAGGGTGACTCTTAAACTTGCTTGTTTGCGTGCACGATGAATGTCAGATTTTGAAGTTTAAACAGAGAATCGAGAATTACGGTTTATGGCAAAGAGGCGAAAGTGAGCACCTGCTGAGACGCTAAAAAAGACAAGGGGTTGGCAGGGGCTGCACTCCGTCAGATACGTGTACGACCCTCTAACCCCCGTGCGATGTCAACAACTCCACCCGCAACAGCATTCTCCTTTGTAGTCATGACGACTGGAAAAAGGTAGTTGCAACAAGGGACCATAAAAAAGTATGCTGGATAAAAATAAACAAAGGAACAAAACTGCGCGTAACAGCGCGAGATGTAAGTGCATTGTGAGAATTCATGACGTTACCTCATTAGGCAATCACAGCAGACGCACGTTTGAGACGTGTAGATAAGTGAGCCAGCAGCCCGAACGAGCAACGTTTTCAAGAGGTAATTAAAGCACCCAAGCCCCGGCTCAAAAGCCAGAGAACATTCATATTGACCTTTCCGGTTGCCAACGGCGCAAACTCAGTCCCTTTCCCTTTTGCCAAACATACCAAGTCTGGACCACGTCTGCTATATATAGAAGTCTCCGAGATGCCCGGCCCAACAACCATCACTGCGATCGAGCATGACGACAGCGAGATCGACGGCTTGCAGCAGTGCTTGGACTATCTAAGTACATATGAAGACCCGCCTGTTCCCGCCAGGTCTCCAAAGCGTCAGGCCATGTACGAGGCCAGATTTGAAGCCAGGGTGACACACGATGGGAAACACCAGGAAATGCCGCTTTTGGAGCAAGATGAGCTACTCATGAACGACGCTTCGTCCTCCGAGTACCAAATGGGCAGCGACGCGTCTGCCCGCAGCTCCATCTTCTCCAACCACTCCAACTACAGGCAGAAGAAGCTGGGTTCGAGCGACGATGACACATACTTGGACGAAGTGAGCCAGAGTTGTCTGATATGCACCATCGATAACGTGGTGACCATAGTGAGGAAACACGACCGATGGGACCCCAAGAAAGTTGCGTTCGTAAGCTTTCCAAGGTGCTGAGGCACAGTCTGCAACTGTGTCACGTGACCAGGAGTCGCTCGGCTCCCCGGTGCAATCTTCACTACCCATACCCATTGATTCGACATGCCAACACACGGTGTCCTTTCCTGATGACCTAACGACCTTCCTCGAGCATTTTCTGCTGATTCGCCGTCTCTACTGGTGCTGAGGCGGGGTAGAAGCAGGATTGAGTACCGCTCACTTCGGCCTCGCATGTCTTATATCGCTGGCTCCAGCATTTAATTCTTCAGAGCTCTGCGCTCTTTATACATACTTTCTTTATCGGTCAGTCGAAGAATTCGATATTTGTAGAATATTAATGCACGATCGGAGTTTAGCAGCCGTAGATATGGCTCACCACGTCGTGGCACGGCTAGGCTCTCGGAGTGGGGGACACAGCAGTCCTGTACACCGGCCCTCGCGAGGCCTTGACAGCTTGTGAGCATTTTCAGGAATTCTTGCAAACAGCTACAGTTGATGTTTGCAAAGGTCGCCGAACCCGAAGTATAATTTCACCCACAACAGACCACCTTCTCTTGCTCGAACACTGGCTTTAATTTTCACTTCTCAATCTTCACGGCTCGCCCACTACCCCATTTTCAGTTCATCCACATGGACCTCCCCCACTAATCAATATCATGGTGGCATCCTTGGGTCTTATCATCTACGCTGCGGTCAAGCCGATCTTCAAGATCTACTTCATCATCGCTTTGGGCTTTTATCTAGCCAAAAGAAACATCCTCACCGTCACGACATGCAGAGACATCTCAGACATCATCGTGACTGCGATCATGCCTTGTTTGATCTTCAGCAATGTCGTCACCAATCTAGTCAGCTCCGACATCAAGTTCATTGGCGTCATCTTTTTCGAGGGAACGCTCTTGTTTGTGGTCGGCGCCTTGCTAGGGCTTTGTACCCACTACATCTGCAAGGCTCCCAAAGCCTGGTACGGGGGGCTCATCTCCGTGGGAATCTTTCCCAACATTTCAGATCTCCCCATTGCATACATACAGACGCTAGGTAAAAGCAATGCTCTTTTCTCCGCGGATGAGGCCGACAAGGGCGTGGCATACGTGTGTATTTTCCTAGCCTCCCAAGTGTTCTACCAGTTTAGCTTGGGTTTGTACAAGTTGGTCAGGTACGACTTCCGTGACCAGCTAGACGAAGCGGGAAACCGATTAGACGCCGAAAATGAGGTGCAGTCTCAGAACACCCCCTCGGACGACACTGTGCCTTTTTCGCCCACTCATACTTCCGATGAAAAATCGGTGGCTTTGGCCAAGAACCAAACCCAAGATCAGCGAGTTGTCCCGCCTTCAAATAGCGATACAGTCACAGATTCAGATGTGCCCTCGATCAGTGTCGGTACTGAGGACCTGAGATCCATAAGTTCAAACGACTACGATGCAAAGCTGCTTTCCGAGAGTGCAAAAAAGCAGATTTCGGAGTCAAAGCAACATGACGATTTCCTCGTGCAAAAGGATTCGGAAAGCAAGATCTCTAGACTTCCTCTGATGGCCTCACAGAATTCTGGCTATTCCATAAACTCAGAACAACACGTTCGCCAACGGAGAATCCACAGTATTGGAGGCGACCCTCTAGATTTACATCAAACCCGGACTGCCGATACGCGTTCAATGAAGACTCAAGACATCGGTGATGTGATCAATGAGTATTCGGAGTTTGAGAGACTCAAGTCGCACGATGCAAGACGAGTTTCATCCATCACGAGCGACTGTGCGGTGGAGTTTTTGGAGGGTAATCCGGAGAGTCAGCCCAAGTCAACTCTTGGGAAAATTAGACACCATGTCCTCGTCACCCTAAAAAACTTTATTGCGCCCAATTCCCTATCTCTCATTGTTGCCTTGGCAATCGCAATGGCGCCGCCATTGAGGTCACTTTTTGTGAGAGGCTCATTTTACATTCCTGATGCTCCAGATAAGCAACCACCCTTGTCGTTTGTTATGGACATTGCCAGCTACATAGGGGCCGCATCGGTGCCTCTTGGCTTGTTAATATTGGGGGCCACAATCGCACGCTTGAAGGTCAATTCCATGCCGCCCGGTTTCTGGAAAACAGCAGTCATGATTACAGCGTGTCGGTTAATTATCCTCCCTATCTTTGGAGTGGGCTTGACAACTGGCTTGTTCAAGGCAGGGTGGTTCAACGATGACCGCTTGATAAGGTTTGTCAGCGTGCTAGAGTTTGGCTTGCCCAATGCAACGGCCTTGGTGTACTTTACGGCCTTCTACACAGACCCTCACTCGCCCGATCACTTACAGATGGATTGCTTGGCTATCTGCCTTATTGCGCAGTATTCCATTCTTTTCGTCACATTGCCTTTTTTGGTAACGTTCTCCTTGAAAGTTTCAATGGGCTACTGATAGATGTCACGCATCACAAGCCTCGCTTGGCATGTGCAGCCCAGCAACCTGCATCTGTCCTGCGTAATGCGTCGCCAGGTTGCGATTATATATAACGGTAGCAACGTACCTTTTTTTATCAATCGCATTCGTCACCTACCACTAGCACGAAATGGCTCTATATTACAATTTGGTCTTCGGCTTGCTTGTCATTGAGATGGCATTCTTCGCCATCTTATCATTGCCTTTCCCTCGTGCTATGAGGAAATCTGTCTTGACTACCGTCTCCGCCCCATTCAGGTCGGAGCAGTTCCAGATTGCCCTAAAGTGCATCTTTGGATTCATTTTGGTTCTCTTTGTGGATAGTGTCAACAGAGTCTACACTGTCACTGCGGAATTGCACGCCATGTCTCCTCATAGTGTTTCGCCTCTGAACGTCATGAACGACAGGTCTGATGTTCAGGCTAGAAGATTCTATGCCCAAAGAAATATGTACCTCTGCGGATTCACTTTGTTCTTGACTCTCATTTTGACCAGGACTTACTCCTTGGTTGCGGAGTTGATTCAAACAAAAGACAAGTTGGATGACTACAACAAAAACAAGGAGTTGGGTACATCCACGTCCAGCAATGCCGAGGCCGCTAAGTTGAAAAAGACCTTGGCCGAAAAGGACTCGGAGCTTACCAACTTGCAGGACCAAGCCACGGGTTTGTCTGATGAGTACAGCTCTGCCTCTGCCACGGGTGCGTCCAAGAAGGCCTAAGCCAATACCCAATGCTCGCTAGTTGGGTATTTGTATAACTTGAATGTACAATTCTATTTCTCAACGCACTGTATTCTTGATGCATAGTCTATTTTTCGTAAGAGTTGCTCTTGTGTTTTGGCGTGAACGTAAAGCCAGGCGAGGCTTTTCCAAGAAACATCTCAGTAATCTTGATCCAGTCCTTGAAGTCCGTAGACCCGAGCAATGTCTCAAGATCGTTTCTGCCTACCCATTTCGGAGGCCTCTCGTTAAGTTTGGGGGGAAGCCGCTCAAGAATTCCGACGGGAATGTATCTGTGGGTGAAACCAATGAACTCACACATGAATCTTCTGGCGGTTTCCACTCCATACTCGTCAGAGCCCCAATGCTGGATGGCGAAGTCTGCAAACTGCTTCATATACTCTAGTCTCTCGCTAGCACTCTTGTCTAAGTACTGTTCAGCATCAACTTCCTCGAAGATCCATGGCTTGATAAGAGCGCCTCTGGCCACCATAACCGAGTCGATTCCATCCGTGTTCACGGCACTATGCCATTGCTCATGGGTGAAGCAGTCTCCATTGCCCACGAACCAGGTTGGCGCAGTGTCTTGCAAATCTTTGTTATCCTTCTTTTTCTCGTTCCATTCCTGGACGACTTTGCCCACTTCCCCTATGTACTGCCAGTCGGCCTCTCTGGTGTAGCGTTGTTGTCTGGAACGCCCATGGAGAGTGATGGCAGCCACGTGTGTGTCGGCGAGCACCTTTGAGACCAATGAGGCGGCGGTGTTCTTGTTGTCTCTGGTTCCTGTTCTGATCTTTAGCGTCACAGGAATGTCTCCAGAGCAGGCATTCATGCCATTGAGAATACGGACCATCTTTGCAGGCTGGTCCAAAAGAGCCGATCCCTGGCCTTGCCTATAGAGCAAGTCAATGGGACAGCCGCTATTCAAGTTGAGCTCGGAGACGTGGCTGGTTTCGTTGGCGATGGCTTCGGCTGCTTTGCTTGCTTGCTGGTGGTGGTTGGTGGCGATCTGAACGCCAAACCCAGGATATTCTGAGGAGTGGGCCTTTGGAAGCGCCCACTCCGACTTTGTGCCTTGGAGCAAGGGGAGAGCGAGGGCCATTTCACTGTACGTGACGTCCGCTCCGAGGGTTTTCATAAGACGCCGGTAGGGAAGGTTTCCAACTGTGGTCAACGGAGACACGATCTTGGCTCTTCTCAAGTCAAGACGCTTTTTCTCTGCTGGCGTAAATGGAGCCTCCACGTATGTAGACACGTTGTTCTTCACATCCTCTTGTCTCTTGGAGATGTTTGCTTCGTTCTGCACGAAAGTATCAAGGTATTTGATGTAGGCGCTGGACTTGGAGAAATCGTATCTGTTTCTCTGCAAATTTATGCGGTGGTCGGGCTCGATCTTGTTGTATTCGGTGTTGGTCAGCTTGGCGTTTTCCACCAACTCCAAGTCCTTCAACACTTCCTTTGTCTCCTTGTTGTAGTGTGAGCCGAGCCATCTGCACTTAACACCAACGGGGCAGTACCCTATGGCGGAGAACACGGGACAGACGCCTTCAATGTCCTCCGGCTTCGACTGCAAATACAGTTCCACATCGTGGGAGTTCTTGCACTTGTCGCCGTAGGAGCACTCTTTATTCTGCGATGGGTCGAGTAGCGTGGTGCATAGCCGCACCTCCTCCTTCTGCTGCCTGAGGTCTCGCTTCTTGTTCTGTCCCCGGCCCTTCTTGCTTCGTTTCGAGCGGTCGTCCTGGTCCCGGTCGCCCTTTTCGGCCTCCTCGTCGTCGTATGCCTGCTCCTGTGGGGCATCAGCCGCCACTATGTATTGCGCCTTGATGGGGGCGAAACCCTTGGTGTCTCGCGTGCTTTGCGTCTGCACTCTCTTGACGTCTGGCCCTTCGCCAGCGTCCCTTTCTCGTTTTTCCTGCTCGGGCATGGAACTGTAGTGGCACCTGGGATGTAGCTGCTCTGTCTGGCCCGCGCTTTTTCCTGGCATCGACATGCTGCTGTACGCACACCTCATCGAAATTTTCAACCGCCTACTCCTCAACTCTTACCCCAAACATGTCCACGGACAAACGGAGAAAAACAGAAGCGGCCTTGCAGCCCAGAGGGTCGAAGATCTTCAGTCCGTTCCGCAGTCTTGGTAATGTCACCAACGAGGTGCCTTTTGCCATTGGCACGTTGGGTGCCACCTTCTACATAGTCACCTCTGTGGGAAGAAGCTTCCAGATATACGACGCCGCCACGTTGCATCTTCTCTTTGTGTCGCAGAAGCAGACCGCATCTAAGATCACTGCCATGGCTGCCCACTTGCACTATGTGTATGTGGCCCATGGCCATGCTATCGGTATATACAAGAGAGGCCGGCTTGAGGAAGAGCTCACAGTCAGCGGCTCCTCGGCCGCGGTGCACATTAGCCATCTCTTGGTGTTTGGCGACTATTTGATCTCCGCCTCTTCCGATGGAGACTTGAGTGTGTTTAAAAAGCCTGCCGGCTCGAAGCTACACTCCGAGCACTACACTACTATCTCCAGCATCAACCCGGAGTTCGATGGGGACATCGTGGGGATGCTCCATCCCCCCACATACTTGAACAAGATTGTCGTGGCCACCACCAAACACATATACGTTGTCAACATCCGCACGGGTCGGACCTTGTACAAGTCGCCCGAGAACCTCATCAAGGAGAACATCTCGTGCATTGAAAATGCCACGGCCTTGGACATCATAGCCATAGGCACCACCACAGGCGGTGTCTACCTCTACAACTTCAGAGCAGGCCAGATCTTGGACGAGCGGATCGTTGCGTCGCCTGCCGACGTCGGTGCCAAGGTGGTGTCTGTGTCGTTCAGGTCCGACGGCTCGGACCACTTGGTGGCTGCCTTGAACACCGGTGACCTTTACTTCTACGACTTGACCCGCAAATCTCGTGTCCACCTCTACCGTGACTGCCACAAGGAAGAGTTTGGCGGTGTGTCGAACGCCAAGTTCCTCAATGGCCAACCGATAGTGGTGACAAATGGTGGTGACAACCAGTTGAAGGAGCTTGTCTTTGATCCTCCTTTGTCGTCCTCGAATACCTCAATCATCACCCCTCCCCGCCACTTGCGGTCTAGAGGAGGCCACTCGTCTCCACCAGTGTCGCTCATTTTCCCCAATGAGGAAAAGACCCATTTTGTTTACTCTGCATCCAAAGATCAAACTTTGTGGAGCTTTTCCTTGAGAAAGGACGCCCAAGCTCAAGAGTTCTCGCAAAGACCACCCAAGACGGGCTCTCTGGCAAGAAAAACCGCTCTGATGCGGGAGAAGTTCCCCGAAATCACGTCTCTCACCATGTCTGCCACACGTGAAGGCGAATGGGAGAACATGATCACCACCCACAAGGGCGAGACGTTTGCCAGGACATGGGACACCAAGCACAAGCGCGTGGGCCGCTACGAATTCGCTACTGTCGATGGGGGCCTTGCCAAATGCTCATGTGTTTCCCAGTGCGGGAACTTTGCCCTTGTAGGCTCGTCCGAGGGTGGAATTGGCGTATACAACTTGCAGTCCGGTCTTTTGAGAAGAAGGTACATGTTGCATAAGAAAAAAGCCGTCACCGGGTTGGCAATCGACGGTATGAACAGAAAGATGGTCAGCTGTGGGCTAGACGGAATTGTTGGCTTTTATAACTTCACTGATCTGAAGTACTTGGGCAAGTTACAGCTTGATGAACCCATCACCGACATGATTTACCACAAAGGCTCGGACTTGATTGCATGCGCCTTGGACGATCTCTCCATCGTTGTGATCGATGTTGTCACCCAAAAGGTCGTCAGGATATTGTATGGCCACACCAACAGAATCACTGCTTTGGACTTCTCTCCCGATGGTCACTGGATCGTCAGTGTCAGTTTGGACGGTACGCTACGCACCTGGGACTTGTCCACTGGTGGATGCATTGACGGTATCAGGCTCCCTAGTGTAGCCACGAAGGTGAAGTTCACTCCATTGGGAGACTTTCTTGCGACCACCCATGTCTCCGGGAACGGTATCTCGCTCTGGACAAATAAGGCGCAGTTCCATCCTGTGTCAACCAGGCACGTTGATGATTCCGAATTCACCGTGGCATACTTGCCCAATGCTGCGGGTGATGGCGGTGCATCTATGATTGAGGGAGCATTGGACGACCCCAAGGAAGAAGCTTGGGACATCAATCAAATTTATCGCTCTGTCGACCAAGTCAGCGATGAGCTCATCACCTTATCGGTTGGGCCCCGAAGCAAATACCAAAGCATCTTGCATGTGGACACCATCAAGCAGAGAAACAAGCCCAAAGAAGCGCCAAAGAAGCCTGAACAAGCACCTTTCTTCTTATCGCTTTCTGGAGCGAGTGTTGGGGATAGAGCCGTTGTTGCCGAAAACGGCGAAGCTGCTCAAAGTAAACCCGCAGAGAGTGGTGACAGCGACTCCCGGTTGTTGAACTTGAGAAGCAACGGAACGCACAACTTCGAGTCGGACTTCACTCGCTTACTCAGAGAAGGCAGTCAGAAAGGTGACTACTCGGACTTCCTCGAGTTGTTGAGCACGGCTTCCCCATCCACGCTTGATCTTGAGATCCGCTCGCTCAACACGTTTCCGCCATACACCGAGATGAGCAGCTTTGTGGAGGCCTTGTCTTCGGGAGTGGGAAAGAACAACAACTTTGACACATTCCAGGCTATTTCGGCCTTGTTTTTGAAGCACCATGCAGATGTTGTCTACGCCAACCCCCAGGGTCCATTGGTGCAGGCGTTGGACAAGTGGGCAGAGATTAACGCACTGCAAGGCGAGAAGCTCGACGACTTGGTCAAGTTCTGCTCAGGTGTTGTCGATTTCATCTCAACCTCATGATCACTGCAACTTCTGCGCTCACATGAGAAGATTGAACCTTACATATAGTCAATCTTCTCACTAATTCAAGGACACATCTAGTAGCGACCTCTTTAAAAATCGTAAATAGAACACACGAAGAAAGTTTTACCGGAATCTCAGGCGAGTTCGCTGAAATTGCTAACCCACCTACGTGAGTCTGAGGTCAGTACTCATAATCCGCATCTTCGTGGCTAAACACGCACCAATTCGCGGCACCGCTAACCGTGTTTCACTAGCGCCCAACTACCACATGAGCTTCAACATCTTGCAGCCGTTGAATCGGGTGCAGTTGCCCGGTGGTGCCAAGATCACATGTGTGTATGCTAAAAACAAGAAATACTTCATCGGGTTCTCCAATGGCGACCTCACAATCATGAATATGAGCACACAGCCAGAGCCTATCAAGGCAGAGCAAAAATCCATTCGGAGCCTACGGTCCTTGAGCGAGATAAGGCGCTTGTTCCTAGATAACGAGCTATCACAGCTACTCGTGCAGGAGAGGACGTTCAAGAATGTCACTGGCAACCAAGCGCCCATAGTAAGGTTAGATTCCCTTCCGCTCTACCAGAACCAAGACCGACAGGTTCTCATAGTTGGCCACCCAGAGACTCTTCAAGTGTTCGAATGGGTGGGCTCGCATCTAAATTTGGTGTTCAGCTTCGACGATGTGAAGTCCTATAATCAATTTGCTTACGTGGAGCTTGACGCTACCCACAAGACTTCAGTGAAGCCAAAAGAACATGGTCCTGCGAAAAATGGCAAGCATATTATCCATTCCGGAAAACCCAACAACTCTGGCAGTGGCAAGGAAGACTCTGACGTATCAAGAAGAGTATTCTTATTGGGATCGCAAAAGAAACTCCTAATATACGAGATTGTTCGCAAGTCACGTAACATCTTTGACTTTGCTTTCATCAGAGATTTCCCGCTCAAAAGCAGGCTAAAGGAGATTTCGTGCTATCCAGATCACGCTCTCGCCGTGTTGGGCTTACTGTCCAGCTTTCTCAGTTTGGATCTTCACAACGGCTACCGGTTAAAAGAGTTGCACAGCGAGCAGACCAACAACTTCACACAAAACTCATCTTTCGGCTACTTTGGTCTCTCGTCTTCGAGTCCCGAGGTGAGCATCCTACCATTCACCGAAACGTCTTCTTTGGTAGTGCGTGACAGCGAGGTGGGAATATTGGAACTTCAACACGAAGGGCCTTCTTTTCAAACTTCTAAGATCACTCTTCTGGCGATTCCCATCAAAACCGCATTTCTCTCCCCAAACTATCTTCTTGTTGTTTACGCCAAAGCCTTTGAGGTAATCGAAATCACCAGTGGCCAGTTGGTACAAACCTTCAAGTACCAGCTGAAGTTGACCACTACGCTTCTATGTGTTAATGGGTCGGTGGCTACCATAATTTCTGGTAATACCATCCTACAATTTTTGTATTTGTCTTTTCAAAAGCAGTTAGATCAGTTTCTATCAGCTCGAGGTGAACTAACTCACAACAAGAAGAAGGACCAGACGAATGACTTGCAACTATTTGGGTTAGAACGGGCCATTTCTTTGTTGAGTTTTTTGAATGAAAACGACGACTTTTTCGTGAATGAACTTGATAGCCATGGCTCGCCTTTGAAAACCAAAAACCTCCACCTCAGGGAGTTATTCAAAGAAAAGGCTGTCGTTTATTTTAATACCTACTCAAGGTACCATGAAGCTTTGGTCGACATTGCCTCGGACTGGATAATTAATTATACCGATATTTTACATTTGTTTCCGGACTTCTTGAATGGAAACATTCAAATCAAACAGGAAATTGGCCAAGATAAGCCTTCTCCCGAAAATTCGTTGAGGTCAATCACTCTTAAAGACTTAAAAGAATACATTGATTCTGAAAAGGTGAACCTGGGTAATCTTGACAAACCACTTGATGTCCAGACTATAAAGTTGGATAATTTCATGAAAGCCGTCAATAATTTGATCATATATTTGACTGACCAAAGAAGAATTCATCTCAGCCTCTTAAGCAGCGATGAGGATAATCCGTACATTTCCTGGAAGTCCGTGCATATCGAAGCAGCAGACTTGTATCCAGGGGTGGACAAGATGAAACTTAAACCTTGGTTGGAAACTTCCGCGTGCGCCATAGACACAACTTTATTTTTGTGCTATTTTTATGTCAAGCCTTTGCTACTTGGTCCTCTTTTGCGCTTGCCGAACAACAGATGCGACGCCACCACTGTCAACAAATGCATCTTAGAAACCCTCCGCAACAGCTCTAGCCTGCTGAGCTTTTACATGAATCAGCTTCTTGATTTCTACTTCGGCAGATCATTGCACAAGGATGCATTGGGAATGCTTTTTGACTTATCGCGGGACAAATCGATCATACTGAAAGAAGCAAACAAGTTTCTCGAAGGACCTTGGTTGACTGTTCGGTACTTGCAAAAGTTATCCAACGATCACTTGGATCTCGTGCTTCATTACTCCCAAATGGCCATGGATGAACATCCTAGTTCAGCTGAGGAGATAGCTCGGATGGTGTTTATGAATGACACATATGAATGCGAGAGCTATGACAACTACAAAGTGCTTGAATTTTTCGAAAGTACCTCTACAAATTTGGATCTCTCAAGGTGTTATCTTGAGTGGCTCTTGCATGAAAGCGATATTTTGGAGAGTCCTTCGAGGAAGAAAGACCGTGAGAAACTTGGCACCAGATTGTGTCTCATATACTTGACCGATTTAAAGAGCTTTTCCGGTTCTGATGACGAATTCTCTCGAACTGCACCTTACAAAAAACTATACACGATCCTTGTGGGTGGCCGTGACTTTGTGCCATGGACTGTTTTGAAGAACGTTCCCCTTAGCGAAGATAAATTCTTAAGGCTCACTATTCTCGTTTATCGAAAACTAGGAGAACACGTCAAATCGGTGGATATTCTCTACAACCAGTTAGGAGACTTTGAATCTGCTAGACGATACTGCGCGGAGATCTATAGAGAGCCAAATGGAGAAAAAAAAGGACAAGATCTACTCCACAAGCTACTTGAAGACTTGCTCATGAATTACGAGGAAAACATTGATTTGGTGGCAAAGCTTCTCAATTCTGAAGGAAGCAAGATGTCGTCGTTCTACATACTCACTGCGTTGCCTAAATCGTTTCCTTTGAACAAAATTTCAGCTTACTTGGAATACTCGCTTCAATGTGCGGAAGAGCAGATCTTCTTTTCAAGGGTAAAAGGACAGCTATACAAGATTGGATCGTCTAAAATGCGGCGTGAACTCTTATTCGCAGAATCGAAGTCCTTCTTGGTTGAGAGCGAGAAAGAGGCTTGTCGGGTTTGCGGTCACCATTTCGGACGCAAAGTGCTTTGTTTAACCCCGGACGATGAAGTCGTCCATTATGGTTGCTACAAGCCCCAGGCATAGGGGACTCGCGAATTAATGAAGGAGTATTGGCCCACCGATGCATGCAGTCTATGACATCTGCTTTAAACGCTATGCGTTTGTTTTCTTGCGAACGCTTCTCTGCATATAACTGAAAATGTGTTTATTTGGAGATCGTTCTCCACTCAAGGTTATCCTTGCTGGAAAAAAAACTCATCGAATTTCCGGATTCCAAGTCAAGCCGGCGGTATCGATCATGACACAGGAGGCAAAACTACTTCCCGGGTCGTTAGAAGGAGATAACTCATCCAAGATCCGTCTTCCACCCATATCATTTTTGTCTCAAGTTTCCAACGATTTCTCATCGATGAAATCGAAAGGCTTCCCTGTCCAAGGCCCTGCGGCTCACTCGGGTGAAGCCGCAAGTGCTTCAGAGCTCAAGCCACAGCCAAAGCCAGGATTCAGCCACTCTGAGTTCAAAGGTGGGGCCAAAATTTCGAATTTGGGGCTACTGAATAGTGAGCAGGTACCCCAGACCACCAACGCCCCGGCACCAGCGAGCCAGCAGTTTGGGAGCTACTTGCATTCCAGTGGGCTCCGTCAGAACCAGAATATTCATCAAAACTACCACACGCAGCTGCCCTCTGAGCAATTTCAACCACCTCAGCAGTACAGTTTTCAACCTCAACAAGCCACCCAACAGGCAAGCCAGCCACATGAGACACTGAATCGAGAATTACTCGAGCCATCTCAAACTTCTCTGCAAAGAATCCCTCTGTCTTTGCATCACCACCATCACCATCACCCCCATGAGCAAGGTCATCGGCACCATCACCATCATCATCACCATAACAGTCAACATAGTCATCATAAGCAACAACAACAGCAACACCGCCGCCCCTCGCAATCGACTCCGCCCATCAACGTCAAATCGGGCCTAAAAGTTGAACATGCGCCAGTCGCAATCGAAGCTAGAAGGGAATCGAAGAGACCAAGAATCCAGAGCTCGGGCGACGGCGTTTCCAAGCGGTTGAAGAAGATCATGTGCACGTTGAATTTGAAACGGAAACACTTAGGCGTGCTTGTTTACAACCCCACCACTACTTGGGATAACTTACAGGTCACCCAATTGCGTGGCTTGGACAATGAAGAAAGGCTGCGGTTGCTACAGTTGCAAGAAAGCTCTCGCGCTAGAGCAAAGCAGTATGGGATGAAGCAAAGCTATCTTCCGGTCCTTCCTCCTCTTTCAGAAAGTCAGATTAATAATATTGTGGAGGTGAAAATACCATACAAGTTCGTGAAGGAACTCCTAATCCAGCATAATGCTCACTCGGCCTCTATGCCCGTGTGGGGAGGGCATGGTGGAGTGTTTAGTGACGATTCTGATATCCTAGGTGCACTCAAATTGAGTGGACTCTTTTCGGGAACGTTGGATTTGAAAGAGTGGAACAGTTCATGGAACAGCAGTCACATAGTGAAGCCTTCGGTTATTCACAAAGACAAGGACGGCGTTGAGCTTTTGGACTTGAGCGTGTCCCTTTTGCTTCTACCAGGATTGGAAAACTACCACGGTATGTATCAGAACGGGGTGTACTCCAGGTCATGGGTGGGGCAGTCTCCCCACGATGGATTGTCATACGCCATCTATAATGTGAAATGGGAAACGTTTGGACAGTTTGGGAAAGCTTTCAGCAAGACCTTGAAGAAGTTGCAGCAACAGGAAGAGGAAATGTCTCACCAGCTCCAGAGTCAGAGGAACGGGTGGGTTTTCAAACACCCTGGAAAAGAACATGGCAGCCAAGAGACATACTTGTGGAAGCTACAATCTAATCAACCCACCTCGCCATGAAAATGCAATTCTGTTCATGAACTGAGCCCAGGCTCGCAACGGTGGTGCATATCAAAAAGCAGCCTTGCTTTATCAGTTAAGCCGCACTCGGCCATCAAAGAGCCAACAAACAGCCAACAGCCCCAGGCACATGTACCACGGCCCCGGGAAAATCACACCCGCTCGTACAGGCGGTTAATTATATAGTTTATGTCTAGGTGGCCACAAGCTACCGGGCAGCAGAGTTCAATGTCTTCAAATAAAACGTGTCTCTGCAGGAACAGACGTAGGCATTCGCATTATTTTTTGGCATTCGCCTCTGACAACGTACCAAGCAAACTAGGCCGGCAAGAGGATTGTTTTTTGAACATTACACACGCCTTGTCCCCTATCCCTGGGTGCCCTCGAATACAAAAGGCACCTGTCGCTTTTCATGCCAAAATTTGCTCCCCATCATACCTGCAGCTTACGTCTTCGGCATTAACTTCCTGAGTCTCAGGAAACCTACCAATGGATATTTCATCATTCAAAACAGCAACTCCAACAACAAACGCCGAACAAGATAGCTCCTCGCCGTCCACGCTACGAGATACTGCCAATCCACGCAAGCAGCAGAAGAAAATTCGCAAGTTTCCATCCTTTCTTCGTAAGATTTCGGACGAGTGGAGCCACTTCTTAGTGAAAATCAGGCAGTTTTCCGACCTCAACCTCACAGACGAAGAATTCCTAGATTCTCTTTTCGCCACGAGTGACGAAGATTTCTTTCCAGCACACGCCAAATCCGGAACAAACCCCACCTTGACCCCGGCAGAGACCCAATTTTTGCTTGATTTCAAGAAGCTCAATCTGCTTGATAGAGTGGCCGAGCAACCCAAGAACATGGGAGGCCAGGATTCGACAGAGAAGCACGTGAGTCCCGCCGGCGAGAAACCAATGCTCATGTCTCCCTTACCCACTTCAAGCGGCAGTGGCGACAAGGCAGCGCTCTCTCTCTCCTTCCAGCATACGGATGTTCATGGCAATAGCGTTGAGAGGGAAAGCGTTGCAGATGAAAATCCAGGACAGGCTCTTTGGGAAAGAAGACGCATGCAGTGGCTCACGCCTTCCAGCAACGTGGACACCGAGGAGAAAAGAAAGGCCAGGATCGCCCAGTCGTCACTAAGTCATATTTCCAGGGACTTGTATCCGCGCATTTACAAGGAGTTCATGGACAAGGCCAAGCCGTTGAAAAAAGGAAGGGCGATCAATTTGGAGGATTTCATAGCCATCATCAACGCGGGCTGGACGGCGGAAAAGAAGTGGGAAAGAGCGGCCCAAGGGCTACCGTAGGATAGCGGTGCCTTCTGTCCGTGATATCGGCACAGACCATCGGCAGGCAGTGGTGGCTGGTTCCTGATAGCTGGCTGGTGCAGCAGCCGACTCCTTGGGGAAATGAATTTGTCGCCGATCAGCTGTTTTTCACTAGCTTCAATGTTTCCTCCAATACACGCATGTTCTGGTCGACTAGCTCCACCTGCCGCTGTAAGGTATCCACGCAAGACTCTGTGGCATCCAGGTCCACATACAACGCCCTGCGTGTTCGCTTGATGAACCGCTCTAAGTTTTTCTTCGCGAGTCTGAGGTCCCTGCAATTGCCCACAATGTCTTCATTTAGCTGGCGGTCGATTTCTTTGTCTAGGTCGTGTATAGTGGTGATTTTGTCCAACAAAGGCGGGCACGAGATGGCGTCGTTGCTTGAGTTCGCATGGATTATTGCATCAACGGCCTTGACCAATTGGCCCGAGGCCGCAGTGGATTTTTGTAGGTGTTTGGCTTGTTGCCGCTTCGCCGCCACGAGCTTATCTCGATAAGAGCTCATGTATCAACAAATTGGCCTGAAAGTTTGGCACTACGCAATTGCCTTTACTTTAGAAACGCCGAAGAAAAATGCCTTTGTAATAAACGCCTCTGCAATAACCTCCTCTGTAATAATTGCCTTTGTAATAATCGCTTCTGTACAAAATGCTGGCTCAGTCAGACAATAGCCAATGTGTTGGCATTGTTACTCCAGGTCCCACGCATTGTCCTGCTAATGTCCGGGCCGCGTGGACCCGTGCATCTCGGAGTGCACCAGAACATGCTTAGCGACACACTCATACCTCGCCACGATGGATCATAAGCACATAATAGCGAGCTCTTTATTTGCGGCTTCTCATAGCGCAGACAATGCGACTGCACGCCTGCTATTAGAATTGGACTCCCTAGAGGACGCCGACCTTGGCCGTCTCATTGAGGGCTCGTATCACATGCTTACAGAACATGATCTTTCGAAGGGGGATGTCTTAAGGGTGTGGGAAATGCGCTTGGTGCTCATGCTCTTCAACAACCAGCTCGGGCTAGCGAAAAAAGAAGCCTTGAACTTGAACAATGCCCTCTACACCCACGAAAATCCGGGTGCCGTTTCCGCCAAACCACCCGCGCAGTTATTATCCAGACAGCAGGAAGGCGGATTGTATCTGAAGCTGGCGTCCCCATCTGCATCGAGCACGTCGCTTAACCAAGTTGCACTACCGCAGAAGGTGGTCGTGTATCCTCTACCCAACAATAACGACTCCAGCATTCCTGATCTGCTCATGCGGCTCTTGCTTCGGTTGAAATCACTCCCGAATCTAAGTCTAGTAAACGAGATCTACAAACTCTCGTACCAGTACCGTTTGAGAAGCGCGGCTTCAGAGGGCCATAAGCTACAGGCAAAGTTGATCTGCTCTGCCTATGCCACTGCATCTGTGCTCGTCATCAATAAGAACTTCCTTTCACTCCTCTCCTTGGTCGAGTCGTTATGTGAAGACTTGGAGCATGTCTTGAAGGAGGCCTACGCGCAGGATTTCGAGGCGTATCTCTCGAACATCCGTATGGTGTGGTTATGGGCTAAGGCTCTTGACTACAAAAGCAAAAAGTTCCCGAACGTGAAGGGAGTTCTGGCCGAAAAGCTCTCTGATGACCACGTGAGTGCCGTGGTGAATACGTGTGAGTCAGTGTACCTGAAAATCGACGGCGATACATTCGTGGCTTTGAAATTTGTTTTGGCCAAGCTTGCTCCAACAAACACCGCAATTGAATCTGGGGACTTGACAATCAGCAACATTGTGAGAGCCATTTTCTCGGACACTATTTCGACAAGAATTATGTGCTGCACGTTGTCTGTATGGGACCTTGTAGCAACCTATGACACTAAGCTTACGGAAAATGAGTTGAGGGTAGCGGTGGAGGAAGGGCCTGCACCGTTGGATAAAACGTATGCCAAGATTATGTCCAAATGGGGTGACAATTTCAATAAGCTCTACGGAATGGAGTGACCGGCATGCCGGACAAAGACACAGCGCACCAACAGACTCAATGAGTAAACACAATGCAATTTTTCAGTCCTCCACGCCAACAACTTCCGCTCCCATTGCCAAAGCACCACCGCTACTATCCGCTCTTTTCACCAGGTTCCCGCAGCCAGGCTCCCTTTCTAGCTGTAAAGTATATGCACTCAGGAGGTACGGAGGTCCTGTCCCCCGGTCTTTCGCTCCCCAACATAGTCATAGTCACCTGACCCGCCTGGCAGCACCCGGAGTTGAAGGACACACAAACTTAAAACTCTTGCTTCCACCATGGGCGAGAAATCCGGAATCGACGACTTGGCGTCGCTTTTTCTTCCTGACCTCTTGAACCCGCTAGCAAACACAAATGACATTCTGAGGTTGGAGATGGAAGAGGACATCTATCCATTCCCTCAGGACGACCCGACCATGGCTTCCATGTCCGCAAGCTCTGGCGCAGGAATGCAGAGAGTGTACAACCCGGGCCAGCAGAATGCTTCTCAGCCGGAAATGAGCTTTCTGTCAGTGGGGGGCACGCCGCAAACATACCTGATGATAAACCAAGGCCCAACCTCCGCAAACAATGTGCCCCCCTACAACAACGGCGACTCCTACAACAATTTCTATTCAGGGTCAAGGATTTTTTCTCCGTATCCCGAAATTGATTTCGGACACTTTCCCCACCACACAGACTTTGTTTCTGCACAACCGGATCTCCAGCAACAGCTTCGGCAGAGGCAGCCTCACTTGATGCCCTCTCAAGCGGGGCTTCAGCCAAGTATGTCGCCCTACGATGCGCATGTGTGGTCTATGGACTCTCAAAGCGTGGCTCGACAGAGTGCCATGCGGGCCATTGATGGATACCTGAATTATTATGGGCCGGATCAACCTACCAATGACTTTAAAAGCGGCAACAATCGACTGGAAGAAGACAACCGACTGTCAGGGGCTACTTTCAAGGATGATAGGCTGGTTGAGTCCTCTCAGAAGAATCGAAATTCGAAAAAAAGTGCTGATTCCATTCTGGTTTCTGAGACCAAAGCTAAAGTCAAAGAAACCCCACAAATTAATGTGGACTTTTCTACCGAGGCTATGATAAGGCTTCTAGATCTCAAGCACGAAGCGGATTCGAACGAGAGTTTAGATCACCCTGCTGTTCTGCTTGGGGGTTTCTTGCGGGGTCGGCTTCTCACGAACAATGAAGACAATTACAAGTACATTTCTGTCACGGCCGGCTCAGTGGATCCTACGCGCATGTATCCTCCTCTGGTGATTTCCTGCTACAGAAGAAACTACATCAATCTATATTTGCGATGTGCCATCGATTTGACGAAGATAGCCCAACATGGCAATGAGAGTGTCCAGAGATTTAAGATTGTCATCTCAGCACAAACGGAAGCATTTGATCCTACGCCAGTGAGCTTCTCTATAATGTCGGATTCTAAAGCTAAAAAAGACCTTGGTAAAGTCGGCGACAATTTGCTCATTAAAATGATCGATCCTGTTCATACAATCGAACTCAATGAGTGCAAAGGCGAGCAATATTTCTTGGTGAAAAAGCTCAAGTTCACCAGCGCAACCGCAAACAGCACACACTTTAGCTTCCAGACTTATAATCAGCTTTGTGTTAGTCTCTATGCGGAGTACCCGTCCGGGGATCAGCTAATTAGCCGGTGCAAAAGCTCATCTTTGATTGTCAGAGGAAGAAATCCATCTTTCTACCATTCCAAACACGACCAATTGATCAAACCTAGGTCACCACATTACAAATCCAGTTTTGATGCCAGTTTTGGCCTCAGTGACTACGAATCCACCAACACGCCACAACAGGAGGAAGTGGAAGCGGATGCGTTAGCAGGTATGGAAGTTGAACGTGCAAGGTTGAAGCAAAGTAGTGACATTAAGCATGGATCTGTTCTGAATTTTGATCCAGTGGTTGATGTATCCCCAAACACCAGGAAAGACTCTGAGGTCGATGATTTTGGGTCTGTTCAAAGAGAAATAGCCACAGAAAATGGAGTTAAACCCGAGAGGGAAGTTGGCGAAAGTGCAGTCAATGCCATTGATGATGGAGATGGCATCGATGAAGACGAGGACGGTGCTGAGTATGGCAATGCTCATGATAACAATGACGGCAATGGAGCAGAGGATGAAGATGTTGATGATAACGATGATAGCGAGAAGGACCGAGACGCGAGCAGCGATTCTGGCGGTGAAGACGGCAGTCGAATGGCACTGGGAGGCCTGCGGAAGAAGAACGATCTGCCATCAGCGAATTCTCTGAACGAAACGAACCTCAAGAAAATCTTGAATAGTATGTCCAAGAGCGGAGGCGCAGCATACCACTACTTTCCCATTCTGAGTGTTTATTATTTGCCTCCAATCAATGTGGTCTACTTCCCCCATGGCGCACACCATACGGTGGCCGCGGAAGATGGAAGCGAGCAAGCTAACAAGGATCCCGACAGCATTGCTTCTCCATTGAGCCAAACCCAGGGTGAGAGGAAGAACTCCTCTAAGGTCTACTTTCGATAAGAATCGAAGATCCAAGCAAGTCATTTCTTTTGAAACAAGGCATCTACTTACGTTGGCCGTATGCTTTAGTGGCGTAATCACCATCAATGACAATAACGTTCTGAGGAGCGTAATCATAGGTCTTGTCAAAGTAGCTTTTCAAGAGCAGCTTTACACCAGCAGCATACCTGGCCTGAGCATCCAACGAAGTTCCACTAACATGCGGGGTCATTGCATTGCCGCCACCATATTTGTTTCTGAATGATCTCCATGGGTGGTTGTCGGGCGCAGGTTGAGGGTACCAGACATCTCCTCCGTAGCCTCTAAGCTTTCCGGACTTAACGGCATCAGCAACATCCTGCTCGATACAAATTGCACCACGGGCCGTGTTCACCAACCATGCGCCATCCTTCATGTGGCTAATGAGTTCCTTGTTGAACAAGCCCTTACTTCCTTCATGGAGAGGGCAATTGATGGTGACCACGTCTGCGCGAGAAAGCATCTCCTTCAAGTCTGTCACGCGTTCAACAATGTTGTCCTTGTCGTTGAATAAAGCAGAGGCCTTGTTGAGCTTGTCAACGGCTGCTGAGGGCAAGTCCTGGTAGTCAAAGTACAAGAGCTTCTTTGGGTTGAAAGCGATCAAGCGCTCCAACACCCTGTACCCGATTCTTCCTGCACCAACGGTTGCAATGACCTTGTCCTCCAAGTCGTAAGTGTCTTTTGCGACAGCTGCGATATCCCAGCCACCAGAGACTGCCTGTTCATGGGCAGGAACAAAGTTGCGAACCAAGTCCAAGATGGTCATCAACACATGCTCAGCGACAGACACAACGTTGGAGCCTGTGACCTCCGCCACAGTGATCTTACGCTCGTTGGCCGCATCCAAATCCACGTGGTCAGATCCCACGCCTGCAGTGATGCAGATCTTGAGATTGGGGGCCTTGTCAATTCTTTCCTTTGTTATGTATGCAGGATAAAATGGAGTGGAGATAATCACCTCTGCGTCATCCAAGTGCTTGTCCACCTCTGATGAGCCAATGGGGTCTTTGGAGGTTGTGGACACCAACTCATAGCCATGGGACTCGACGAATTCCCTGATGCCTAGTTCATTTTCAATGCATCCGAGCAATTTGGGCTCTTGCTTGGCGTGTTCCTTTCCTTCGTAGAGAACTAAAAGTACTTTTGGTTTGGGCATTTCTGGGTGTTTTCGATTCTGGTTTGTTGTTGGACGAAAGGGCCGATTTCACTTTCTTTTATGTTAGTTAGTTATCCGATTCCGAGGCATTTTTATATCCCGCATTTCGGACTTTAAATTTCCTGCTTTTGCAATCGAGCCATGTTGGGGCTCTGGAACGTCACACTGCAGGTAGGTCCTGAATATTTGCCGCGCAATATTGTGGGGTAAGTTACGCTTGTAGCCTCACAGCCACCGCTTGAAAACGTGGATAGCTACATTGAGTGCTGGTAAGCCTCTTTTGCTCAGATGTGCATCCTTGCCAATTGTCTATACAGCAACCATTGCTGGAAAGCAAGTGTGTAGGGCAGTGCGTGTATTGCACATAGCGCGCAGAGTACTCCTAGCTCGGACTTCCCTGCTACACGTGATTTGCCCGAGCAAGTAATTTGTTTGGAGCGCTGGTTTCGTGAAAACATACCCCACAGAGGGCTTATCCGCGAGATTTTCTTGTTTCCCAGACGCGTTCACGTCTTCAGCTAAGATAGACGTAGATGTGCAGAAATAGACGTGGGTGAACAAAGATAGGCGTAGATGTACATAATGTTCTTTGTTGGAGCTTTTTCAAACGACTAGTGTAGAATATTACGCAATTTACTTTCGAATATTATTAACTTGAGCAACAGCCTTCCGGATGGGGCCCAGATATAAATATTACATGCAACTAATCAAAGGCCAACTGCTTCTTGATCTCAGCAATGGCACGGCCAGGATTCAACCCCTTGGGGCACGTTCTAGAACAGTTCATGATGGTGTGACATCTGTATAAAGACATAGAGTTCTGCAACATCTCTTTTCTGACCTTGGAGGCCTCATCTCTGGAGTCAATCAACCATCTGTATGCCTGCATTAACACTGCAGGACCCAAGTATTGCTGTTGATTCCACCAGTAAGATGGGCATGAGGTGGAGCAACAAGCACACAAGATGCATTCGTATAAGCCATCCAATTTTGCTCTGTCCTCGATGGACTGGAGGTTTTCCCTGCCGTCCACTGGAGGGGTGTCCCTCTGTAAGTAAGGCTGAATAGATTTGTACTGTTTGTAGAAGTGAGTCAAGTCTGGCACCAAATCACGCACAATGTACATGTGGGGCAATGGATAGATCTTGGACTCCTTGCTGGTGTCGGTATCGATTCTGCACAAGCAGGCCAAAGTGTTGACACCGCCAATGTTCATGGCGCAAGAGCCACAGATGCCTTCTCTACACGATCTTCTGAAAGTCAAAGTGGAATCCTGCTCGTTTTTGATCTTCAAGATGGCATCCAAGACCATGGGGCCACACTCATTCAAGTCAATTTGGTACTTTTGCATTTTAGGTTCGACCTCGGGAGTATCGGGGTTCCACCTGTAAATTTGGAATGTCTTTAATCTGGGTGTAGCATCGGTGGCCAAGGTTCTCTGGAGGCGAGAAGCACGAGGAGCAGAGCGAAATAAAGTTCTGATCATGACGGGGTTATTTTGTGAATGTGGAGTGGGGATAGAAAAAAATCAGAGGTACTGAGAAAATACTACTAGCGTGCTTTGGCCCGGAGCTCTCGTGTGCAGAATTGACAAATGAGATTTTACTTTGCCGTGATTGGCTGACCCCGGAAATTATACTCGTGACTGGCGCGCTCACCCGAGGTGTGTGTCCTAGATATAGCAGTGCCGCGTGACTCGATATGGACCGACTGCCTGAACACTTTGGACTTGACTGATTATGACCGCTAGTGCTCAGAATGTCTCGTTGAATTGTACCATGCAGCGTGTATAGGCCAACGTTTTTCATTCACGCGGATCGTTGCCAATGTTTCGCTCTCAAAGTACTCGGCCCTTGATAATTCTTGCGACCTACTGATTCATGTTGATATAAAACAATTATAATACTGCTAGAAGGGGTAAAACTACTCGGTCTTCACGAAAACGGCATTTTCGCATCTATCATACGTTCATGGGACCGAAGGTCTCGGTGTTGATGTTTTCCACGCCAATGTTCTTCAATTGGGCTTGAACAAAGTTCAGGTATGACTCGGGCCCGATCATGTAAACCTCTTTATCGACAATTTTTGCAGGGTCAAAGTCCTTCTCCAGAATTTTGGTGGAGATGAACTCATTGACTGTGAAGTTTTCATGTTGAGCCTGCAACTGTTGAAGCCACTCCCCAAATGGACGTCTGTCTTCACTCAGGTTGGAGTAGTGCAACACCACGTTCTTGCCGTCATGCAAAGCTTTCTCGATGATCGAAACCATTGGTGTGATGCCGATTCCGCCCGCAAACACTACCAAGTCCTTGGTGCTCTCCTCGTTGTAAAGCTTTCCGGTTGGAGGAGCCACGCGAATAGTGTCGCCCTGTTTGAGTTCGTGGTGGATGTAATTGGAAATGACGCCTCCCTTCACTAACCTGACACTGATGCGGAACTGTTCGCCCAAAGCTGTGCTAGAAATGGAGTATTCGCGTAACTGGGGCTGGTTTGTCTTGCCGTGTGGGTAGAACTCAAGAGCAAGGTATTGGCCGGGAACTGGCGCAACACGGGCTCCGTCCTTAGCTTTAAAATAGACCGACTTGACGTCGGAACATTCATCGACTATTTTAGCCACTTCAAACTCACGGAATCCCTCCCAGTTTTGCTTCAGGTACATTTCGTGCTCGGCATTAATGAGAATCTGTGCCAAGTTTCCGTAGGCAGTGGACCAGGCCTCCACGAACGCATCAGTAGCAATTTGGTCCCCTAAGAGCTTCTTCATGGTGGTGATGAGGGAGACTCCCACTACAGGGTAGTGCTCCGGTTGTATCTGCAAACCACAGTGTTTCACGCACACTTGGTTGACAAACCCCACAAGCGGAGTGATGTCGTCAATGTTCTTCGCATAATTAAGAAGAGCAAAAGCCAAGATCTTGGGCTGTCTGAGCGTTGCTTGATTCGAGGGATTGAAAAATACCTTCACCTCGGGGTAGTTTGTGAGCATGTACTCGTAAAACTGTCTGGTGAGCTCTTGTCCAGACAGCTCCAAGATAGGAACAGATGCTTTGATGAAGGTCTTCTGGTCGTCGGTGAGACTCTTGATCTCATACATTTGTATAGGTTTTACTGCAGCGGTAGACATTGTTGGGATGTTGTTTTAGGATGATTACATGCTACTCCACAGACTTGATGCACTATATAAGACTTGCTTACACCTGCAATATAAGCCTTACGTGACTGGCCGCACCCGAGGCGACCCGAACTAATGCACGCATCGACTGATCTCTACGGCTGAGGTTACTGCATCAGCAACTTTAATCCGCCGAGAACGAGGATAGACTTAATATGGAATGAGGTCCGAGCGCCAAGTCTTAGACGTACGTCGCCTGAATTTCTTGACTTACTCAGCACGGTTCCGTGTGGCTGACCGCACAATGCTCGTAAATGCACGATGAGCCGCTCAATAATCGGAGAACGCGCGCCTGCAGCGGTCTTGCCGCAAGTTCATTTAGCATTTCCTCGGCTAAACTCAAACATGACCTGTTGCGTCGATTTCATTGGCTTTGGCGAGAAGTAATTTTGCCCAGCCAAGTAGAATCCCTTTGTGGCATCTCCGTTGGCAAATTTGCGAAAGGCCGCAGTGGAGTACCCGAATGTTGGCAAGGCGCCGTTGTTCTGGGCATTGTGTTCAATGAGGCCTTGGATAAAGGGAGTGGCTAGAGTTCTCGCGGCCCTTCCCGAAACTAGCCGCGTCATTATGGTCGGGATGCGCTTCTCACTTTCTATTGTTTCTGCGATGAAAGTGGGGGCAGCCGATTCTTTCGTAGTGATGAAGATCGTTCCTACCTGCACCGCGTCTGCGCCTCTTAGTAAGTACTCTTCCATGGAAGATGCACTTGCTATTCCTCCGGCCGGGATCAAGAACGGCTTGTTTGCGGAATGCCCCACTAACTCTTTGACCTGGTCGAAGAGCGCCGAAGTGCTAAGATTCTCGTCTTGGAGCTCGGTGCAGAGAAAGTTACCCCGATGGCCGCCCGCTTCGTAGCCCTGGCAGACCAATGCGTCTAAGCCCAAGTCCAAAGCCACTCTTGCTTCTTTTCCTGAGGTAACGCAGCCCCATACACTAATGCCGCCTGCCTGGAGCCTTTTTACTGATTGCAGCGAGGGAACGCCAAAATGGAACGACACAACCCCCACCTTGGCCTCGATCAATTGGTCGATGAAGCGGTTCACTTTTGCGACGTCTCTCTCCTCGAGCTCTTTGAATGAAACTACAGCTCTTCCGAAGGACCCGACTCTGCTCTCAATATCTCTGACGGACTCTCCTGTTGCACTGCTGTACAACTTGTGCAAGTTTGACACTTCAGCAGACGTAGGCTCATGCTGCTCCTCGGGATTGAAGCAGAAGAAGTTGCAATTAACAATGGCAGATGCGTTGCAACCCTGTCTGAACTCACGGATGAGCTCAAAAACTGGGCGGGTGTCTCTGGTAATGTCAATTGGGGATAGAGGAAGTGACCCGAGACCCCCGTGCTTGTATACCTCCAGGGAAAGCCGAGGTGTTGAAATATTCGCCATTGGCGCTTGGACCAACGGCGTGGTGAGTCCGAATTTGGTCAAGAATCTGCTAGACGGAGACATAGTGTCGTGTGATGAACACCAGTGGTATGATCCGGATTGCGGGGTGCGTCGCAGTGACTTTACAGGCGGCCAGCATCCAGGCAATGAGAGCTCTGCGCTTTTAAATACTTTGTATTAAACTACTTACGTCGAAATGATGTCTCGAAGTTGAATAATCTTCATCAACCGCTAGCACTACACACTCTGCAAAAAGACGTCCATAGTCTGGGATCTGTTGATTGGAATAAGTCCATCACAGTTTGTGAGGTTTTTTATATACAAGTGAGATTCGGACGTCTAGTTGTTGATCGCCTCCTGAAGAGCCAACTTCCTCGAATGTGTGTCGAAATGGGCGCTCAAGTCTTGAAAGGACATCTTGCTTGGGTCTGCCACCATAGTATGCTTATCCTTGAAAGTGACTTGCACTTGAGCCTTCTCACTTGCGTCTTTCAAGATTTCGAAATCAACCGAACAGCCGCTTTTCTGCTGTCCTGGAATCCGTGCAAGAAATAGCCTCACTGGCTTTGCGCTGGTCGCAAAGGGGTCTAGCTTGACAGCCACCTTGGTGAAGTACTTCGTGATCATGTCAAGGAGATGTTCGGAAAACGTGGGATTTTTTTCGACTTGCCCTCGCATCCGTACATCTCGTGAAGTGTCGTCCAACGACCATGACACTTTAGTATGGTATGGTTGCTTGGCTTTCGTGGGAGGTTGCTGAAGAGTTGGGGCGGGGAATGTTGGAATTGTGGTCTGGGAATGTTGGAACTGTGGTTGGGAAAGTTGGAATTGTGGACTGGGAGGTAGGGTGTGGTGTTCTTGTTCGCAACCCACGTGGAAAAATGCTGAGTATTACAAAACTCCCATTCTCTGAACACACACTTTTTAATTATGGCGGCAAAATTCGAAATCCGGAATTTCAAACAATATACCACAACCCCAGCTTACAACCCTTATCGTAGATTAAATACAGCCTAGTTATTCACCAATAGTATCTGGCTTAGGCCCAGCACTCCACGGCGTAGTGTGCAGCCTAGACCGAGTCGCAAGCTGACAGTCAGTCAAAAATCCCACAGACGTCTACTAAATTACTAATTTCTGCATGAAAAGTGAAATTCTTACTCGGCATATTTGTAGCAAGCTTCGAAAAAAGCAATCTCAAGGTCAAGTGTCCGCTCGAACCACTCCTCAATACGTGGCCTCTTGGTGTGGTCCTTCGCCACGCGGTCCACTTCGCTTTCGAGAAATGCGACCCAGCCCTCAAACTCTGCACCGCTATGCAACTTCAACCACTCCAGGTGCTTGAACTGCAAATCGTCAGGCACCCCCTTCTCAAGATTGTACTGCGCCCATCCCAAGTACACCTTTTCCATCACGTACATGAAGGTTGCGATTTCAGCGTAGTCGTTGCTCTTGAAGGCCAAGACATCTATAGCATCTAGATACTCTTGAACTTCACCCAACGTTGGTTCCACATTGAGCATGTTGGGAACTTCAGCGTCGAGCTCATTTGCACTTTCCGACTTCAACTGGTCCAACACCTTGCGGAAGTACAAGTCCTCGGCGGCACATAAAAAACCAATCTGCTTGCCTAGCGTGTTGGCCGCCTGGGGCTCGTCACAGAGGCGAAGCGCATTCCCAAACAACTTGAGGCCCAGCTGGAAGAATTTTAGATCTTGCACCAAGTAGGTGAAGAGCTTGTGATTGGGCAAGATGCCGGTGCATAACTCATTGGTGAGATCATGCGTCGTGGACTGATGAAATTTGCGCTCGTACTTCTGCAATAAGTCTTCACAGTAGCTCATGTCTGATATTGGAGCTCACGTCACATCCCTTTTTCCTTTTGGACAAGATTCTTTTATACTTCTCACCATGCGCTTGTGGGTCTCTAGAGTGCGTGAATTACGGGAACAATGCGAGCACGAAGCGTGACTGGGTCGTGCTACCCAACATTGGGTGCAAACTCTCGTGTGAAACGGCACGTGAGGCCAGGGTGAAATTCAATAAGTTTGCATTTCAAGGCCCCGGGCATTTTGCAGGCCCGTATCTGCAGATTTCCCGGAGTTCCGATAGATTGGAAGATTAGGCTTCCATGAGTCGGGGCATGTGAAAATCTTTATTTATGTTTACATTCTCTCGGCCTTTACACGTTCTTATCTAGCGTCTTGATCATATCTAGCGTGGAATGTGCCAAACCGTGTAGGGAATGTCCCTCTTGAGCGAAGAGAATGTGGCAACCGTTACTTGAGTTAATTTTCATGCATGCAAGAATTGCACGAGCTGCGAGATAAGACAGAGTCACGCACTCGCTAATACCTCCTAGCAAAACTGCTGTGTAGAGCATGACCCGCCTGCCAACAAGCCACGGCGCTGCATGAATAACAGGGGGACGCAATGAAAAAGTCTCATGATCCATCGCTAGAATTCCTCGGTTCCATCGGAAAGCGCAAAACACGTTCTCGACATCTCACTGCTGCATCTCGACTGCGCATTCCACTACATCAGCCGTGCAGCAGCTGTGGTGCGCAAACCTTGACCCTTCCACAACCACGGTGATCACCAAACACATGTCTGTGTCCATAACACTGTCTGAAAAATATAAAAGGCGTCTGATTCTTCCTCCAAGTCCTCTTCTCATCACCAAACAATCCAACAAACTTCCAACTCTTCTCCTCGCGCCTAACAATGAAATTCTTCAGCTTTATTCCTCTTGCTTTTATCTCTGTTGCAGCCGCCTCTCCTGTGGCTCAGCAGCCTGAGAAAAGACTCGACCTCGGTCCAGTCACCCAACTCTTGAACTCAGAGATTTCTGGAACCGTGGCTGGTGTTTCCGGTGCTGCAAACTCCACCACCGCCTCCATCGACACCATTGTCAAGGACTTGGAGGGCTTGCTCTCCACCCTTATCCAGGACGTTGAGGGTGTTGCTTCTGCCGCTGGAATTGACATTTCTTCTGTTTTGAGCGAGGTTGGTCTCACTGAAAATGCCAAACGTGCCGTCCCTTTCAACATCGAAGAAAGAAGTGTGAACGCTATCATCAGCGCCGTGACCAAGTTGCTCACTGATCTCTTGACCAATGTCGTTAAGTTAGCCGGAGATGCTGGTGTCTCCTTGGGAGGCACGCTCTTGTCTATCTTGAACATTTGATACCCTTGTCTATTGCCAGGGCCTTATGCCCTGAAGACTTCAATAAAGCCTTGTTTCACTCTGTTCCTGTAGGGCGAACTTTGCAGCTGCTAAAGTCACTTGGAGGTTTGACGCTTTGCGCGCAAGATCGTGAGCAAATTTAGGCCCACGTACATGCGTTCAATATCACTCGATGTCATCATGTATGCATGGAAATTTCAGGTCTCGCAGGTATCTGGCCTCACACAGTACCAGGCGAGCAATCGCAGTAGTCTATAAATACTTAAGTGGCTCTCCAGAGGATGCAAAGCTTCTGACTTTCACCTCTCGTTTGAGAAATGACACAGTGAAGTCAGATGCAGCCTCCACCCCAGGCTCCAATGGAGAGTCGCCTCCAGAGACACTAACGACAGTATCCGGATGGCCAAAGGAGTGAAACCCACATTTTTTTGTGTAGTAAGAGACGAGGTTGTGCTCTCTAATCACGGACGCTAGTAGAACATAAGATGATACATTGCGCTCCGTAAACCAATCGTTGGTTCCCTTGGCGAGCCATTCGGAAATGACGTACTCAAGTAAAACGGCTCCACCCCGCGGCATGAACGACGTATAGGCAGTCAACTCCAATTCAAGAAGATTGTCCAACGCAAGATTCAGCAGCTTGGGTGAAGTAAACAGCGCTTTTTCGGTTTGAGCCTGCAGGCTTCCCGTGGCACGTGTGCCCTTTAGGCCCATGGACGCGACGCAGCGGTCTAGAATTGTTGGGTCCAACATTTCATCCGGCGCCAAGCTATGAACACTAACCGAACTGGGGACCAATGGCCCAAGCTCTGCCGCAAGGTCTGGCGGAATGTCCGAGTCATTGCATCCAGACAAAGGCCAAACATTCAGGTTGAACTTCCGCACGAAGCCACGTTCATGCTTCAAGCTATCGAAAACTTCCTTGGAGCCGAGAAGGAGAAGTATAACACAGTCTCGTTCCGGCGAGAGCCTTAGACATTGCAAGAAGGAGTCTGGGCTCTTTATTCTGTTAGACTTAATAATGCCGTAGTTGGCCATGGCCTTGGAGTACGCCTTGTTGATCAAATGAGTCAAAGTCTCGAACTTCGCCGGGCCGGGATTGGCGAACAACCACTCTTTCCGTAGGATAATCAAGTCGTAGCTCATTTGTGGTGGATTTGGGTGGCGGACAGCCCAGTGTTGATGAGTAGTGTTTAGAATTGACGGAAAATCTCGCGCATTTTGATACATGTTACCCCAGGCGACCACCACTATGAGGTTTCTTGCGTTGCAGTGGAATCATCCAGGGCCACAGCCCTGCTCAGACGGCCCACAGCACGTTTCTTCAAGTACTCAACATACCTCACCTCGCGTCTCTTTCGGAGATAACCAAAGGTAAAGTAGCCAATTGGAATGTAAGCCAAGAGTGTCGCTTTCACTGCCGCGTCAAGCACCGGATTCTCCACGAATGCCAAACTCAACAACACTAGAATAAGCTCACTCACCATTGAGACCGGGAAGGTGATGTAGAAATGCGAGTAGTGGAGGAAGAATAAGAAGCTGGGCGATGACCTGGTCTTCATCTTGAAGGAATGGTACGAGTAGTCAATCACATTCTGCACACACCAAGCGGCTATCAAAAAGGAGTACGACGTGTGCTTTGCAATCGTAGGATGTGGGAAGATGACGCCATAGCAGATCCACACCATTCGGAGTGCACTGAAGAGCGCCCAGAAGTCGTTTACCGAGTAGCTGGTCCTCGACAAAAGGTTGACGACGAAGAAACCGGCTAAGGGCAACACGGCGCATACATGGAAGAAGTCAGCAATTCCCTGGGGTAAAAAACGGCGCCCTACCAAGGGAAGGAGAATCACGAACCGGCCAAGGCAGCAGACCCATAGCGTCGTGGAAACGAGATTGAAGAAGAACACAACCCGAAGCTTGCGAGACAAGGGATATAAGGGCATGGTAAGGAATGCGAGGTGGTAGAAGTTGCACTGGGACATCAGCCCGCGCGCGGCCATGTGTGACTTTCGTGTACTCTCTGAAGGAGCCAGTGCCTCTACAGTCACAGGCTTATTGCATGGAGAACAGGCATCGCCGGCGGGAGCCGAATAGAAAGCGCCCTTGAAACACCCTCGCTGTCTCCAAAGGCCTGTACCCTGCAAAAACTTGGAAACGTGGATCGATGCCCCTGCATATAGCCATGAATAGATAACATGGTGTCTAAAATTTCACCAGCAGTCTGGAGACTACGATGAAGTTCTTTGTGCCACTCGTTTTCTTGGCGCTATTCGCCTACGTGTCTGCTTCCTGGACACCAGAGGACTACGAGATCTTCAGCTTGAATGACAAGGTCAGAGACGACTTGGGCCCCGAGGCTACTTTCTACTCATGGTTGTCGTTGCCCAAGGGCCCCAAGTCCACCGCCGACGAGATCAACAAAGCCTACAGAAAGTTGTCGCGGACCTTGCATCCAGACAAGTTCAAGAAAGGCTCCAAGTCTGCGAGGAAGGCTGCTGAGGAGCGGTTCCAGAGACTCTCGGTGGTGGGTAACATCTTGAAGACACATGGCTTGAAAACGAGATACGACTACTTTCTCAAAAACGGCTTTCCCAAATGGAAGGGCACGGGCTACTTCTACTCCAGGTTCAAGCCTGGTTTCGGCTTCACCTTGCTCGTCATCTACATTATCATTGGTGCATTCCAGTATGTATCCTTGAAGATCAGCAGGAAGCAGGACTACAAGAGATTGGCAGCATTGAAACAGGACGTGATTGCAAAGGCTTGGAACAACTCCATAATACCACCTCTGGACGGGTCTGCACGGAGAATTGGAATGGGCGCAAACGAGTTTCACGTGTCTCCTGTCGGGGAAGTCAGCTTGGTGCAGAAAGATGGGTCTGAGGAGTACTTGGAGGTTTTGGACGAAAACGACATCAACGTCAACCCCAGCTTCAGAGAATCGCTCTTTTTCAAGATTCCTTGTTTCTTGTGGAACACGAGCTTGGGGAGATTGACCGGTTGGACCATCAACACGACTGTCGTTTACGCCAACACCACGAGGGAGACCGAGGAGATGCCCCACGACAGCGTTGCTAACCAGAAAAAGAAGAATCAGCGCAAAGGAACAAAGTTGGAGTTGCCCAATGGTAAGGTGATGTACAGCCGTAAGAAGGGCAAAAAGTAAATAGGCGTGGCAGTCGTCATTTAAATACATATACATTTCCTTCATTAGAGATGACTTGACAAACAGCGTCACTCTTTATGCTTTGAGACACGATAGAGCTGGCAATCGGTGTCATCGTCTGACGAGCTGCTTCCCGAGATGTCGTGCAAGTAATCTTTTTCCTGACCCAAACTCATTCTGTGGCCGTCGTACTCCTCATAAAGCATGTCCTTGTTTTCGAATTCCCTAGCAGGAGACATGTTCTTTATTGGGACGTCGGTGATCTTAAACCCACGACTGTGCCCGCTACCATCGTAGCCGTCTTCCTGATCATCGTCACTGTCATTGTTATCATTGCTGTCATCATCCTCATTATCAACGGCATCAAAATCATCCCCATCAATGTATTGGTAATCATCGTTTCTTTGAGTATACTTCTTGCCACTGTCCTCGTCATCTGCATCTTCATTAGGGTCATCCTCATCTTTAGGACGGACGAACTCATCATGATTCGTGGAATCTCCTAGGATTATGGGTAGCTCTTTTTCGCCATTTCTTCCATAATCCTGATTCTGGGAGCCGTTTTCCTGTGAATCCAGCTGCGGGTAATCTGGGTCTGTTCCCAAGATCACGTTGTAGAGTTCACGAGTCTTGAGGAGTATCTCTGTGACGAACCAGTTCCATTCCTTAGAACCCACTGCATCAACAATTACAGGGGAGATTAAAGACGGTTTGTACAACGAAGTGAACTTCACAACCTCTTCGCTCACAAGAATGAGGTGCCCAATGTACCCCGGGCGCGGCTCTTCCTGATTTTGAAACGCGTTGACTATCAAGTTAGTGATGTCGCATTTCTCAGTCTCAAACAACTCCACAATCAAGAAGGAGTTGTAGGAGTTGAGCTTGCCGTTAAAGATTTGTTGTATCAAGTCAAAGATGACATTGTGGAAGAAATTATGCCACGGAAACAAGGTGAACCTTTGCACGATCTTGTAGAGCATCTTCAGATCCTGGAATTTGATTTTGAAGTAATCTCCAACACAAGGGTCCTCTCTGAAAATCTTATTCCTTTCTTCACAAACGAAAGGATTGTCGGAGGAAACAGCAGGCTCCTCATCATCAGAGTCTTCATACTGAATATCCTGAATCAACTTTCTGTACATCTGGTCAGCATCTGGCTTATCCTCATCGGTGGAGTCTGGAGGACCTAATTCATCTTTAGTCGATTCAAGGTCTATATGGCTGATATCTCGCGTCACATCACAAATATCTTGAGAGCCCGCTGGCAGTAAGTCAAATGTTTCATTAAGCGCAGTTTCGATATTTTGAACCTGTAGATCCCTGATTTTGTCTCTCAACGAGATGAGCTGGGCGATTCTTTTGGAATTGAGAAGAATCATGTTGGAGCAATGTAGCAATTCCGCCACAAGTTCGGATATTCTGAAATTTGTTATTCCCAAAAGCTTGTACTGACTGGACGAAATGTCAGGCTCTATCTCCATCAACTCGACTAACTTGTCTAGATTGTCTGAGAAGAGTTTAAGAAGCCCTCCCAAGTAAATGGGATTTCTGGGACCCGGGGGATTTTGATCGAAGTCTTTAAGCCATTGGAACATGGTTTGAATACTGACTTCTCCTGCACTCTCTGCGTCAGCATTCAGAGGAGTGTAGGTGCCACAATGTATGTCATAGTCGGAATTATTCTTGCGAATGATCTCAATTAGAATGGAAACGCAATTAGATATGCCATGCTTGTTAGAAATGGTTCTTCCGAGGCTTTTATTAGGGATTTGGAAGAGGATAATGTCATTGAGCATGGTCAGAATGATCTCGTCGGATGCAAGTTCACGGGTAAGCTCATTTGGGCCAATGTTGGTATCTAGATCAACCGCCAAAGTGGCATTGGAGGAAATGGTAACCAAGGCTTTGATGAACTCGGTGGTGGATGTTTGTCTGAAGAGTTCCTGCTGGATCTGGGCCTCGCTTCCCTCTTCATCAGCTATCTGAACCGGGGAAGGCTTCAAAATGTCAATCAATCTGGGAATCAATTGCTGCTTCGAAAGGACGCTTATTATGCCCGTGGGAGAGTCGGCCTTATCGGTTTGTATAATTTTCAAGAAAAAATCCATGATCAATGGGATTTCGATTTTCCCCAAGAAGAGATCGACCAAGTTGGTTTGTTTCCTGATGAAGTTTATCATTTCAATGCAATTTGTCTCCATCAAGTGGTCCAAAATTTGGATCAAGTAAGCCACCGACGGTGAGCTCTCGTACAAATGAGGCAACGAAAGGATGTTCCACAATTTGCCCATGAGAGCAGGGGCTTCTATGACTCTGTTAGAAATCACCCAGAGATCAGTGGAGAGAACCTCCGCTGCAGACTGAATGTACCGGTTTGTAGCATTGAACGAATCCTCTTTTTCACCGTCCCCATTAGCATCGTCGCCTTCAGCGTCGGGATTGTCGGCATTGGCCTTCTGCGCTGCTTCGTGATAAAAGTCAACGCTTAGAACAATAAAGTCGATGAACCCACTCAAAATATGCGGCTGCAATAGCAATTCTAAGAGCTTCTGCTCGCGGGCCGTTTTGGAAAGTGAGTTGCCACCATTGTTGGATTCAGTAGTCGAGCTTGACATCGACAGAGTATCATTGCTTGATCCTGGAACCTTCAACAGGTTCTCCGTTTGAGCCAGCTGAGCAAACAGATAGTTGTTGTGCTTTAAGCTTTTGGTGGAGATTGTTTTTAGCTCATCTAGAAACTCGGCCTGTAGGTCTTGATCCCGCAATAGACTGTCAGCCGTTACAGACGATAAATCCAGAACCGAGTCTAGGAACTTCTGGAGGTGGCTACTATTTCCGTAGGAGTTTGAGAACGGCCAGAATGACATTGTCCATGGACCTCTTTTGCTTGTGTGGAATTAAGCCAGTTTTCTGTGCTTCGAGAGTATTTTGAATTGAAGGCTAAACACTTTAGGAGACTAGTGAGTTGTTGACGCCAGGATCAAAGGAAGGTCACTATGCACTGTCTTGTGCAATGAGAGGGGTTATTGAGCGGTAGGTCTGGGTAGCGCGGATACTTGGGTGAGTGTGATCCACGAGTGAGAGACCATGATTAACGCGCACTCTATTTTGCAGTCACTGCTACAGGCCGAGATGAGGTTGCGGCCACGCACTTAACCAGTCTCAGCTGATTGCACTAGCTAGTCTATTGTGTCAAGCTGTTCCACATGCGCAATCACTTTATCGAACTCTTCGATGTAGTCGTGGACTATGTTCTGAGCTGCTTCCTCTATTGCGCGGCGACATGTGGATGCATTGTGCACTATCCACTCCGAGATGCTCATAGCTTCCTCCTCTTCTGGCATGGCAGCGATGAACTCCGTAAGCACACCTTCCACATCGTTATGCAACTCTTGATCTGTGGCCGAGACTTCCACGAGGTACTCGATGGTCTCCTCAAGCACCTGTATTTCCTGCAAGGCTCTCTCCACGGAAACCATGGGCAAGTTGCCTTTCGGCTCTGAGCCCTTTTTTTTCTCGGGCGTACTAGCCTCCAAACCCGAGAAAGAGGGTCTATCCAAAATTTTTTCTTCGATCTCGTTTTCATGCGAATTCTTTGAATCCTCGACTTTCTTTGGCACCATGTTACTTCGAGTAGGCGAAATGGCCTTAACTCGCTCCACGAAGTTAGTGAAGAATCCTCCAGGGCTGGAATGCGGTTTGACCTGACTTCCATCGTTTTTTTTTTTTCGACCATGTTCCAATGCTTCGCTTGCTTGCGAGGGTGAAGTTTCGAACCCCTTTTCGACATACTCTTGGGTATTAGCTGTGTTCTCATTTGCACGTTGTGATGTTTTAGATGCTTGGAGGGGTAAGACTTTTTCTTGAAAATCGGCTGGATTAGTTTTTGGAATATCCTTATCATTCTTATCCTTATCATTCTCAAGTTCTGTAGGCAGTTCCTTAACAGAGTCAGGTTTTGACGAAATGATGCTCTTCTCTCTTTCCAACAATGAGGTATTCATAGAGAGCAACTGCGGATCTTCCGAGGCCGATTCTTCGACTCTGGAGAAATCATGGTCCATGCCTAGAGTACTACCCCTTATTGGTCCAGGCGGCTGATCTAACTTCACAGTCTCATGTTCGTCCAACTTCACATCCTCAGGCTGAACCAACTTCTCGGCGGGTTGATCCGACTGTACATCGACAGGTTCGTCCGAATGCACAGCCTCAGGTTCGTCCGAATGCACAGCCTCAGGTTCGTCCAAATTCACAGCCTCAGGTTCGTTTAAATTCACAGCCTCAGGTTCGTCCCACTTCACAGCTTGGGGCTCATCCAACTGCACATGATCAGGCTCATTCAACTCAATATCTGCGGGCTGTTTCTCAGCCGGACTAACTTCCTTACCTGCGTTCAGAATTTGATCCGGATCAGCATCCGAATGGGCTGTAACAGGAGGACTGGAGGTTTCAATTAGCTCAGACTCCATCATTTGCAACTCTTTTTTGTATTCTTCGTATGATGATGGCGAGACATTCATTCCTCCCATCTTGTCGCTTTCTCTGCTAGACAGCCTCAGAGCGCCGACGACCGCTGAATTGATATGACTAGTTTCAACTTCGTCGCTGTCCTCAACAATCTCTCGAGATACGTCTGCTTTCAGACTGATTTGGTCAATGCCAGCTTCATTTGCCTTCTCAGCAATATGTGCATCGCTTTTCCTCTCGGAGTGATTCTTTTCCGCTTCATTTATTACCTCAGAGAGACCGTCGGCAGTTTCAGGTTCTGTGGTAGGAAGAGCTCCCAGGTTTTCAAGGTTTAACACTATCTCATTTTTCAATTCAAAGGCATTTTCAACACTGTTTTCGTCTTGCCCAAGTCCATTTGCCTTGTTTAGAACTAGGCTTGCATCTGCATTTTGATCTTCTCCAAGTTCATTTGCCTCGCTTAGAACAAGGCTTGCATCTGCATTTTCATCTTTTCCAAGTTTATTTGCCTCGCTTACAACAAGGCTTGCATCTGCGTTTTCATATTCGGCAGAAACGGCAAGACCACTCTTCATGTCTTCGGTGTTTTCAGCCAATTCCCTAAGCACACGTAGATCGGTATTACTATCGGGGTTGTGGCCGCTCTCCTTGGGCAGAGACTGAGGCACAAACCCAATAGCTGTATCGTCGCTTTTGGTGGGACTATTTTGTTGGCTAGTCTCAATAACTATCAGCTTCGAGCTTTTAAGTTGCTGCCCAACAGGGGTAGACTCCAAGTCGTTCAAAATAGTACTGTTGGCAGAATGTTTTGGATTTGAAGTCTCCTTTAGCTCGGCATTTAACGGCACGAGTTTTTGGGGAGTTGCAGCATTCTTTGAAAGAATCCTCTTGCGCCTTGTGTTCCCCTCGAGAAAGGCTAGATTCTGCTCATCATAATCTCCTATGTTTTGGTTAGACAAATTAAATATATCAGCAGGTAGCAGCAAAGCGTCATCTTGTTTCAATACCTTCATTTTCCGACCCTTCTTAGGAGAATTGAGAATAGCTTCCAAATCATGTGAATTGAGATCGAATTCATCGTCACTGAATTGAGATTTGGACTTCTTCTTCGGCTGAGCTGCTGTCTTTTTTTGATTGGAGATGGAGCGACCGTATGGAGATTTATCGCTCTCTATCAAGTCGGCGCCCGTGGCAGATGACTCTGTGTAATCCCCATCTTCGGGATCGAGCACCTCGTTATCCAGGGCAGACGAAAGTAGCGTACTCTGAATCACCGAGAGGTTGCTGGCCTCTTCGTGCTCATAGTCTACCACCTCTTCTATGCTCATTTGCGGATCATTATCGCTTTCCTCACGGACCTTTAGAGCTAGCGAAGTGGACCTGTCGGAAGAAATCGGAGATCGCTTTCCAGACGCTACTCGCTTCTTCTGCTGTTCTTCCTGAATATCCTGCTTTCTTTTTCGGGTAAAGCGCCTCGGTAGGATATCCTGGCCATGAAAAATGGTTGCGCTATCATTCCTCTCTAGATCTTCGATTGAAAAATCAAAAGCGTCAAACAGTGTCTGCGGTTTGAATTCAGCAATAGACGGGGCGCTTGAGTTGATGTCATCCGAGTCATTCACGGGCTTGCCGTTGAGATCAATATCAGGCACGATTTTCGGCTGAGAGTCGCCCTCAGAAGATGACGCGTTATCGTCAGCCTCGGCGATCGCCAACAACGGTTTCTCTTCTCTCTGCGGGACCTGTGCCACCTTTGGCTGCCCTAGGGTGTGGAGAAAGTAACAGAACACAAAGGAATTTTTCTTGTGCTCCTCCATCGGATCATCATCCACAACCCAATCGGAAAGCGGACAGTCACAATACATGCAAATCACACGGTCATCATCCTGGTCCACGGGAGAATAATAAAAACCTGCCTCCGCCAAGCCTCTGCTCGTGACTTTGACCTTGGACCTTCTTTTATTGTCGAATTTCCATAGGTTCTTAAACGTAGCAAGTCGTAGCAGAATTGACAGCGTCGAATGTGGTTCTGTGACGGATTTGGGCGAGTCCAGGTCTCTGAGCCTTGGCCAGAATTGCTCCTTATCCGAGTCCTTTACGAAGCGTTCCAAATTGGAGACGATTCGGGAGTACGGGCATTTGGGAAAGTTCTTTAAGTGGTAATCGGAAACTGACTCCACATTATCCAAATTGCGTTCTTTCTTACCACACCAGAAGCAAGTCACTTGGTCGGGGTACGTTCTTGTTGGAGTGTAGTAGAACCCGCAGTCCGCCAAGTGATCAGGGCTGAGGGAACTATTGGTCCAGAATTTGAGGGATTTGGTGTTCCCTAGTTTGGCGCCATCTGTGAAAGACGCTATTCGGCTGGCACGATATTGGAAGTCGGAAGCGTGCAGTGTTGGCGCCATAGCTTGACCGTGATGAGAGCGCTTGACCGTTGATAACTATGAAGCGCGTGAGGTAACGCGCATATATGGGTGGAGATGTAGTACCATGAAGCACTAGTGACAGAAAAGAAAAGAGGAGAGAGGAGTGGACCAATAATAGAGAACGGCAGAAAAATCCGAAAAAGATAACAAGAGTATGAAGTAAGCCAAAGAAAACTTATGAGAGAACTCTAGCGTCGATATTGATTGATTTATGAATGCACATGACCCGCTCCGCGAGCAGACCACTCAGCAGCTAGTGAAGCTAGGACTGCCCCACCAAGTACTGAATTGTGCGCAAGCCCTCGTACTTCAATTCATTATTTCCATCGTTGTTTTCCAAGAAACCCATGATCAATAACTTGTAGTGTCCGCCCTTTTCATTGTTGATGAAGTTGATCAAATCGGACCCTAAGACACGAATTAAATGTTGCAAGTCACTCAACAAAATCACCTTCGACGTTCCGCTCAACGAATTGTCGTCAGAGGCCAAGATGGCCATGATTTTCTTGACCAAGGAAAAGCTATTGTCTTTGAACTTGGTGGCGTTTTCCTTCCAAAACTCCTCAGACTTGTGTGTGGGCGATGACCAGCTCAACAAGTGTGGATTGTCCAATTCCACCAAATACTCGTCCAATGAGGTTAACTTTCCGGAGACAACTTCACCCAAGGTGCTTGTCAAGTAGTCCAAGTCGTTGGCCAACTCCTCGTCACTGCTCTTGGACGCAAACTTCCGTGTCTGTATAAGTTTCAAAATGCTCAAGCCATCGTGGAACAACAACAACTTAATCGTGTTAAACTGCTCTTGAGAAGAAGTTGCGACTCTGATAAAGTTCTTGATGGCAGAAACGGCCACTCTCACAACCTTGACCTTGGCACCCTCCTTGGAAATCGTCAACAAGTCGCCGATTAACATAGGGTTGTTATGCAAGACTGCCTTGTTGATGGTCGCACTGAAGCTCAACAACCAAACAGACATCAAGGTATTGTACAAAAGCTGCAAATTGGCGGAATTTGGCAGCTTGGCCAGCACATTGATGAGGTCTGCAAGCGCCGCAAAGTTGGACACCAAATTGTGCTCCTGATAAATTAGCCTGTAGGATTTGTTGGTTGTGAGCTCTTGCAATAACTGCACACCAATTGACTGCATGTTTGCATCCTGCTTGTTTCCGATGAAAGCTTTAGAGGACACCAAGTCGAACAATTTGATCAAAATCTCCTTGTCTACGTGTTGTCCACTCTTGGCAGCCTTGTCCAACAATATTGTGGCGTTGTGGAAACTCAAAGTCTTGACGAGCTGGTCGTTGTTGTCCAAGTGTTTGACAAATGGGCTGAAAGGCAAGGCAGGGTCGATCGCGGACAATGCGGAGAGAGCATCCATGAAAGGCGCAGCCTCGCGGTCTAAAAGTAAGTCGTTGATCAAAACCAAGACGCTCTTCAAGACGTCATCTCTCGAGTTGATCTCCAATTTGCTCAACAAATTCAAAATGGTCTTGGCGTACATTTCTTGCGAGTTCAACACAGTCTGGCGCTTGGACTCGGTGTTCTGGGTCTCCAAAACTTTGATAAGGTCGGCCTGGTCAGCAGAGATGACGCCTGCTCTAGCCAAACCTTCCCATGGCACGATCTTCTCTCTGATGAGTTTTTTGGAGTCTGACAAGTGAGAGCTATCAATCAGCAAAGGAAACTATGAGTTAGTAAAGAGCAGACACACTTCCTCGACCGCATTGCGTCATGATCAGGAATGACGACGGGGCTTGAGACTCTGCATTCGGGACATACGTAGCTGGCCATGGTCGCTTGAGTTGTGGGATGGGTGTGCGTCGCTCTATCAGTCGGTTATCTACTTCGAGCCCATAGGTCCTGAGTTTCGCACGACTGCCGCGATCCTCCATGCGCGCCAATACTGGCCTCCTAAGCCGATGTTAGATCCGCCATGGGTAACACCTTACCCATTAGGACAGTAGTAGCTTCGAGCCTACGAATGCCAATGCAGGCGCCTAAAGTCACCATTCCACGTGATTTGGACTCATCCATTCACCTTAGCTCGTGACATGGCGTCTAACTGCCTCAGTTCTGATTATATAAGTACCTAGATTCCCAACTCTTGGGGATCATCAACGAATAAACACCTGATAGGTCACAGACGTTACTAAAGAATCTAACAGCCGAAGTCAGATTGCATGGAGATGAGGGCACAGGAAGGGAGAGAGCATTCAATGTCAGATCCCATACCCTACACGTGGGTAAAATCTCTCATTGTGATTTTACTATGGCGCCTGCGGCTGACTGCGCGTGCACTTTTGTTCTAGGTATCTGATGGCATCTGGCACCACATACATGGGTTTACTCTTGTTGCGGAGTACAACACTTGCAATCTGCGTCTTTGAATAATGTACCAGGAATCTCTTGTTATTGCCCATACTGCGCACCGCAATGCGAACTAAATAAAGAGACATAATTTGTAGCCATCTAAAATCAACACAAACCGGAAATCCAAGAAATGGTACTCTGGCCGAGTGGTCTAAGGCGCCAGGGTAAGGTTACCTTACCATACATTCCTGGTCTCTTCGGAGGCACGAGTTCGAACCTCGTGGGTATCATTATTTTTTTCGAGAATTACCCTCGCCTGTACGCGCCTCAGAGGNTTCGAGAATTACCCTCGCCTGTACGCGCCTCAGAGGCAACAATTCGAAGCCCACTACTACTTACTTCCCGCCACTAGAATGGACGATCTTGATGACTACTCTTCACACTCGGATTTGGACGAATTCAATGAGGACGAATTGACCAATGAAGAGTACGATGACATGTACGCAGCTCTTCCAGTTGTAAGGGCTGACATTGACTCACACAACCCAGATATCACTGACTTGGACATCAAAGAGTGTCTCTACTACAATCACAACGATGTCGCCAGCACCATCGCCGAGCTCAAGCAAGTATTCAAAAAGAAAAAAGGTACGTACATAATTCAGTCTTCTTGTTCCTTTGCTTGTCTCCATTTGCAATCATCATGAATCAGTTGTGCTGTATTCAAGTAAGTGATCTAGAAAAGACGTTGCTTTTCATAGTTCATGATTGCTAATACACCAGATGAACCCAAAAAACTCTCCAAATTGGCAGCGCTAGCTCAAAAGAGAATGAATCCAACTACTGTATCGGATTTTGCCAAGAAGCCTACCGAAAAGTCGGATTCCGGCGCGAGTCCAGGGAGGCTCTCCAAGTTGGCTGAATTGGCTAGCTCCAGAGGATTAAAGAAAGCTGTACCCACTCCCCTAAGTAGAGACCCAGTGCGGCAGACCGCCGGTGGCTCTAAATTGGCGTCGTTGGCCAAGACCAAAGCAGGTTTGACCGACACACTGAAACCTCTATTGGTTCGCCCGCCCCACAATCCCCTGAGCCTCAAAGAGAAGCTTTTGAGAAAACGTGCGGTGCCACAGATCAAAGAAACTGCATTGGGGAAAGAGGACGAGCCGGAGAGCGCTAATAGAGGTCAGAAAAGACCGGCAGAGGATCATCATGTTCTACTGTACGAGCTTCTGGTCCAAAAAAGCTTGTTAATCACCCCAACAAACTCGGTGTCCATTTATCTCAGTGATACATCAGAGTCACATCTGCATAGCCTCGTGGAGATCAAAACCAAGCAAAGGAAACTCTCTCACCATATCTTCAACGCATTTACTAACTTTGAACCCAATATAGCCAAGGCAAAGTCTAATTTCTCACTGCCCAGTCCAGACGATAAAGTTTTGAAGGCCCAGGAACAAGCATTCGAGGGTGTAAAAGACTTGTCTCTCGACTCTAAACAAAACAAACCAAAGGCCGAAGCCAAGCCTACAGTCACCAAGCCCTTCAAAGTGGTGGATATCCAGCATGAGCTTGATACAAATACCATCTTCTCCAAACCTAGTGAGTCATTTGTCATCATAGGCCATGTCGACGCAGGGAAATCTACTTTGATGGGCAGAATATTGTTTGAGACCGGGACTGTCGATGCAAAAACCGTCAACAAACTCGTGAGAGAAGCAGAAAAGTCCGGCAAAGGTTCGTTCGCCCTCGCATGGATCATGGACCAGACGTCCGAGGAGAGATCTCGTGGTGTAACGATTGATATATGTGCAACATCCTTTGAAACAAAAAACACACGATTCACCGCAATCGATGCTCCGGGACACAAGGACTTTGTGCCGCAGATGATCAGCGGTGTTTCACAAGCTGACGTCGCTTTGCTTGTTGTTGATTCGATTAGCGGAGAATTTGAAGCGGGTTTCCTCATGGACGGCCAAACCAAAGAGCACACTGTTCTCGCTAAGAATTTGGGCATTGAGCACGTCTGCGTGGCTGTAAACAAGCTAGACAAGGAAAACTGGTCGCAGTCTAGATTCCAGGAGATCCAGGAACAGCTCTTGGAATTTTTGTGTGGCGAAGATGTCGGGTTTCTACAATCGAATGTCTCCTTCATTCCAATTTCGGGTCTCACAGGCCAAAATGTCGTGAAGAACGAGCCTATTCAAGAATTCAGTTGGTACAGTGGTCCCACGTTACTTGGCTGCTTGGAGTCAATCAACCCCAAGAACATCCAGGCATTGACTCTAGAGGGTTTGGCCGACAAGGACTTCAACTTCGCTATCAACGATATTTACGACGTCACAAATTCCGAATTTAAAGTCAAAGGCAAGATCTCCCTGGGACTCATTCAGCCGGGCCACACAGTCGAGATTCAGCCGTCGGCTGATAAGGTGCAGGTCCAATCCGTACTTTTAGATGGCGTATCGATCGATTTTGGGCTTGAGGGCCAAATCGTGCTGTTGGTGTTCAAACTTGCACAGCTTAAGAATAAGTCAACCGACGAGTTGAGCATTGGTGACTTGGCAGTGAGCTTGAAGTCATCGGTCCGGAGCACCAAAGAGATCCAGGCTACCATCAACACCTTCAACATGAGCAAACCGCTTTTGGTCGGGACTCCTTTTGTTTTGTTCAGAAACAACTCATCGATCGCAGCAAGGATCAACAAAGTGCTCAAGATCAATGGAGCCAAGAAGAAGAAAATGCATTTGGTGTCCAAGCAAAATGCAGAAGTGGTGATTGAAATTCTCGACGAGAGACCTCTCCCGGTGTCTAAATTCGAAGACAACAGGGCACTCGGAAGAATTGTGATCCGGCGCGAGGGCGCTACAATTGCCGCAGGCCTCGTCAGTAAGGTCTTGTAAAGTGCGAGGATTGAACTATGACAAACCTTTGAATACCTGGTCATGATATGTAGTCAACAAATAGTAGCAAACACCCAAGAACTATGCAAGTGGTGATGATCAAATTAGATCCTCTCTTGTTCCTCTCCGTTGCCTTCGCCAAAGTCCGGTTTCCCATCTTCAAATCAACGCCTACTTGGTCTTGGTTGTCTAGGATGTTTTCAATCTGCTCAGCCTGGGTTTCGAGGTGCATGGTCAACTCTGTCTGTAACTTGACAATATCAACCATCGAGTGGTGCAATTGTTCCACTTGCTTGAACTGGTTGGTCTTCATCTTAAGCAACTCTGCGTTTTCCAGCAGTAGCTCCTGAATTTGCTGCTGAGTAAGTGTGGAGCTGTGCTGCTGCTCGTCCTCGACAACGTCGAATTGGATGGCCGAGTCGAAACCACCATCGAGGTCCATCGCCGCGTCTTCATTATCGTTGATGTTCTGGAAGTGCAAGAGGTTCAATTGGCGCTCACGGTCGAAGCGTTTCTGCTGCATTCTCTCGAAACTCGAACTGACATTGTGGGTGGCCTCGTTGAGGAAACGCACCATCTGCACTCTATGCGACGCCAAAGTCGTGTAGTATAAAGAGAGCGGATCGGAGGTGTCGGATGAAAAGATGGACAGAATCAAGCCCTTTTTCTGAGTGCTTGCGTTGACGGCGTCCGTTCTCTTCTTCTCGTATGACTGGAGGTGCTTGAGCTTCTCGTAGACTCTCTGTATCTTGAGCTTGAACTCCTCATCGAGGCTATTCTTGTCGTCTATGGAGAAGCCCGACTTCGATTCCTTGCTGAGATACGAAAACTCATCGTTGACTTGTAGATAGAGGGGCTTGACCTCAGCGACGAAGCGAGCCAAACGAGTTAAGTTCGAGTACACTTCGGAGGCCTCTTTTGTGAACGAGTCTGCAACCAAGTGCAGGTTGGGCACAGGCTTGGGCTGGCGGACCGCCGACCTAAGCTCCTGCGACACTATACTGACGCATTGCTGGAAGAGCGGCGTGAGGTCGGTCATGGCTTGTGGTAACAGCGAGCAGCGCCTGATGCGAGACACCTACACACCGCACCCGTACACCAGAGCATACGGCGGTGCCCGGGCCGTCCGGCGCCCGTGCACCCCGGTACTGGCAAGTGGGTTCCTTTCCGAAGCACCAGCTATGCGGGCAGATGCAGACACGGAACCCGAGCCGAGTGCAAGGTGCCGTTGCTCTGTGTAGTGCATATGCAGAGGTGTCAAGTCTAATCATGGACTTATTCCTTCCCGCATCTGCAGGCACATTCCGACACTGCAGCTCGGAGATGTATCCATAGGTCTGACACGGAACGGCCGTGCATGCGCAACTGCTGATGAAATTTCAGCGCAACAACTTGGTTGGTTTGATATGCGTGTTCAAGGAGGTAGAGTTGACCCGAAATTCACGGAGAGCATGGGTCAGGACTTGTCCGGCCCAGGCTTTTACCTGTGCACCTTGGTATTTGCAGGACGGGACAAAGCGCGACCAATAGCTGCAAAAGAAGTCAAATAAGACTCGCATTGGTGCGGTTAAACACCAGTCTCTGCATTTCAGGCAAAATAGGAAATGCGCTGGTGCCCTGGACAGGCCGTTGTGCAGTCTCGTCATCCATTAAAATTCTGCCATTATCTCTATCGTATCTCTATGATTATATCATGATTATCTCTAGTTATCTCTAGTTGTCTAGTTATCTCTAGTTGTCTAGTTGTCTCTAGTTCTCTAGTTATCTCTAGTTCTCTAGTTATCTCTAGTTTTCTAGTTATCTCTATCATCATCTTCATAATCTCCTTAGTTATACTTCTGCCATATCCATCATCTCCCTAGTTATACTTCTGACATCTCCATCATCTAGATCATTACGCTCTGTTATTTACTGTCTATTCGTATGTCTGAACGTGCTGCTTTATTCTTTCGATGTCTAAATCTATGCCCAGTGCTTGCATGTACTCAGCCAGACAAGTACGAAATGCACTTGGTAACCTCCACTGCATCCTTCATGCCGTTCTCGGGATTGTTGATAGGAACGGTCTTCGACTCGTACAAAATGTTCCATCTGCCCTGGAGCTTTTCGTTGCTGACATTGGGGTTGCTCTTGTTGTGGACGTTTCTCTCCTCTGGCGTACCCTGCACGTATTTGACGTACTCGGGGGCGCCCGGCCAGTAGATGTTGTCGGCCAAGATCACGGTGCCCGGGGCAATCAAACTCGACGATTCAATGACCCTCAAGTCTGCAACATACAACGACTTCTCGTGGTCGATGAAGACGATGTCTGCGGCGGTGAACTTGCCTTGTTGGGCGGTGATTCTGCTCTGGAAGTCGGGGATCGTGGATCCTGCAGCGCCCACTATGATCTCCACGGTCTGCGAAAGGCCCGCCAAGTCAATCATCTGCCTGGCGATCTTGGCAAACTCCTCCGACAACTCGAAGCTGTAGTACTTTCCCGGGCGACAGGTGTTGGAAAGGCGCGAGTTTTGGCGAGCAATCTCCGACCCGAAGAGGATAGCAGAGTATCCCACATAGCAGCCGAGCTCGAGCATGATGGTGGGCTCACTTTTTCTGATCTGCTCCAACACAACCTCTCCCTTGTACCTGCCAATGATCATCATTGGGTTTTCCTTCACGTAGCCATCGATGGCCTTGAGAACAGCCTCGGGGTTCCCTCTGATCGACTCCAAGTTGGGCAAGGCGAGGACGTGGTTCAACAAGTTCTGTTCTTTGGACATTTTTCACGCTGAAAAAAAGAATTGGCCAGGATTAAATGTTTCGACGGCCGGGTATGAACCCTGGCGATCACGCAACCCCAATTCTCGGCAGGTCGGTCCGACCACCGACATGCAGAGGGAAGCGCGGCCTTGACGCTTAATCCTGCACCAAAGGCCCTTCGCCTCTTCTGCACCTGCCCTTGCCCGCGAAGAGTCCCACACACCATGAGTAGTCCAGCTCTTAGAGAACGCCTCGACGGCTTGAAACAGAAGAAGGCTCAGGCACAAAAGGCGAACCATGTAGAGGTCCACAGGCACAAGCAGTTTGCGGCCAAGGAGGACCTGCCCGTCGCGCACAACGAAGATAAGATGGACTGGTCCGCCCACCAATGGGCGGTGTACCTGAACGAGAAGCCAGCTCCGGACTCGGGTTTCAAGAACCAGAGTCGCCTCGCCCACGCGACATATCTCAAGGAATTGGCGAAAACAACTCCCGACCTCGAGAAGTACGAGAGAAACAATGCCCTAGATACCCACGAAGCTGACTTTGTTCCCTCAGAAGAGGATGCAGCAAAAATCGCTCAGCGCTTAAGGGAAGCAAGCGAGAGAAAACAATCCAGACGGAGTGGAAAAGGAGATGGCGGACAGTACATTACCGAGAAGAACCGGCAATTTAACATGAAGTTGGACCGAGAGTATGGCAGTTCCAACTAACGCTGTTACATGTGTTGTGTGTTACATGTGTTGTGTGTTACATGTGTTGTGTGTTACATGTGTTGTGTGTTACATGTGTTGTGTGTTACATGTG